>OY735204.1:49726708-50326708 GCA_963457665.1 Thysanoteuthis rhombus | reverse complement strand
ATGTGACTGCCTCACTGGCACAAGCATCTCTAGGTAAAGTGATTTATTTTTATTTTATTCCCATTTTGTTTTGTTTTTTGTCCTGCACAAACCATTTGTTAGGCTTACTTCTTTTTATACTAAATTTTTTTTTTTTTTTTTTTTTTTTTGTTCTGTGTCTGTAACAATGGACTCAGTCACTTAAAAGTACCAATTTTACTGATTTTTCTTTTTTTTCTTTTTTAAAGTCATATGGAATTTGGAATATGTTCATTAATTTTTTCTCCATGGGGGATTAACTACTATTATAAATACAAATTTGTTTTGTGCAGATTTGTCACACTAAAGTAAACCGATATAAACTCTTAATTTGCAAATGATAAACCCCGTCATTTTTTTCTCGGTACTATGTTAGTAAATATATAAATACTAATACTGTGTTCCTTATATGTTGAGTGGATTGATGACAAATTATCCAAGGTATGTGGGTTATCTATTTGTGTGCATGCATCTCATTTTAACTTGTCTTGACTATGAAACATTTAAATCTTCATTGAGGTCTATTCAATTGCCCTCTTTACAATGAGTAGAATGACTGACATTCTTTAAATTTGTTGCAACTATTCCTCTTGCATCAGTCAATTAGAACTAATTGCAACCCAAAATACTTGAATTTAGATATTTTAAAGATAAATTAGTTTAGGTAAAAGTTATACTGTTTGAGGCATTATAGCTTTTACAGATGATTGACTGTTGAAAGTTTTAGCTTCAGTTTTGTCTGGCTTTCTCCCCCCCCCCACAGCTGACTAACTTCATTAGCGAACATTAGAACTACTTTTTAAGACTAAATAGAAAAAAACTAAAAGTCTTCTAATGATTAGGATACAGGCATGTACCTTGATTAGTGTGGTTTACTTGTTCTGAAATTTTCTGTACTTGTTAAAACCGTGCTTCCCAAGATATTATTATTTTTATTTTTTCTCAGCTTATACTTAGTTGCATTATGTTGTAGTGCAATACTTTAACCATACTACATCAAAACTTCATTATTCAAGGTATTCCTCTATGAGTGAACACACAAATAAAAACTTGGAGAAGAAGCTGATGTTACTTTTGTACTGTTTTGAATTGAAGAAAAAATCATGAACAAAGCAAGCATTGGTTTGTTTCTTTCAATATTTACAGTATTCAGAACTTCATGATTGATATTGTTACAGAATATAATGGAAGCTCTTCTAAGATCAAGGGTGACTGGAGAGAAAATGAAATTTGACTAGGCATGAATAGTTCCGAAAAATCGTTTATCGAGCGATTTATAGAGATGTAGTTACATGGGGGGGGGTTTGCTGGAACAAAATTTGTGATCACCACAGTTCAAAATGTGAGCTATCCAGATACCTAGGTCTGGGTTGACTGTGGATAAATTCATTTCAAATATTGATTTCCTGCTTAGCATTGATAAATCTGATTGTTTTTAAGATCATTGTTGTAAATGATGAATTACAGACCCTAATGCAACTGTCTCATATCACAAGAGCCCATAAAATTACAAGTTATTGCCGAAAATTCACCTCAATTTTTGGTCAATGTTGACTTTTCCTTATATAACATTTTAAATTTCAATAGAAACTAAAATAAAAAAATTTTCAATGTTATTAAAAGATTATGATAAATTTATATAGTGTATTGAAAAATGAATGAGATTTTCTACTGTCCACAAAATATCTCCTGAATCATCTTTGTTTAGACAGAATATGATGAAAAAAATGTATTGTTGTGAAGTTTCAAAATTGATGCAAAAAAACACAGGACAACATTTTGGAAAGTATTGTAATCTACTTGATCAATTGAGAAACTAGTTGTGATGTTATTAAAATAATCAGTAATTTTTAGATTTTTTTATGAAACTTACAAATTAATGTATTTAATGTGAAACCAAATTCTCAAATATAATCTAGGGGTATAGAAGATCCTCATAATCTCTGGTATTTTATCTAATAAATATTCTTCTTACAATATATCTAATAAAACTTGAACTCTGAACAATTTATTTGGGGAAATACCCTTTTATTTTATTTTTATTTATTTACTTTATATATATATTTGTTTTTGTGTTTTGTTTTTTTTGGCAAACTAAATATTATCTCTTCTATCTTGATGGGATGGAACATTAATCAAATATCAATCACAAACTAGGCTTATTATGAATGTGATTTCCCAATTGTCTTCATCAACACTAGTAGAAAAATATTTCAAGTCCTCAACTAAGTTTTTTCAAATCATCCATAGTATGTCAGTCAAGGTCTAGGCACTAGCAAGATGTCTAAAATAACCCCGGCTTGAAAAAAAATACTGGAGTGACTTGGGATATGTTTAAGCGAGAAAAGTAGAAAATAATGCTGAACAAAAGGCCTTATTAGTGAATATCAAAATATTGGAATTTCATGTCTTTTTAGCAGGATAATTAATGATCAATCCATGAAAAAAAAATTCCTGTCTTTTGAAAATGACTTTGGGAAGGATTAGCACAATTGCATGATGGGAAATTAGTTATTCCAAAATAAGTATTAGAAGAAAACTAGGATGACTTGAGAATGTCAATTTTTATGGATTTAAGCTTATAGAAATACAGAATCTGTGCAATTAGCGAACATTGATTTAAGCTTGCAAATAAGATTCAGAGAGAAATAACTTGTGTAAATTTTTCTGAGATGTTCAAGTGGTCTCTGTTAGCTTTATCTTAGACAAATTCTCCCAACAGAATCAAACTGAATGATTTGGATAGTAGGGACCAAGTAGGTCCAAGTATCGAAATAAAAAGAAGTTCTGATATCTGAGAAATACTCAAAGGATGACTTTTTGAAAATGAAAAATTCCAAAGTCACCTTAGGATCTAGCCAGAAGTTAACTCCATTTTCAGTGCATCTGAATATCCTATATGAACTCAGTTTTGATTTTTTTGCCTTATCAGCCAATTTTTAAGATTATTAAAATTATAAGTGTTCCACTAATTGTATTATTTCACTTGGCATTTTTGTCTTGATTGAATGCTGTCTGATATATTGCAATCTCTTCACAGTATATAATGGATAGCAGCTTCTATAAAGGCTTGAAATACTTGAATTCTGAAATCAAAAACTTGTCTTGGTGTAGAAGTTAACGCTCATGAATCAAAAGTTTATATGCACTTAGCTTTGATTGAAATATCAAGTCACTGTTGTACATGAATAATTCTTAATACTTGCAATGAAACCTCTTTACATAATGTTATTGTCTTGTGCTTATAATATGGGTAGCATTTTTGTGTATGTGGAAATCTTTGCCCCCCACTTTTTTTTTTTTTTTTCTCCACAATCTGAAAAACTTACTTAATTTCAATATCAAGTTGTGAACTCTTCTCATTTTCCTTTATTTTTATGTGAAGCAAACATGTATTGTACAGGTTTGAAAATTCTGTATGAAAGATTACTGAATTGCATTTATATTTTATGAATTATAGGAAACCAAGTTCAAATCATTAAAGTATTTCTGATGAAAGTCAATGTTCATAACTTTTTGAAAATTTTGAGCAATCTAAGCAAGTTTTTTTTGTTTTTTTTTTTACTCTCTCTCAGTAAGTTTTGTAACAGATATTAAAGTCTTGTTTAGAACTAAATTGTGTTTTCATTAGACCATCCTTAATAATATCCTTAAGTGTTATACAGGTAGTGAATGTTCATCATAAATGTATCAAAATATTGGCTGCTGCTGAAGGAAAAACTGCATCAACTGATAACTCCTTCTTGTATTTAGATAGAAATATTACTTAGCTTGGCAGCTGCTTTAAATTGTTTTCAATGTGTTATTAGGTAATGGCTTATGGAGTTTGTTTAGATAGAGCAAATTTTTGTCTCTCCAAGCCAGATTTTGTGTTAATGAAAGGACAGTGGGCATGAATGCAATAAGATGGGTTGAAATGTAGGAATTATCCATTTAAATGCATCTACAGTAAACTCTGTTTACCAGACTAATAGAGGTGAATAGTTCTGTCATATCAATTGTTACCCGAGAAAGGACTTTTTTTAAAAAAATTTTTTTTCACTTTTATTCCTTACTCTTTACTGTTTCAAACATTTTAATGCAAAAACAATAGTTTTGATAGAATATAAATGATGAATTGATCATATAAGAATAACAACCCAAATTTGATTGAAATTTTCAGCTGAAACCGGTTATCAGCATTCTTGCTGAAAAGTAAACAAAATTCGTGTGGAATTTACCTGAATCTTTAAATTTGGAAAAAAAGGTTTCAATTCAATCAAATCAAGGATATTAACATCAAAACTTTCACTTTGGGCCAGAAAGTGAAATGACAAATATTCAATGATAAAGAATTGAAAAATTTTTGCAAGTAATTTTTTTGTGCTTTTAATCCTTGAAGCTATTTTCCGCCCAGAAATTTGTTGGTTTTTAAGAGAAAACTGAATTTTGAATTGAAATTCTTTGACATTTTATCAGATAAATTAAACTGTCCCCATGTTTATATAAATTGCGAGAAATTCATAAAATACTCATTTAAAAAATTTGATATACAGTTGTGAGTACATGTCACATGTTGTGAGTTCGTTATGGCTTTTGACTCCTCATAAAGAGACACTTTTCCTATCAATGGTTGGTGTCACGTGGTGTAAACAATCCAGTTTCTGCACCACATCCAAGCTCACGCGCTTTCCTATTGCTTCTGTTGATGCAATTCTGAATTGTAAGGATTTCAAAATTATTTGAATAAAAATCATTCACATGAAAAACAAACGCACTGTTACTAAAGTGTGATGGCCAAGACAATAAGTAAAAGCAAGTCTATTGTACATATTCATGCACCGTTGGTGTCTGCTAAATCCAAAAACCATTGTATTGGAGCCAGTTAGACTGAAGGTTCACAGTAGTTGTATTTTGCCTAAAATCAATGAAATAAATCCTGCTAGAAAATCATTTGTGCTTGATAAAGATTGTCAATTACTCATCAAAGAACTCAATATAGTTGCAATTCATGTGAATAAGATGCTTCTTTTGTATGTATCAAAGACAAAGATAGAAAATGCAAAACTCAGCAAGGTAAAGCACTACATCTACCTAGGACAACGAATCTCCATGAGACCCTCAAAAGAGGAGGAAATCAAGCGAAGAATCACTTTGGAATGGCAAGCCTTTGGCAGAGCAAGCCCTACTTTCAAGAACCAGATGATCCCAATAATCTTAAAAAGAAGAGTATACAACCAATGCATTCTCCCGATAGTCACTTATGGAGCTGAAACTTAGAACCTTACCAAGAGACAGGCCTGCAAACTGAGAAGTATGCAACATGCGCATGAGAGAATCATGCTCAAGGAAGAAAACAGGTGTTTGTGACATAGAAACTATTGAAAACTCAAATGGCAATGGGCAGGCCATGTTGTAAGAATGAAAGACAACCGATAGACATCTCGTCTCAGAATATGGATCACCACAGATCACATAAGAAACCGAGGCCGACAGAACATAAGATGGAAAGATGAACTTGACAGATTCGGGAAATACTGGATCTGCGATGCCCATGATAGGGAATTGTGGCAAATCCTGGGGAAGGTCTATGTCCAATGACGGACGCTAAAAAACTGATAAGTAAGCTTAGTAATGGTTGCAGATGTCAAATGGAAGTTGATATTTGATTTATTCTGAACATGGTGGATATAAAGCTGTACTTTGATTTATAGAAAGCTCTTTTCATCATTTATTAGAATTTTAAGATTGCATTGCAAACTGATTGTTAGAAGTTATTCAACATTGCAGATATGAAAATTAATTTTTTTAGAAAAAAAAAATTGATTGTAACCTTTCTTATTCTAGGACCATCAAATCAAGAAACTTCCACTTCAAATATAGTTGAAGGTGCCACTGGTGTTGATACATCAGTGCCACCAAGTATAAAAACTGCCACAACTACTGTACCTGTCCCTACCTCCAGTCAAGATAAAACTGTAGATAAAAATGAAGAAGGAGCTGCAGGTGAGTTTGTTTACTAATTAATTTTTTATGCTCATGCTTGAACATGTTTAATGATTCTAGTTGATTTATTTTTTGGGTTAAATTGATCCTAGCATTCAGCATTGTGGCCTTGTTTTTCTTGGATAATTGCAGATTATGTATTATGTTAGTGTCTCTGGCACTATCTTTATTACAATGGAGATATATGTGTGTGTGTGTGTGTGTTAGTGTGCCACCCCCTCATAACTCTGAAACTACTAGGCTGGGCTGATCTGAACCAAACTGGGCACGTATAGAAAGTATGATGTGGGGATCTCAATTTCTTACAATTCATAACTGGGGGGGGGGGATACTTGTCTAGGGGAAAAGCTGTCAGAGCGGGTTTTATGCTTATATATATGTATGTGTATATATATATATATACATATATATATATAGTATGATTGAGTTAAATCAGAAAATTCATGACAGTTTATAATGCCAGTAATCAAATTACTTTTTTGTAACTGTTCGGGGTAATTTTAACTGCTGGAGGTGTCTGAATTAATGTCATATTTTGGGAATAATGTCTTAGTTTATATAAAAACTATTACCTATTTACTGTGTTAATGTAATTATCCACACTTGAAGTTTGTAATGAACTCTTGCTACACTTGAGTGATCTTACCCTCTAGCATTAAATCTTTTCTTGTACAGTAAACCCTTGGTTCAACGGACTAATACAGGCAAACTGTTTACTAAATTAAATGCATTTTTTTCTATACCATTCAACTCAGTTCAAAGTCACAATTATTTCAATGCAGAAATAGCTTCAAAGCAATAGAATATGAATTTATTGATCAATATGAAGAGTAAACGCTCCTTTTTTATATATATATATATATATATATATATATATATATATATATATATATGTGTGTGTGTGTGTGTTTAATTTTATTTCATTTAATCTTAAAGTGTAAGGTCAAATATCCAATAAAAAAAAAATCTCATGATTTAAAAAAAAAATTTTTGTGCTTTCAATCCTCTAGGCTTATCTACAGTTTGTTAGTCAGTTCTGAGGAAAAATTAATTTGATAAGTTTCTTCATATATTATATCAAATGAATAAGATATATCCCTGTGTTTAAGTGAATTGAGTGGGAGAGAAATTGAAAGAACAGTTGATTTCAAAAGATTTACTGGTACACAGTAGTATTTTCTGCACAGATTTTAAGTATCCAGACAAATTATGAATCTAAACTCATTGTGGCTCTTTATCTTTTTTGACTCAGGAAAAGTGTCTTTACAATATCACTGGTTGGTGTTCCGTTGAGTAAACAATTTAGTTTCTGTGCCACTTTTAAGTTCACTCAGTTTCTCTCAACTTTTGTTGATGCCATTCTGATAGCAAAATTATTCAATAAAGAAAAGGTTCATTAAAAAAAAACACACACTGTCACTTAGGTGTTATTAAAACTGAAAGAGTCCCTCGCACTAGAGTTGCCAACTCAACTGGGCCTAAACTGCTTCAAAATTTAGCTAAAATCAGCCTAATCTTTTCTACATTATGGTTAAATGTTTTATATGCATCCGAAGCCCAATTATCAAATAAAATTATAAGTATGTACTTCTCCAGAACAAATAATTATAATTTTACTTTTATTAAACCTGGTTCCAAAAATATTCTCTCAGCAATAGTTTTGATTAAAATTCAGTTTATCACTTTCAACTAATGAAAATTATGAAAATATTTTACTGTGTAGTTTGATTTGCTTTGACTGACTGTTAAAAAATGGTTAAAATTGACTAAATTTTTCCTATTTTCTAACATTATGGCAGAAAATATTGAATGTTATGAATTAGCTATGAATCAAATCTAATTTTTTTCTTAATAGCCAAATTTTCAGCTATCTACTGGTGCATGTTTTTATTCTCTGAATAGAGGGGAAATTGGCTAGATGTAGCCAAAAAATGGCTGGTTTGGTATCCCAGCATTGCATGCATGTGCAGTTGGAGTCCAACAACCATTATTTCGAGGTTCATTAAACCGAGGGTTCATTGTATATTGGTCGTAAACTGAAGCTTAATTTAGCCTTTTTAGTTTCAAGATGGAAAGGTTTGAGAGAGAAGGTATTTTAACTTTTATAGAGAAGGTTGGAACCAAAAAGTTCGTATGTTTCAAGTAAAAATAAGATTCGTTTTGAACATTAATTTTTGTGTTTTGCTGCATATTCTGGCAAATTTGATTTTATTCCCCCCCCCCCCCCAAGATTTTCTGTCTTTCTCAGCTAACAAGTACTGTCTTCCTGGGAATAGGAATTTGGAAAAAAACTTTCATTTTCTTTGAATTAAGAGAATTCTTAAAGACTGGAATAAATGGTGATCCAAAGGTGTAATATTTACTGAATACAGCCGAACTAACACTTTTTGCCTGGTCACCAAAGAAACCTGCTGATTTGTTTTATATCGATGGAATATACTTTTTCTATGAACTAATTCTGGGCACTTTTTGTCAATAGCTACCTTCAAATCAATTATTTGATTCTCTGGAAGGAGCTGGTGAGGTCCCTTCCAATTTGTAGGATGCATTACATCTCTTTCTTTGAAGGCAGTGGTGATTCTTTTTGCTTCTTCAATGATTTTCTGCTCTCCATATTTCCACTTTCCATCACCTGCCACATTCTTTTAAAAACTGAATATTTTCATTACTTAATGTCTCCTACATAGAAATACTGTCCAGTAGGTTGCTTTGCTTATATGGAAGCTACACATCAAAGTGATCTCTTGCACGAAACTTACCGAATAACATTTGATGTGTTCAAAAATTTACTGTACATTCCTCATAAAGTGCATAATTCCTTCTTATATTTGAGTTACATTTTTACCTTTGAAATAAAAGCATAATATGCCAAAAATGTTATTTCATCTGTAATGTTATAAACAAATGTCAATTTTTATGAAAGTTTAGAAAAAAATGTATGTTGATATGACAACACAAAGCCATCTTTTTAGATAAAGTTGATTAAAACTAAATATTCATAATACCATCTAACAACAATGACAATGAGTTTTGGTGAACTTTCATTACCAAGTGGCCTCATTTACTATATGCAGTAAATGTTATTCATGTTTTAATTTACCTAACAAAGCCCATGTAAGACTTTATTCAATAGATCACTATTTAATTGGCTTTGCTCTGGCTAACACAAGACCATGATTGTGGGAGCTCTTAGTGAGGTTCAAACTCACTACTGTAGTGATTGATTGACAAGGATAGCTTGCTGACAATTACTCCATGGCAAGGTGATCATTATTGGTATTTTATTATCAATAAATCAGTTCATGTCTTTGTTAGTACATGCTACTAAATATCATGAATTAGCTTTTCATTCTTTTGAAATGAATTGTATCCTTGATCCAGACTGAATTTGCATGAGATGTTGGGAGATTCAAGTTGATGCTTGTATTTATTAGAATTTAAACATAGTTGATGGAACGATATACAGATGTACTTAACGATTTTTTAAAAAAAATTTTGCCTGCAGGTGGTGATGATGCGCAGTCCCCAGAAGTAAATAAGAAACCTAAAAAGAATCGTTGCCAAACTTGCAGAAAGAAGGTGGGGTTAACAGGTGAGTGAGCCAATTCAATATAAATTTTTTAAAGCATTACAAGTTGAATAAAATGTACACTAGTCATTTGGGAAAATCTTCCTCTAAAATCTGTCTGTCTGTCTCTTCCTCTAAAATCTACCTTGTGTTTCTTTTTTTTATTTTTTTCTTCTTCTTCTTGAAGAGTACCAAATTTTATTGAGATCTGTTTTTAAATTTTTTTCAATTTTATTTATTTATATTTTTTTTTTCTTCTAAGATTTTGTTGTTTGCCTGTTTTGTTTCCAAAAGTGAGACATAATCACTTGAGGAAATGTTCTCTAGGGTCATGTTCTCATATTTGTATTTTGACTCTTGACTTTTTTTTCTTCTGTAGGATTCCGATGCCGTTGTGAAGGACTTTACTGCAGTCTCCATCGTTATTCGGATAAGCACAGTTGTACATTTGACTATAAGGAGATGGCTCAGGAACAAATCAGAAAGAACAATCCCGTTGTTGTGGGTGAAAAAATTCAAAAAATTTGATTTTTGTTTTTGAATTTAAAATAATTAACAAAAAATACACTAGAGGAAAATTGTGGGAACTGGCAAAGCCAACTGTTTGTACGGGCACCTTTTTAATCATTGAACCAATATTATTACTAATAGCCCTGGAACTTTGCATCCCCCATCTTTCAGCAACGATGAAGTTTTCATTAGAAACTTGGATATATTCAGATATGATGGCCTGTATTTTTTTTTCCTTAAATTCTGCCAATGCATCTGCACTTATCTAGCAGCTTTCTTTCATCTAATTAAGGTATTGAAAAAAATTAACCTGGTTCATGACCTTTCAACTCCCACATGGCCTGGGTCATGTTCACTACTGTGATTGACAAACCAAAGGAACTCCAAATTCTCCCAGCTGGAAGTTGGTTGACATGGATACTTGGTCAACTTTTTTGTTTGTTTTTTATTTTTCATTTTTTTTTTTTTTTTTTTTTTTTTTTTCTGTTTTGTAGAAACGGCCAGTGCTCTGACTCAACATGAGATTTCAACAATAATACTAACTAAATTCCTTCAACTATTTTTCTTTTTTCTCTTTCCATAAAAAATAGGTTTTGATGTTTAGTTCAGGAGAATTTCTAATTTTACCACTTTTTTTCTCTCCACTTGCAAAACTACTTTCAGTTGTGCTGTTTCTTTTGGGCACTTGCAACCCAGTCATTATCCTTGAATGGATGTGTGAAGATGTATTGACTTCCTGATCTGATGTTGCTGTTCCAAATTCTCTCTCATACATGCATACGTCTCTCTCTCTCTCTCTTTCTCTCCCTCAAAAAACAAAATGAACTTCGAGAAAAAAAAAATTCTTGAGCCACTGAAAGTGGTTAATGCATTGTTGACCAATGTTTGCATCTCCATCTATTTTACTATGTATAATCAGCCAACTTCTGGGTCTTTTCTCTCTTTATTTTTCAATTCTATATATCTCATGAGGTCGCTGCTCGTGGTGGATTTTGCAAGATTGAATCTGTTAAAAAAAAAAAAGAAAAAAAAAAAGTCCTTCATCCTTCTCTGACAGTGAATGAAAACTTTTTTTTGTATCTTCCAATAAATTTATAGACAATTCTATTAATGTTTGGCTGATTCTTTGTTAGCCTTTAACACTGTTCCTTTTGTTTTTCAATTATTTTTATTTAATGGCTTATATCAGATATCTGTCTTTGTTAAACTATCAACAATATTTATGTTCAGGTCATAGGAAAGAAATATTAAGATAAACCAATTTCATCATCATACTCTGAACTCTTTATTCTATTGCAAAACTTTATTCAGCGGAGAAGATTAATGTGACGACCATGTAGTGTGATAAAGAGAAGCGAAATTTTTGAGGAATTTGAAATTCTTTCTCTTGTTTTCTATTATCTAAAATGCTTTTGAAAGTTTTTTAAAAGGCATATCCAAAGTAGAGGTAATAGCCCCTTTAAAATCAAAATGAATAATTTTAAGTTTTTTTTTTTTTTTTTTTTTTTTTTTTGTAAACCCTTAACACACACACACACACACACACACCAACGCTAATCACCTTTTTAAGAAGGGAATGTTATACAGTCCTCTGTAGACAAGTATTTTCCCCCTCACTCGAAATCTGTATATTCTGAATACAGAAATTTGAGGCTGGCATTTTTTCTTTTTCTTTTTCTGTGCAACACTTTTGTGATGGTGGGTTTTTTTTTTTGTTTTTGTTTTTTGTTTTTTTATCCTGATTTCTTGTGTGTAAAAAGTATAGAAAGTGGTTATTATTTTCTTCCAACTTTATTTTGTAACCATGATAGTGATACTCATCTGTAGTTGTTTTTCTTACTATGTGATTTAAAAAAAAAAAATGCAAATTTGCCTGTTGTCCAATTGAAAATAAGTAGACTTTAAATTATCAGTGTTCTGGTTTCAAAAGCAAAGTTTGAAGGTAATAATTGACATTTTCTATACTTTTTAGATGTAATCAATCAGAAAATAACTCTTATTATTACCAAGGAAAAAGAGTTGCCGTGTTATCAGCCTTACTGGGTTTCTACTTAGGATCTGTTGAAAACTTGTTAATACTAAGCTTTTTAGTGACTTTTTTTTTTTTTTTTTTTTCAAAAAGAGCACATTTCAAATTTTCTTTCATTCTGATGTTAAATTGGCAAAGTGTATTATTCCTCATTTCTGTAACAAATTTTGAAACCATGATGATTGACCTAATATGTAACTTTTCCTCGTAATTTCATGCTGCCTTACATATTTATACGTAAATAAAAAGTTATTTGAGAAGAAATTAAAATGCCAAGTATCACCCAGCCCACTCTATTGTATGTTAGTGCATATGTAAATAAATGTGTGTATGTATGTACATAATTCTGCTCTTCACTTGTAATGGTTATGAATTGTATGGATTTTCCTCTTACTGCCAAGTGGAAGCATTTTTTCCTCAAAAATATGTAATTCAAAACCTGTTTAACCCTATTGATAATACAAATCCCCACAAATGCTTTTTATTTTATAGATTAGTTGAATGCATATCTCCACCTTCTATTGTCTGTTTTTGGGCATATCTTTTGCAAAGAGACTAATGCTAATTTCTTAACCCACTAACAGCACTAAAAAGAAAAAAAAAAGATACATATTGTAAAGATTCATGGTTTAGAATTCATACCAAATTGATGTCCAACTTAATGTTCATATACTTTATTAAAAGTATTTTATTTGTGAATATCATTTGCTAGAATTTTTTTTTCTCTCCTAAATCTGTCTCAAACGAATTGCCATCTTCATAAGAACTGACGCTTTTCCTAAAGATAACTCTAAACAAAAATGAGTCAGTAATTTTTAAAATTGTTAAATTCTATTGAATCCTTACTTTTCTCTTTGAAAACTTTCTCCAAAATTATTTCCACAATTTTATGCAACCTTTTGTTTGCTTGATGTATGCATGTTTTTCTTGTGTGGTGTGAAAGAATTAGTATTCTTAAGCTTGGCAAAATGGAGCTATGACTGGAATCAACTGTAAGCTTATTTTAAATCCATTGACTCATATAATGCTTGCCTGCCTTTTAGATCCCCATTTACCCTCCTGTCTAACCACCTCAGACAATGTGTAATGGTGAGTAATGAAAAAAAAAAAACAAACCTCTTATAAACAAGCCTGGCTGTAGCTTGTACCCTCTATTGTCTATTGAGTTGCCAGGCTTTTATGAAGTACATTCCCAAGCAAGGTTGCCAGATTTGGCTAGAAAGAGAGATAATCCAAGCTTTATCTCAGATTTACCTAACACGGGTATTGGACTAACATCGATATTTGGAAATAGTGCAAATCTGGAGACAGAGGTTCAGTGCCCATCTCAAGAGGCTGCTATGAAACTTCTGCCTCCAGACTTGCTCCATTTCCGAATTGGTCACTAGTCCATTGCCAGTGTAGGGTTTTCTCCAAGATAAAGCTCGGATTATCTCCCTTCCTGGCTGAATCTGTGACCCTGTTCCCAAGCCACGTGGAACTTTTATTTTGCAATTTCTCATTTTTGCAGGCAGTTATAGACTTTTGTTTTATTTATATTTTCTTTTTCTTTTTATAACCATAACATTTATATATAACTCTTCACCTCACTTTACATGTACTTCTCTTGATGGTACCTGTTTTCTTTAAATTTATCAATTGTTTGCGTGTAAAGAACAGCCTAGACTGTCCCTCCACCTAAAAAGAATTATTTTCAATAAATATGAAAGTCCACTTGAATCTTGCCTGCTTATCTGATTGAATGTTGTAAGGTAGGTTACCAACTTGCTCCCCGAACTTAATCCTATATTTCGAAACCTTCTCCCGTGTGTGTGTGTTTGTTTGTTTGATGTCAAGATCAATCAAAGTTGAAGCTTTTCCCATATTCATTCAAGTTGGTGCCTAACTATCAACAATCAACCAGAAATATTGAACATGATTTTTGCAATTGAAGTTTTAACACAGATTGGCTTTATATTTTCAAAACTCAGATTTTTCATTAAAGCTAGCAAATTTTAGAGTCTCAGCTTTATGCTCCCCTACTATGCTGAAAGTCTTTCTTTTCCTCTTCCTTTTTGATAACCTCTATATTCCAATTCATTCATCTGCCTGTGGGTTTATTTTCATCTTCTGCTGTTTATGCTAAATTTTCAGTTTGTTTTTTAACTTTTTGTTTCCTTTATGTACACTTCTCCTCACTAAACGAGAAGCCATTTATCGGTCCACATTACTATTGCCTTATCGTCTCTTTGGTTATTTCATGGTCTTAGTACAATTGTTTTGTTTTTTTTTCTTTTCTTGGTTTTCTTCTTTCAGTCTGATTCCTCTTAAATTACTGATACTTAATAAAAGATTAACAACCACTGCCAATTTTTAAAGAACCTAAGCTAAAATACTATGCCATGTCTGGGTAGCTAGTAACCACCAATTTATGGCATTAACAAAATTATTCACACTTATCTCTAAGTTCCAATAATGGTGTTCTGTGAATCTCATTAGACACTAGTTTGGGTGATTCTTCTGGTGATCTCATAATGGCCAACTTTTTGACTACTGATTTTAAAGTGTTCTCCTTATCAAAATGCTGTAAATCTTTTTGTTTGCTTTTTCTTTTCGTGCTGACTTTTCCTCTTATTCAGGTTTGTTAGTCCTGTTATTCTGTTTGTATATACTGTGATGTAAAATTTGTGTCCAGAAATAACATTGATTTGTCTTGCCTGTGATCAAAGTGGAATCAACTATCCACTTATCAATGACTGGAGACGTGTCAATTAACACTTTCAGTGCTCCTCTTTTTTTCTTTTTCTCTCCAAGTTATACTTTCTATTGTGTTACCAGTCTCCTTGAAACCACCGTGAGGAGAGGGGGGGGACTGGGTCATTTATCCACGTATAGTGTCACCAGGGAAGTATAGGAAGTGAAGTACTGCTAGAAGAACGAAGATCTTGTATAGCAGTTGCGACCCAGGAATGCCATCTATGAAGATCTTCTTTATAGAAAGCACTGAAAGTGTTGAGATGACTTCAAAAAGTTTTAAATCAGTGAATAATGGTCAGTCCATGGTGTTCTCTTTTAAAACTTTTTTTGTTCCGTGCATCAAATTTGAAATTGTCCCAACTAACTCTAGCATTTTGAATCTGATTGTGGTATTGCTGATAGCTTTTGGAAAGCACTTCAGTTTTCCAAAGTGTAAAATTAATGTCTGCTTTTTGTTGGAAGGGGGGGGGGTCAAACTAGTTTCTAATAACCATTGTATGGTTTATTAATAATTGATAGACTACTTGTCTGAGTTCTGTTAGGCAGGGTGATTTTTAACTCTCAATGCTTTTTGTTTTTTGTTTGTCCCCCCCCCCTTCTTTTCTCCCTTAATTATACCCTATTGTGTTACCGGTTTCCTTGAGACCACCGATGAGGCAGGAAACGGGGTCCTATAGTTACATCAATGAAGTATAAGAACTGAAGTACTGCTAGGAAAACAAAAATCTTCGTAGAAAGCACTGAAAGTGTTGATCATTGTTGGTGGTTTATTCAAACTAATTTCCTTGTCTTTGTGTGGGTTTTTTTTTTTTTTTTTTTTTTTCTTCCATATCGTTTTGACTATTCACCCTCCAGCCTTCCCAAGTTTGCCAGATTTGACCAGAAGGGAATCTGAGACTCGGAGACTTACCCCATAAGCATTGAAATAGCATCTGAGTTTTCAGAAGCTAGTATTGGACCCCTGCCTCGAGACTCGCTTGATTTCCAAAATGTGAGGCTATTCCAATGACTGGTTAGTTGGTCTGAGATAAAGCTTAGATCATCTCCTCTTCTGGCCAAATCTAGCAATCCTAGGCCTTCTTCAAGTATCTGTCGTGTTCTGGAATGTTGACGACGACAACAAAGATGAGAAAATTAGTCAAAATAAGACACATTAAATAGTTGATAGAATCTTGTTGAGCTTAGGTTTAGGTGACTAACTTTGTAATGAGTCAAATGGCAAGTGAACAACTACTAAAGCTAACATTGTGCAGTAATAATAATAGATGGTAAATATTCTAAGCAAGAATGATGTTAGGCTGTTTATATTATGAAGAAATATCTTTCCCATAATAGATACACTTGGTGTGTAAAAGCAATATGCAAATGTAACAATTATTATGAGACGGGTATTCTTCAATCTTTCCTTTTCTTTTTCAAAAATGTTGACCCATGATTGCCACACTTGTACCTAGGAAAGTTGACACTTGGAAAAAGAAATTGAAAAACTTGAATATAGTCTAAAATGTCTTGATAGTTCTTTTCATTGTATATCAACCCTCAAAAGATGCTTAAATTTGTTTTCAGTTTGTTTTTTAACTAAATAGTTTGTAGCTCTATTTAAAATACTGTGTATTCCAGCAGATAAGACTGCCCTACTAGTACCTGAAAAGCACTCCCCGAAATGAAGTTGTCATCTAGGCCATTTACAAAAACATTACTAATCAGCGAGATAAAATCATTCAATTCAAACTGAAATTGGGGTCTTGTCTTTTCTTCCTTATGCACTGAAGTATACATTATATAAAAATTTCCAACTTAAGATAAATTTTTGTTTTATTTCTTGTGTTAACTTTTGTTGCTTGATATTGCCTATTTTTCTCCCCCCTCTCCACAAACGTTTCAGATAATTTCCAAATCCTTAATTATTCCCCCTCAACTCGTACAAAACCTGTACTTGTGTTTGGGAACAGTTGATATCCTTACCCTCTCCTAAATCTTAGATTTATGGTATTCTAAATAATCCATAGATTTTTATTTTTTTTTTTATTTTTTAAAAAGCTTCAGGGTGCAGAATAACAGCCAGATCTTGAGGACATGTCTATTCAAATGACTTGCGGGATTGCCAGATTTGGTGAGGAGGAAAGATAATCCGAACCTTCTCTCAGATTTATCCAACACAGGTGTTAAAATAGCGTTGAATTTTGAAATCAAATGAGTCTGCCAGGCTTGCCTTTTCAAGGCTGGATCTCTTGCTTGAATTCCAAATTCAACGCTTTCCCAGTATTAGGTAAGTTTCCAAGAATAAAGCTTGGATTATACCCCCCCCCGCCCCCCTGGCCAAATCTGGCAACTCTGGTGACTTGTCCAATCAAACTCAATGCCAGAAAATTTAAACATTGTCCAACCACGTGATTTCTGAAATCCTTGTCTTCAGAATTCTGTAAGAACAAGTTTTTATAGTTTAATAAAAACAGATGAAATAAAACTTGTTATTTGTATTTTATTTAGGCTGAAATATAAAGTAAGGTACAGCAATATTTGATTTGGGCATGGTGTCCAGCCATTTTAAGAAAGAAGAAATGGTTATTTCACAACTTGCCTTTTTATTAAAAAAAAAATTGTCATTTTTACTTTGTGTAGAATCCATCATGACAAAAGTAGTCATTGCCCTTAAAGTAGCCTCAAGTTTCATATCTTGAATTGTCACTTCTTCCTCTTAGTATTGTAAAACTCTTATCTAAATATTGTTCTTGCTCATCATTTAGCCACTGATGCTATCACCCACAGCTACAGGACTCGCCTCAGTCAGGCCCCTGACACTTGTCCATACAAACCTACCAATTTAATTCAACCCTTTCACAAATTGAAGCTAAAGCTTAATGAATAGTATTTTTGTAAGACTCTTGAATAAAATATGGTTTTCTTAAATGGAACAATTTCTTGTCCTTTTTCATCTGATTATTAAAAAAATTTCCCCTACTGTCGAAGAAACACCCTCTTTTCTTAGTTTAGTGAACCAAGGGGTCCCTTGCTTTAAACTTCCAATGTATAAATTTCAACTGTAACTTACTCCTGGCTCCATCTTTAACGAAGGTGAATAATTAAATGCCCAAGTAACTACGTGGGATATAATTTTAGGGTTTTTTTTTCCTTTTGTTGGGTGAATAAGCTTCCTGTAGTAAGCTGTTTGAAAGTTTATATGTAGATTAAAGGGAGACAACTATCCTAGGTGAAGTTCACTATCTCAAGTTCAGCTGTTTTCTTGAAAAAAAAAAAAAAAAAAAAATTGTTTAACAGAAGGGTAGATGAAAGCTATACACTGATCTAGTCGTAAACTTGGAACTTTGAGGCATTTGTTCTTTGGTAGCAGTTGAGATGTATTTCTATTATATGAAATAAATAGATCATTGATTTATGTATTCAGTGAATTTTTATACAGGTAGCATAGTTGGCATTTCCAAGTTGAAATCATTTTTAATTTTGTAGAAAGTTGTAATAAACAAGTATTTTTGTCCCCCTTTATGAATCTGTTTTGCTTGAAGTAACTTCACTGGTTTTTGAACTATTAAGAGTGAACCCATGAGAATGAAGTGAAGAAATATACGCTTTTCTTCCAACGCTTTTTAGCATATCAAACTATTTATGAAAATGCTTCTCTCGATTTTTACATAGAGGCACATACAATCAACACAAAAACATTGAGATAAATTCAGAATGAACCATTATCAAACATTTCTTCAGTGTTGAGTACCTACAAAATGGACTCTTGTCTCATTTTCATGTGAGCCCCCACTCAGACTCTTACTTGTTCTTTTACTCACTCCATTAGTTAACATATGGAATAGAACAATATGCTTTGTATACTTTCTCTGCCTCCTTCTCTCTATGATGAGCTATTTCTCCAAGCAGTTTTGAATGAAGTGTTGAACTGATACTTTTGAATGTGATTACGAGTGACAAAAAAGTCTGCGGTCATATATTTTAGTACTTGATTTGAGACCACTTCTGAAGCTGCATTCTCCAAAACTGAATTTTTCTTTTCTTCTTTCATTTATTTTGGTGAAAATGAAGAAGTGCCCAAAGAGGACTACAAATTTTCTATGGCATTAATTTTCTCATTTGAGAGGTAAAAGCTAATTATTTTTGGTTGCTCTTTTTTTTTCTTTTTTTTTTTTTCCATTTCTATTCAATGACACCCATTCATTTTGGCTGTTATCCTGACCTTCAAATCATAATATTGTTAATCCTTTTGTTTCTTCCATACTAGAGCTCTGCTTCTATCTTTTTGAAATAAACTAAAAATTAAAGGAACTCACACTCAATTTAAAAAAAATATAACAAATGAATGCATATTCATGTTATAGGAACAAGTTGATTCTTTGTATCTCAATTCATTTGAAACTGTCCATCATGTTTCTTCAGTTTCTAAGTGATTCTGACTGGTTGTGAGATGAGTACAAGCTATCCCCCAGAGAGCTAGAAAGCTAAAAATTCAAACATTTACTCCTTATGCCTAAGTTTGTTTGTTTGTTTTTTTTTTTTTTGTTAATTAGAGTCCCCCTCCCAACTTTTTTAGTGTTCATTTTACAATGCAAGTTTATCCTAAATTGGTCCCTTGGTTTGTATCCAACAACATACAAACTTTATTTTATTTTTTTTTTTCTTGAATTTCGGACTTTTTAGTGATGCAACATAAAGGGAGAGGAGTAACTTATTCACCATTCCTTTTTTTTTTTTTTTTTTTTTTTTTTTTTTTTTTTTCCTTTCTTTCTTCTCTCCCAGTGATTATCCCCACCATGGCATGTTGCCAAAAGACATTGGTCATGTGATGGTTGTTTTTAAGACTTGTCAAAGGTAAACAAATATATAGAATGCTATCATTAATTTTTTTTTTTTTTTTTTTTGTGTGTGTGTGTGTGTGGCAGGGAAGTACATAATTTTATTGATGAGATCCAATAGTATTTTTGAAATTGGAAGAACTCCCTACTTTTTGTACCTTACACCAGCCTTTCTCAACCTTTTTAGACTAGGGACCTGTGCATAAAAATATATGCACAGCTAACTACACTGTTATCAAAAAATTATATCTATCAGTGTACACGGGGGGGGGGTAGAATGTTCATCAAAATGAACTAATTGGTAAGAAACTAAGATTATGTATGATGATTATTTTTTTTATTTTATTTTTTTTAAATATTTTTCCTTTTACCCAAAGCATATCTAATATATAAAAAGTCACTTTCCTTGAAAAAATATAGATATACTTACCTTACATAATTTATATACTTATGTTGAAAAATCTCACGAGGCAAACATAGCAAAATTATAAAATGAGTTGATTCTAAAAACAGTATTGATGAATTAAAATGAAGTTGAAAAATTTAGCAATATGAACAAGAAAAAAAAAGTCCTATGTATAAAATTTTCGTGTAACCCTGGTTGAGAAAGGCTGCCTTACACCTTTGACAAAGGTATCAGACAGTGAAACTTGCAAAATTTAATTTATACATTTTTTAAAAAAATTTGTCCCTAGGGAGGCTGAAACTGTGGTCTGCATTAAAATAAACTATTGATTGATTAAAAGAATTGACCCTCTTTATTAAGGATCAATCTCCAATAACTTGTCATTTTAAGAACAAGCACTCTTAGAAACTAAGCTACCGTTGCTTAATTTCTCAGTCTGACATATGAAAAGATGAAACCTCCATCCTTATCTGCTTGTAAGTTTTTTGCTTTAACGGTTGGATGTTAAAACATCAACCAAGACTGTTAGCAAAGGTTATTGCAGTTTATAAAAGGATCTGGCTGTGTATGTGTTGACTGCACCAATGGAACTAGAGGGCTGAAAATTTAAACATTAACTTGTGTCTTGAAAGGTTTGGGGGGAGGGCAGTCTTCTTTTTCTTCAATTCAAAATTTTCTTTTTTCCATCCCCCATACTCCTAAAAAAGAAAACCTATTCATTAATCACCCCCTTTTTCCAATTGTTCAATATGGTTTGTATTGAGTGACTGACTAGTTTGTTTATTTATTAATTTTATTTATTTCTTTCCCCATTAGATAAAGCTAGATGAAGCATTGCCATTCATTGTCAATTTTTTACTATTTCTTTTCATCTAATTTTTAGTTGCTTTTCATTGAAGTTAACAGCGCATATTGAAGACAAAATTTTACAGTGTTTAGTTACTTTTTGCTTTACTAACTTGCATCCTTTTTACCTTGGAAAGCCTGCTTATGTACGGCCACTGCTCTTGATAGAGCTACCAGAGACTATATGATTGGCAGACCAAATTTAACTTAAACTTTTCAACTTCTACACGGTTGCCTGGCACCATATTTGTTATTGTTGTTTTTTGTTCTATATACACTAATTGTATTGGTGGTAATATTTTCTTTTCCTTTAATAGATGAAGCAGTAGTGGCTTTTCATTGCAACTACTTGGACTGTTATTTCCAGTCAGACTGAGTAGGTGTGATGAAAAGTAATCAACTTTAAGATTGAATAAATACTAATTGAAAATTAATAATAGATTTAAACACTTTTGTTAAATTACTTTCCTTCATTAAAGATCAGATCTACATAGAATTTAATTTTTTTTTCCTTTCTCTTTTTCTCATTCATTTGGTATTTGAATGCTTCAAAGTGCTTTCTACAAAGATTTTTTTGTAGCTAGCGATTCAGGGTCACAACTGCTAAATACAAAGATATCTCTCTCTCTCGTGTGGGTGTGTGTGTTTGTTTGTTTTTCAGCAGTACTCCACTTATATTTCATTGCTGTAACTATATGACCCAATTTCCCCATCCAAAGGAAACGGGGCTAGCACAAAAGAAATATACTGTATTTCATGGCATATAAAACACCCCTCAATTTTTGCAGTCATAATTGTGAAAAAAAATAGAAAAAAAATAAAGACACCCCATCTCCCTCTCTGATCTTCGTAGCCCTCCAACCTATTGAGTTATTCTAATGCTCTTATCTAATATCTATTAACCACCACAGTGACTGGCTATTTGCACAGTACAGTAACATTAGTGAACAATTGATAGTGTTTGCTTCCCAAGACAGAGCTTAGAAGACAATCACATCTTATATGCCATAAAATACGGTCACTTGATGGAAAAAAAAAATAGCACCAGTGAAAGTGTTCAGAAAAGTTAAATTGGTTTTCAGGAAGTACTAATATTTTTTTATTTTTAAAAAATCCTAATTTGACTTTTCAATCCCACTATGCTTCATTATAAGTAAATTTCACTTAATATTGTTCAGCAAAAATCTACCATGAGATTTATTTTTACTGGAATTCTAATACTTTTAAATAACATTTAAATTCTGCAAATGAAGCAGACACTAAGCTTGGCCATTTTGACCCAACAGACATCTTAGTCACTTGAGAATAATAAAAATTGCTTTTATTATTGGATGAAGTATTGTAACTATGTTCTTTTCAATTAACTTTCACTACTCATTTACCTTTGTCTTAATTTTTAGTTTTCTTTATTCAACTATAAAAGCTGACTGTAATTCCTGTAGCAGTGAATACACAGCACGAGTGGAAATAGTTTTCATTGAAAATCAAATTCCTCAAGCAGATAGAAATTCACTTTATGCCTGGCTGCTATGAATCTACCACAAAGACTTCATAGTTTGAAGGGTTGAATTTGACCCCTGTTGATCTCATCCTTTATTCCAGCTATTGTGCCTTGTTGATAGTCAAGACTGCTATAGTCTTAATGAAGCAATTTTTATTATTTATTCTCATGAGATGAAGACAACTGAACAAAAATTAAGATGCTGTTAAAAAAAAGTTATCAAAATTGATAAAAAATATTTATAAATATTGAACTTACGTACTTGTTATATCAAACCAACTACACCATAGAACATGAAAATATCAACTTTATGAAAGAAAACCTTATCGTGAAATTATTTTTCTTGAC
Organism: Thysanoteuthis rhombus; assembly: GCA_963457665.1. Lineage (NCBI taxonomy): Eukaryota > Metazoa > Mollusca > Cephalopoda > Oegopsida > Thysanoteuthidae > Thysanoteuthis > Thysanoteuthis major. The sequence goes on along the minus strand of OY735204.1, from coordinate 50,303,941 downwards.
ATAAAAAAAGCATAACACACAACCTGCAAGATATTAGGTTTAGAAGAAAAAAAAAAGCAAAAAAAAAAAGCAAGGTTTATTTTGTATTTATTATATATGCATACATTGCATGTACACTCATTTGGTACATACATACATACTTAGATGCGCGCATACACACACACACACAGACAGTGTATGTGTGTGTGTGGATATTTACATATGGTACATGTTATTTCATCCAGGTGGGGTGGGGGGTACTTTCATTTTGAAAATGTCTTATATGGATGTATAATTAAAAACAAAAAACATGAGCTTTTTTTTTGTAGATGGTTCTGAGTGAAATAAAGTTTTATACAGTAATGGAATCATTTCCACGAACATATATGTATGCCAAACCAATGAAAGATGTTTCAGTACAGTTCCTCAATACAATGGCAAGAAATTATCAGCTAAGGCCAACAAAGATACTGGAACTGGATTTACAGGAACAATGGAGATTACACAACCTAAAGCAATGATTCCCAACCTGGGATCCACAAGGGTATGGGTGGGGATCTGTGAGCTTGTTGAGTAGGCAGACCTTTGAAAAAAGCCTTGGGTCCATGGGAAAATTCATTTAAATAAAAGGGGTTCTCGGCAATGAAAATTTTAGTAACCACTGACCTAAAACCATTTTATAGTGATTAAAGTTAACCTCCCATTTTGATGCATGTTTATTTAATATTTTTTGGCCATAAGGGGAGATAACCCAAGCTTCATCTAGGACTTACCCAAGACAGGCATTTCTGACTTCTAGACAACCAAAACATCTACATCGGGTCAACTGTTGAATAGTGGAACCGTGGTTGAATCCATAGGATGATGAATACTGTAATTCAAGTCTTGACAGATTTATAGACTAAATTGCCTTTGGGCGGCATATTCTTTAGCAATATCTTAACTGAAAATATATATATATATATATATCGTGCTGCTACCATAAATGAATAAGTTTTGAATTGACAAGTGATTTTCCACACTGGGGTTAGATTAAACACTAATTTCAATTTGTTTGATAAGTTTTCATTTTATTAGATGAAAAAATATTTTGCAATAGTTATCAGTAATGGATATTAAGTTTGTTTTTTTTTTCTCTTTTCTTATAAAGAAATCTTTGATCCATAGCAATTAAGCAGGAAAATCTAAGTAAAATTAGCCAAGTTAATACCATTTCTTATTTATTTTTGTTTGTACTTATAGTTTTTAAGTCAAGATTCTTGGTTAGGAAATTATGTAAAGGAAAATTAGATTCCTCTTTCCTTAAAAGGATAATTTCCAATAATAAACACAAACTGATGACTCAAAGAACAAAAAATAAATGGACCGATGGGACAAATAACATTTAGTATGCTTTTAGTCATTTTCAATAAATTCAATTGATAGATTGCAAATAATCAGGCAACTGTATTTAAGCTACAAGAACCTTAGTTTTTAGTTGTGCTAATATCTATAGTGCAATTGCTGTGACTGTTTGACTAACCAAAAAGTTAGTTATATACTTCACTCAGTGTTGACAATCTAAATGTTTTTGGCTGAGTCTAGATGTCAGAAATTGCTATTTAGATGATTATTTTTTTTTGATAAAATAAGTCATGTTATTACTTTAAATTGAATATAAAGTATTAATCATATTTTGAATAAATTGAGTAATATTCAATAAGAAAAAGAAACAGTTCAAAACCTGCTATGATGTTTACACAATTTTTGATATCATTTGGCAACATTTATTTCTATAATAAAACTATTTGTTTTCAACTGATTGAAAAAAAATGAACAATATAAAGTTATGTTAAAAAAAAAGTTTCTTGAAGTGGAAACTGACTGTTTTGCTTGAGCCTTGCTACATTTTCTATAGTAGTGTCTCTATCTGCGTTACTCATAAGTTATTGGTCATAACTCTATGCTTCCAATTTGAGATATTGAAAAAAATGTTTTAGCTTTTACTTACGTTACATTTTTCATTTCGTGAATCAATTTGAAAGAAAGAATTATATGACAATATGATGTTTGGGAGAAAAAAATTAAAAGGAACAAAAATGTTCTTTCTTCATCCGCTCGCTATCCTTTCCTTTTCATGAATGCTATCAACATATTCAAATTTGTTCAGAACAAAAAACTTTCTGGCATTCGTAGATCTGTATACTTTTGTAGCTAAATGTTAAAGATTAAAGTTAGATCTAATTAATCAATAATATGTAATACATTTCCTAAATTTTAGATATCTGGAGAATGCAGATGTTTTTGAATCAATTTTAGATGCTAAATTGGAAATGAACTTAGCTCTGTTCTTACTAGACGTTCATACAAGAAAAGAACAAACACATCTGACTTTCAGGCTTGTTTGTGCTAAGATTTTGAAGCTGGCAAGAAATGAAATAAAAACTTAGCTCTTAGATGTAGAGAGCAGTAAGCAGAAGGGATATGTGATTAAGAAAAAAAAAGAAAAGATAATGGAGACAGGTGAGCTAAGATTATTGAATGGATTTGAAACAAGGAACTTCAAAGTATTAATTCAAATTTCCTTTGGTTACAGAAGTGTTAAAAAAAACAACAACCCAGAACTAGTGATATAATATATTTTTAAATCCCAGTTTTCAAAAGTTTCGTACTGGCTTTTGCAGATTTTTCTATTATGTAAGTATTATGCACTTGACAACTATAAAGGAGATCAATTCATATTCATATGATGTAGATTCTTTGGATTTCTCAATTGTTCAATTGAATACTGGAAAAGGAGTCGAAGCTTTGCCCAAGACATTATTACTACCCTTTGACTTGAAGCGAAGCCAACAATTATAGTGATATCAAATTATCTGGTATTGAGGTATGGATCGGTGTAATGAATACCAGCACATGAAACAATGACGGTAATTCAAGTTTCAGTCGGAACAGTCATGTTTAGTCCACACCAAAGCTCCAGGGTAAAATATGAATTTATTTTCCCCATCAGATATGGGTAAATAGCTAGGCAGATCTAAATGAAGGTTACTCAGATAGAAAAGGAACTACAGCTACAAGGTAGTAGTTATAGCTAAACCCAAGCCTGAATAAAGGGCATGGGTTGGGCATGGGGTTATTAACTTCACCCCATAAAATCTATTTGCTACTTAAACTACAGCAGAATGTTGGCAATCCTATGCTCTTTCACGAGTCTATAGGAATAAACAAGTCATCTAGTTAAATAAAATGAACAATTTTACTGGATAAATCACACCTCCCAGCCAGTTCATCAAGCAACTGAATTTCTTGGTTATCTCCACTTTCTCTTTTGTACTGATTATACTGTGCACCTTTGAGAGAAAAAAAAAAAAACAAACTTCTTTAGTTCAAGATAAGTGATTGATGAAAAAAGAAAGAAAACGCCAATTATTCCTTTCAAACTCTGCTTTCATAATCAGGACACTGATAATTCAAAATATACTTATTTCCAATTGGACAACAGGCAAATTTGCACATTTTTCTTGGAAAAACAATTACAAATGAATATCATCATCCTGGGTGAGAAGCAAATTTTGAAGGGAATAAAAAGCCATTTTCAATACTTTTTACAAACAAGCAATCAGCACTCATAACCCGAGAACAAAAATCGCATTGCACAGCATTATAAAGGAGGTTCCGGATAAACATCTTCATGATTAGACACTAATGAATTAGAATAATTTCATTTTAAAAAGCCACAACAGCAAAAAAAGGCATATCAATTCAAAATAAGCTGGGATTACTTTCTACTACTAACTGAGACTATTTTCATTCCAGATCCAGTCAGAACCTAAAAATTATAGGCACAGAAGTTCAGCTTAGAATGAAATACTTGTATAGACATATTCACAATCTACATGTGATATATATCTATGAAAAAAAAGGGGGGGGGTCATATACAAAAAATGTTGGCTTTAGCTGATTGGAGAGATTTTTTTTTTCAACAAAAAAATCAAGCCAGTAACATAAATGAAAAAAAAAATGAAAAAAAAATTGAGACCGTTTTCAAAGAAAAGTAATAAAGGAAAAAAAAATGTCGTCAGCATTCTGGTTGCAGAACAGATTCATTGAGAAATATTTTTCAACACTTTCACCACAGTATGTTTGTAGTATCAGAGTTGGGAAATCAAAGGCAGACAATTCATTAAAAAAAAAAAAAAAAGGGAAAAAAAATACTATTGCGTAACTTGAAACTTTGCTCATGACCAAGGGTAGATAACTCACAAAACGAACCCTTCTTTCACAGTGAGATAAATTCAGCATTGAAATACTTGAGCAATTTTTTTTTTCTTCACACAATAAAGATTGCTGATGCCTAACAATGACAACATTATTACTACTTACTATCATTAATTCTTACTGTTATTTATTTACAATATCATTTAATTAAAAAAAACGAAACACTTTTTTTAATAAGCATCATTCGGTTATGAACAATGTGTTCTCACTTGTACATCATCCCCCTCTCCAAGTAACCTGGCACAGGAGGATGAGACTTGGGTAAATTCAATCTATAGTAAAAACATTAAGTCTCCTTGAATATCTATGAAATTTTACACATGTATACACACACGCATATATATATATGTATATAGAACATTAATTTTTTTTTAAAATTTGTGCTTCTTCCAGCTTTCCATTATGACTAAGCCAAGCTTCTTTTTCTTTTTTTTTTTTTGGCATAAAAAGATAGCAAAACAGATTAGCATTCTCTTCCATATCCTCATACGATTTATTTTCTCCCTCACTTTGATTTACAGAACACGCCCTTCAAAAAAAGAAAAAAAAAAAGTCGATTCAATGACTAGATGGAAAACATTTTTTTGCCCAACCATTAATTCAATGGAAATTATTTCTGATAAAATGTGAAGGAAAAGAAGAATTGAGCAAATTTTTTTTTTTTATGATCTACAATTTTTCAAATTCAATCAGTCAGCTGTGTTACGTAGTCAATATTACCAAACGTAAACAGATCGCATGACCCAACTCAACTCTTAAATTCATAATGAGAAAATAGAATGTAAATTTCAAGGGAACTAACCTCTGATTAAAATGATCTCCCTTTGACCATCTGGTGAAATGGATTTTTTTTAAAATTCAATTCACAGAAGAGTTCCACTGTCAATTACAAGTGGTTCCAAGCAGTTCATGAATTTGAGAGTTAAAGCTGAACAGCCTTACTTCCTTCAAAAGTTTATGTTCGAATCACTGGTTCATAATATCAATCTTTATTCAATACCAAAACATAGGAAATAAGAGTTTCTGGAAAGGAATTCATAGCTGCTTATTCTCTCTCTGTGGCTTCTTCCTTGACGGTATATATTCACCTTCCCATGAGGGCAGGGCGGAATGTGACACAAGGCTGAGTTTAAAGTGGGTAGGCTAAAAATTGTCTATTTCCCACGGCAATTCCCTTCAGAACCCCCAAGGCATCAGGGATTGACTCTGACACCCACATTTAAGTGCAATGAGAAGGTGCAGCCTGGGGGAAAGGGCCCAGGAACAAGATATTCAATTTTTTGGCTTCCAGCTAAAAGGCCAAAGTTCGTTAGTTTTGACAATAAGTCAACAGTAGGCTTTGAATCTGCAGTCAAACCCAGCTTCTTCAATATGACACATCCAACTCCTGCAACATCAACTGTGCATACAAATCCATCAATTTTCAATTACCTGTGCTGGGTGCTTGCAAATGATTGAGAACCAAGGGACATCACTCAGGTGTCAACTTGACTCAACCAGGTGCAAACCATTATTTCATTTATTATATATATGTACAATATAAACTAGAAAATTACTTGGCAAATATCAATTGTAATAATAATGATGATGATGACTAAGCTTCTACCGATTCGCTGTTCTCCTTTGTTCTGTTGTATGTAATTAGAAAAACATTAGCTGAACAGAATTTGGCTGCCCTCATGCAGAACAGTGAACCATTTTCATCACTATAAAAAGACGTTGTCTATTTCTCCAGCCACACAACAAAGACACCCAAACATGGTTACAATAGGTGGATTACTTTCAAAGATACAATGTCACTAAAAAAAAAATTTTCCTCCTCTTTTTGGTTCCCCTCAAAAAGCAAATTCAGATGTCTCGACCCTTACTTTCATACGAAAAAATTCAGATGTTAATTTCAAGGGGAATAACTACTGATCAAATTTACTTCCTTTCAACTTTTTTTAAATTCTTATTCAATCTGGCAAAAATGCAACAAACATGGTTTTCACTACAGAAGAGCTTGGGAGCTGCTAAGAGCGGTTTCCAGCAGTGTATGAGTCAATATCTATATCAACTTCATATCGTAGCAGTTACAAGTATTAGACCAACTGATTGTGTGCGGGGGGGGGTGTCTTTATTTATCATTTTTTTCAATTTTTTTATTTTTGTTCCTTAGGGCGAGTTGTAACATAATAAACTTCACCTAAATGACACCAGCATTTGAACCTTAAATCTTCATCAGCCTGGAACATTTGGTCTGGTGGCAATATTGCTCTAAATTAGTCAAAATATCAATATATATAAAAGGAAAAATTAAAATGAAAAAAATCTGACACTCCAGATGAATTCAAATAATTTTATATATTTATAAGAAAATGTATGACTGAGAATGAAGATGAATAAAAAATATCAAAATATTGTGGTTGAGAGGAAAGAAATGTACCAGCGATTTGGTTGAAAGATATGTAATGTATTACATTCGGATGAAATGAAAATTAAATTTCATAAGGTTTCAAGTAGTAATCTTTTTTCTTCAAGGTTGTTGCGTGTAGATGGAAAAGGCTCTCAGTCGTTTCCTCCTGAACGTATATTCCAGCCTACAATGATGGATCATAAATATTCTTTACAAAAAACTGATATGCAGTGTGATTCTATACGGAGGTTATCATTACTTTTAGTGTCTCATATTCTCATCATTCAACAGCAGTCAAGGGAGGTAATTTTCATGTATCTAAGGGGAGTAATCTTCAAATTCTGCTTGAAATTAAATTTACATAAAATTGTGGGTTAGGGGTATTCATTCCAATAAATTATTTTAAATTTGTGTTTATTCCAATGAATCATCAAGGGAAATAATCTTGAAGTTGATTATGATTTTTATTATCTCCCTTGACGGTTGATGACTGATAAGAATATAAGATGCTAAAAGTGATGATTACCCTATACAGACACCTGGAGATTAAGATTACTTATTACAATATGAATTTCAAATCATCCAACCAAACGCCTGAAAGCTCTTCATTCGGTAACTATGAAAGAAAAATTATCGAAACAAAAATATAACTTGTGATTTTCCTTAAAGTTACTTCTTGCAATAAGACAGGCACCTCTTTTCTTCTCTTCTCTCAGCTAAGGGAATAGATTTTTTTTCTTTCCAATTAGTTAATACATCCTTGAGGTAAAGTTAATGAATTACAAAAATGAACTGACCAGTATTGTCAGTAAATAAATAAAATATGGCAACAGCAAAGAGGAGACAAAAAAAAAAAAAAAGATTTTTTTTTAGATCAAAATATCAGATCATGTCAATTAAATTCAAGGACGATTTCTTGGAATAAAAACCCCCGAAGAATGAAACAAGATACCCCAAAAGGTTCAAATTAAATTTTTCAATGGACCATTTGGAAATGTTTGTTTGCCGATGTGGCATTTATGCCAACAAGATGGTTCAATCAGCTTGATAATTTGGGTTGAAATAAAACTATCCTGTTTCATCTTAAATAGCTGAGGATGGGCTCACTTTCATCATAGGTGGAAATGCCGGGGAGCGACACTTTACCCCCTCAGCAGAAGTGCCAATACTTAAGTAAATGATCCCATCGTTTTTGACGGGCACTGTTTTTTTTTTTCTTTTCACTCATTTAATTTTTTTTTTTCAAATTCAAATAAGATTTTTCTTGTTCTGGAGGAATATAACGAAAAAAAAAATATTTAATTGATGAATACTGATAAAATGTCAACAGAAATATTCTAAAATTAAAATTATTTTTTCGATTTTTTTTTTGTTTCATAAGAAAAAAAAAAACCCCATAAGTCAGAAGCATGTTTGTTTCTTTTTGGCTTTTTCACTAAATGCATAATTTGAGTTTCGTGTTCATGGTTGTTGGCTTATATCAACTGCGACGACCCAATCAGCAGGGAGATGAAAGCTTAACAGAAGAGTGTCTTGCATAAACAAAATTCTTTGTGATTTGAGAAGTGATGATCATCTTTGGTTAAATAGCTGGCAGTTTTAAAAAAACCAGCAATTACTTGTAGACTGTTATCCACAAAGCTGGACAGCGCTTAGCAGGGTTGCAAAATTGAGCTACAAGGGGAGATAATTCATGCCATATCTCCGATACTTACACCTAACACATACATTGGAGTAGCATTGAATTTGGAAATCAGGTGTGTCAGTAGGCAGAGGTTTAATACCAAACTCTTCAGACTGGTTTAGAACCTCTGCCTCCCGAGGCTGGTACTGAACCTGTTTCTCCAGACTTGCTCGATTTTCAAATTCAATGCTATTCCTCTATCTATGTGGGGTAGGCCTCGGAGATAAGGCCCAGATTATTTCCCTTTGTTGACCAATCTGGCCACGTTGGCGCTTAGCTGGACAGTCAGTCAAGCTGGCCTTGTTAAAAATGGTCAACCAATACTGACACACTGTTTTTGCCAACTTTTCCATGGGCAACTCCATCAATGCCAGCAAGCGTCATGTTCTGCCATTGAGTTGGATGACCTGCAGAGAAAATCAAAAGGAATAAGTGAAAAGATAAGAGAGAAAAATCAAATCAATTTTGCATAATATTTTGATGTCATGAAACCATTGCTGAAACTTAACAGAAGGATGAAAAGCATTTATCCAATAAAGAGAAGCAACACAAGCCATGATATTCACTGTGCTAGGTTTTTAAAAAAATGGTTTCTTAAAATGATAAAAACGTAATGAATATTACATAGATTAATAAATGATAATGATTAATAATATCAAAAATAGTGTCAATCGATAAATGATCATATAAAAATTATATAAATGAATAGGAAAAAATAGTAATACAAATGAATATTACATATAAAAATAAATACTTGGTTTCAATGCCTGACCGGTTGGATTCAATGATGTTCTTGTCAATGATATTTCCTTTATTTTTCATATTTTCCATAGATGAGTTTAGGGACGTTGTCATAAAGAGTAATTGCAACATATTGCGAAGGATGGCCTTATCAAGACAAATAGAATTACAGTGGAGAAAGAAAATAAAATTTGCAGAGCCTGGGAAACATAACAATTCGTGTAATCATCTTCAGTCGAAATAGTAGCAGAAGTGGAGTTTAACACTCCAACAGTCAGGCTTTTCTACAAATGGATTTCCTCATCATTAGGCAACACAGCTATATACACATACATATAAAAAGCATTAAACACCTTTACAAGAAAGAAATGTAACTGACCCAGTGGAAGAGAGACAAGATTTTCCTAGCCTACACCAAGTACGGTTGGTAGTTTTGTAAGCATATTTTTTCTATCCTTGAAAATTAAGATGAAGTAAAGATCAGTACCACAAATGTCTGTTCGTAAAGATTAATACCACTCAATATAATCAGGTAAAGATTAGTACCACTCAATATAATCAGGTAAAGATTAGTACCACTCAATAAGACCTAGTTAAGATTGGTACCACCAGGGTAAGAATTAAAGGTAAAGTTGAGCCTTACAACAATTTGTAAACTTATTCATTGTTTGAACATCATGGGGCCTGTGTCATTCCATACAAGGGTTTCTGCGTGGGTCTGCCTGGGAGTGTAGTCAAGATCTCTTGGAATGTTGTAATAGATTAACCAAGAGGTTCCCAAACATTTCAAGTTCATTCCCCACTTTTATCAATAAGATCACTAATTTTCCCCCCTTCAGATGTTTTTATTGATGCATGTCGCTCTTTGCCAAAAGTCCTTGATGGTCACAATTATATCAATATAGAATTATCTTAAAATCAATCCTGGGAAGTGAACATCACAGTAATTTACTGAAATTGAAAATTTTATTGAAGTTAACAGAACAAATTGAATACATCGACAAAAAGCTAACATCAAGTAAATTCATGATAATTTTAATAAACGACACTGGTAACGAAAATTCAGAACTTTGGTTGCATAGTTAATCTATCTTGCATATCACATCAACTTCAAACCAAAAACATTCACTACGATTTATCAGTACCACATCATCCAATTGGACTGAGTAAAGATCAATACCACACCATCTAATCGGACCAAGTGGAAAAGTGGTACTTATCTTCACTTGACTTTATAGTTAATTTCATTATTGAAAATTATAAAAAGAGAAGAGAGACATTTTTTCCCCCCAAGACGAGTGCTGGATTACCAGTTTGGGCTACAAAAGGCAATAATCAAAACTTCATCTTCGAGACTTACAGAACACTAGCATTGGAGTAGCGTCAAATTTGATCATCAAGCAAATCTGGTAGTAGAGGTTCAATACCAGCCACTTCAAGTGGATACCCTACCCCCAGACTCAGTGGGTTTTCAAATCTGACACTATTCCAATGCCTCAGAGATTAAGTTTGGATTATATCCCTTTGTAGTCCAATATTGGAATCCTGGATGAGGAAGAGAGTGAGTGTTCATTTTTCTTACCTGTTGGGGAATCACTTGACTTGAGGGCAAAAGACCAGCTGTCAGGATTAACAGAAGCACAATGAGGAAGACGTAATTCAACTGGCTGCTGAAACTTCAGACCATGTGGGCCACACATAACAAGTGGGCTCAGTAGAGTTTCACCTGAAAATCAAATTATATTCATGAAAGTATTGGGAGTTGTCAGTACAATAAACTCTTGATATAACGAATTCTGACTTTGACAAACTCGTGGATTGGTCTGCACTGGCTTCGGATTTACTGAATGAAGGTCAATAAATGCAAGTAACATGTGGACCATAACTAACTTTTGGCACAATAACATTTTTGGGAACCAATTGAAAGATAAACAATATAGCATGTAACACTCTATGCTCACAACTGCAAACCAAAAAAAAAAATCATCAACCAAGCTTCTTGTTGTCGTACACTTGTGATAAAACTTACTGAAATGTCACAACATAAACTAGTGTTTATTTAACCACCTTCGCTGGACTGTGACATGAAGTCACTTCAACGTTAGACGGCATACACATATGTGTGGGTAAGGACAAAAACTAATCAGTGCCCATGACTTGAGCTACAAAGGCATCAGAAATGTCCTTCCTACCCTCTCCTTATAGTGCAATGGAAAGGTGCTATCATGAAGGGACTGAATACCCAGAACTAGACAAGTATATTTCTCTGAGGAGATAGGACAAATCCAGGGCTAGAACTATACCAGGCAACCAGTAAATAAATTAATCATATACATGTTTCATGACCTACCAAAATGCATGTTATCAGAATTTCAGTAGAACTTACCTTTCTCTTTATCGAGTGGTGGAAGGATACTGTTGTCTTGGCACACTTTGAAGTAAATTTCTTGCTCAGAACCTTCAGGAAGTGCTCCTTTCGGTACAAAAATACTGACACCTAAAATCAAAGAAAAATTTTGCTTCATTTGCAATTCACGCGGTAATCATATAATTTTATGAGCATAATTGCAGTATGGTTGTCAGATGTCTTCCACTGCCCAAGTCCAAATTTGTATTATCTTGGGACCAAATTAAATAGATCAGTAAAAATCCATCATCAGACTAAGCTAGTGGGAAAAATGGATTAAGATACATATTTTTAAATCTAATGTTCAAGTATATTTAGTCATATATCATTTATGTATAATACCAAATTTTTGCTCAAGTACCAAATCTTTATTTTCAGAACCAAATAGCTTTGTTCAGTACCAAATCTGCCCAATTTTGGTCCTGAAAAATATCAAATGGCAGCTTAGTTAGCACTAAACACCATTTTCACTTGCATTGACTAAAATACTGCACAAAGGAAAAAAACAAAAAAATATGATAAGAATTTGTGAATTTGCTCCTAAATTTAATCAAGTGCTCAATAGACCATGACCCATCCCTTTCACAAAATGTCACTGAAAACTTAAAATATATTGTGCTGACAGACTGACAAACATGACTGAATATATATACCTGTTCTAACTTTGTTGGTAGAGGTAAATTATAAAATGACTTATCAACAAAAATGCACAAGCTTTTTCCAAATAATAATAGAAAAGAAAAAAAAAAAAAAAAAAAAAACAGAAACAAGCATTACAAGTTCTTGGAATGTTTTATCAAATGGAAGATGTACAAAATTCAAATAAATCGTAATAAATTTTGTCTGAATTTTGTTGGACAGAGTGTATCAATCATTGTGTAGCAAGCATCGATATAAATAGCATCTTATCAAAAAGGCCATTCAATAGCAAACAATAAAATGACTAACAATGTTTTTTTCAATGTATTTTGTCATTTTTGACACTTTTTCAAGGTTGATTTAGCGCAGAAATCTTTTTAGAGTTAGCAACACTGGACCTCTCCAAATTCTTTGACCTGGCCCCACCCTGACAATTAGCTAAGGAAATGAATAAGGCAGAAACTTATCAGTAGTCAATAAATGAATCTTACCGCCCCATTTCCTTCTAATCTGTCACTAATAAGATGGATCAAACAAAATCTAATGAAAAAATCATTTTGAGTCGGCAGCTCTGACCTGATTGGTCTCTCTAGTTTCAATACTTCTTAGCACTATTGACAAGACCGAACTTAACATTAATGGGACCAGCACATAACCTATCTTGGGGGTCTTTCTATTGTATTTAGCTATCATTTTGAGAACTAAATTTAACATTTTGAAAATTAAGGTCTACGCTCAAACTACATTTTAAGCAATTCTACATTATATCGGGTATACGGTGTATATGTAAAATGTGATGTTTCTAGTCTAATATGAGCATGCTTTTTAGGAACTGATTCCACATTCTAGATCCAAGTACCCCAGATGAAAGATAGAGGGTACATGGCCAGAACGTTTTTGAAAAAGAATGAACATATAGATGAGAAATATAGCCTCACCATATCATACACGAATTGTGAGAATATTTGATAAGCTCTTCTTCAGTTTCTGTATCTTTGATTGCAGGATGGCAAAATGGTTATCTACTGTTTCTGACTATTGAATGATACTTGGTAGGTCACCTTTTTCTATGCAACCTGATATGCCCTTATATGTGCCACTCGCATTCGCTGGTATACCCTTGAAGCCAGATCTTCTGTCTTCTCTATTGTTCCAGGTTCTGTCCTGGGGAGAGATCTTTGCATGATCCTTTACAAAGTATTTCCTTTTTTCTTTTAAAATTATGAAGGAGAATATGAAAACTTACCAGTGGATTTAGATTCCAAAACTCCACCTTCATAACCAAAAACACCTTTTGCTGTGGCTACTACAGTGTGCCTAGTATCCAGTTCTCTGCAAGAGAAATAGAAATTGAGAATTGCTTATTGTTGATTAATATATTCAAGTATATTCTCTGTCACAGATATAATCAACAACCAAAAATATAGACTATCAATTAATCCTTTGTCAATGCCTTTAAAAATCATATAATATGCACTTCTATCTAATTGTGTGCAATGAATTCCTGGAAGAAAAAACATCTTGTGTATAATACGCACTGCCTTAATATCATGCATTGCTGAATCTCATGCGATAAGAACATTCCAGTATTTTGTCATATTTCTTGCAAATGTAATTTTGTGGACAAATCATGTTGATACCAAAAATGATGCAGGCAATATCTATTTATAGTATGAAATCTCCTACACCTCCGTTTGAATTTTTATTCAAATGAAAACTATGTGCCATTGCTGCCAATGTCAATTTAGTTATTTAAATACTTGATATCAACAATACACGGTCAAAATTTTGCTCTATCTAATTGGAAATTGATCAATACAATCCCAATGTTGGCAGCCATGCATGGTGAACTTCCTTTGTAAACATTGTATGACGAGTATCAATACTCACACCAGCAACAGAAAATTGACATCCTTAAGGCATAATTGTGAAATACAATGAACATTCAATATATCATCATTACCAAAGCAAAATGTAATATCATTATAATGATTCAAACACTTAGTTACACATTACCTAGCTTGGACAATAGATATAACTTACTGTCGGTCAGGCCACCCGGAATATGACCATGCACTTGGCCGGGGAAAAAGAGGATAGTATTCAGTCCTCTTGTATAATGCTCAATCCTGATTTTAAGATTTATGAAGGGGAAAAGGCGCGTATTATACACAAATAAATACGGTAGATCCAAAATTTAAGTGACCTTTCTTGATGATGACTTTTTTGAATTGCAGATGATCAAAGAATTACAATAAAAATAACTGGTGTCTCTTCTATTCTCAACTAAAATATGGAGTGTTCTCATTTTTTTAATAGTAAAGCAAAAGAGTTCTTAAAAATGTGATTGGTTAAAATTGAACAACCGCAGCTATCAAAGATGGTGAAGGGTTCTATCCTTTACCAATTTGTGCACATGTTTGTTTGCTTGTTTGTTCGAGGACATACTGTTTTATCTACAGATTTGAATATGGGCATCAGTACTCCACTGGACCCTTTCTAAATAATTGTTTTTCAATTTTTGGAAGAAAATTTTTCAAGCCTTATTTTGTTTGCTTGTTCCTTTGCTCCTGGCATTACCATTTTGTCTATAAATTTGAAAATTGGCATCAATACTCCAGACTCCTTCTAAAATATTTTTTTTTTAAAGTTTGACTTTTTTGGAGCCTTATTCTGACAGGTTTATTTATAACATCTAGATTCTCCAGAACAGAGATGATTTTTTTTTAAAAATAATTCTAATTCAAAAGTTTTCCAGTGGAAAATCCCAGTGATGTCATAAATGAAATTTCTTCTGACCATATTTATTCTCAATTTTTTTTTTCACCTGACTTCAAACTTTGATGCTATGGTTGTTCAATTATTGACTGTAATGGTGAGCCCATTTTATTTTCAGAACTGACTTTTCAGAATGAGTTTCAAACTTTAAAATTTGTACTGAAAAAAAGAAGAAAAAAAAAAATCAACCTGGGTCATTAAAGAAACCAAAAACAAACTTAGGAGCATATAATGATACCAAATAATAAACTTTATCAAACTTCTCTCAGGGTTGATTTTCTCTTCGGAACCATCAAAGTAAAGATATACAATCAGAAGGCATTAGTGAAAGCAGATATTCTAAAAAGCAAATTGAATGTACTAGTTTTCTTTATTAACTCTGAATAAAAGCATACAAAACACCTAACCAGATAGGACTACTAAGGGCTATAATCAAAACTTCATTTCAGAAACTCACCCAACACAGGCATTGGAATAGCGTTGAATTTTGAAATTGATATTCGATACAAGGCTTTCGAGGTGGGCCCGTCTGAAGGGGTTGGTATTGAACCTCTGCCGCCAGATTTGCTCGATTCCACTTCCTGTATTGGGTAAGTCGGGGATAAAGTTTGTATTATCTCCCTTTGTAGCCCCTGCACCTAACCTACCTGATAGACGTCATTTAAAATAGGTAAAAGAGAAACAAAGATGTATTTTGTTGACATTCATAAACTATAAATGGTTAGATACGTGCAACAAACATGCATATTAAATGGAATCTCTAATCAGGGGGATGAATCAACATTTTGGTTGTTTCATAGTTGCTGTTAAATTGAAAATAAATTCTTTATCATCAATGCAGTGGTGAAGTGCACTGGGTACGGTGTCCCCTCACTTCATTTGGGGGGGGAGGAACGGTGTCCCCTCACTTCATTTGGGGGGAAGGAACAGTGTGCCCTCACTTCATTCGGGGGGAGGGACGGTGTCCCATCACTTCATCTAGGGGGAGGAACGGTGTCCCATCACTTCATCTAAGGGGAGGAACGGTGTCCCATCACTTCATCTAGGGGGAGGAACGGTGTCCCATCACTTCATCTAGGGGGAGGAACAGTGTCCCATCACTTTATCTAGGGGGAGGAACGGTGTCCCATCACTTCATCTAGGGGGAGGAACGGTGTCCCCTCACTACCTATATACAACTGAAATCATCATTTTGTTCATCTTAGCATACCCTCAAATCAAACAAAACCGTGCATTGTAACTACATATATTGAATTAACGTACTCCTGAAATGAGATTCAATTCTCTTGCAATTCAGCTTTTATCGATTTTGAAGAACTGAACAGTGATTAAAAAGATCAAATATTTGTTCTATTGCCTCCTCATAATCCTATAAGCCGATGGTTTTGAAAGTGGGGTTTGTGTACCACTAGGGTCCATCAGACAATGGTTGGAGGTACACAGACAAAAAATCTAAATTAATGTTGCTCCTATCAGGAGAATTGGGCTAGACTAAAAGCCTTCTATTGAAAAACAACTATCGACCTGTACCATATATCAAGATTTGGATAAATGTAACCAATTTGAATTTTAAAAAAATGATTTTTAGAGATCAAAAGTTGCTCATTATTATAATTCATAAAATACTGTCTAGAACCTAAATACTAAAATTAGGGGGCTGCCAGAAAAATCCCATGATGAAAAGGGTCCTTGAGTTTCCAAAGTTTAAAAACCACTGCTATAGACTAAGGAAAAGTATATATTCTTGCTCACACCTTTGTGTCTAAAATTTGATACCATAACAAAAAAACCCAAATTGTCCAAAATTCTACTTAATATTGAAAGTTCATGTTTATAAATTTTACTGTACATGTTTATTCTTGTCAACTCCTGGTGGAGCATAGGTCCACAACCACAACTGTGGTTTCAGTAGTAAGTAGGTTTTTACGGGGTAGAGCGACTAGCCCCACACCCAACCCTTCTCTTTTACTAAGGCATGGGACTAGCTTTGGTGGCTGCCAAGCTGTACGTTTTTTCTGCGACCTTCTCTTCAATGGACTGCCTTATGAGGCTAAAGGAATCAGCTATTTATCCATAGAAGTGGATTAATACCTTTCTCAAAGGCATTATGGTGAAGTGAATGGAAACAACCGTGGAGAAAACAGTCACACCAATTTGCACCAACAAATTTTACTGCAGGCCAGCATTATTATTCTCAAGTGGCCATCTTATGATAATTTGTAAAATATCCGATGGTATACTTAGGGGTGAAAATCTAAAGCACTGAAGTACCTGACAGTCTTGTCAGAGTTGCCTGATGCAGAAATCCCCAGATCTTTCGATCACAATTACCCAAAATCGAGTTCCATTCCACCTCATTTTACTTTCTTGCCAGCTGAGTTCAGAGATTCTCCTTCAGTGAATATTTTTGTTTTACCCTTTGCCCTATCCTACTTACTGTCGACAGATGGTCAGGTACATGGGATATTACAAAGTAGATTGAAAATACACATATGATGTTCAAGTGGCAGTTTTATGGTGATGTAGGTTGGTGTGATCATCCAGGACACTGAACAACAGAACTTATTATTCTTGTTTTTGCCCAATCTTCTCTATGATGTACTTTCCCTATGTAAAGAGTGGGTACTCTTTTTTCCTGTAGTGTCAAGTAACAGTCGCAGACTGACTTTTTCTTGGTATGGAATCCCTACCAAAAGAAGGAGTTGAAGACAATTGCAACTTGCGTTGCAGGCATTTTTGATAAGAAAAATAAAGAATTTTATGGGACAAAGAAGTTAAAAACAATATCATCAAAGAACAAGGCAAAACACAGTAACTTAAGATTGGTTGGGATCTCATTCCATGCAATAGGTAATTGGAGTAGTTTTCTTTGTCAGTTATTTGATCAACATTATCCACCAAATTAATGAATATTCAATAGAAGTTGAATGTTGAGTAAATTTTCAGAACAGTATCATTTGATTCATTTCCATTATTTCTCTTTTTAGAATTCTATGAAAATCTTTGCATATTGTGATGTAAAGTCTGAATATTAAAAACTATCAACAACTCTCTTTCTTGCAATATTCCAATGGATCTGCTTTAAAGATCTGACAGAACTATTCAGAATTTACTTAATGCACAATTTTATAAAAACCACATTTTGTGATTATTTTTCAAGAAAATTTCCACTTGAAAACTTATACTTTTCAAAGCAATTTTATGTGGTCTCAATTCAAAAAGTATTTTTTTGATGACATCTCAAAATACTTATGAATAAATATAAATTTTAATTTCATGAATCAAAATATGAACACAGAACTTTTTTATGCACTGATTTATAAGGAACTCATTTTGGATTTTATAGTAACAAGGTTTTGTCCATTGTACCCTACCGCTTTATTCAATACACAGGGGTAGATTGTTCTCATTCCACTGTCATTGTCAGAGGATATCTTGTATCAGTTAATTCTTCCTCCAGTATATGACTCAGACAAAGACAAATGTTATTCACCGAATATATCATTATCAAAATTAGTTCATTCGTGCCACCAAAAATGATGGCATATATCAAATATATACATGATACACATAGCATTTTATGTATATAAATTCCAGTGAGCTTGGAGAATAGCATTGACCACAAATAAATTTTCTTTATTATTTGTTTGTATTACTTTTCATATTTTTTCTTTTTAGTCTTTGAATTCAACATTTTTATGATGTCATCAGAGTATTAAATTCTATTTTACTACATCAAATAGAAACCTAATTATAATACAGAAGAGTTGCACCTCCTGTCATGACAGAGGACCAGTAAATACACATGGCCTATTATTATAGTAAGATAGAAAAAAATAAGTCTAACTGCCAATTGCTAAGATGTTTGTAATTTATCTCTTAAGATAGCTGGCCTCAATCTGATTTCCCCATGCTTTGGTTATTCAAGGGTTGGCTTCCTGAACAGCCTCTTTACAGTGGCACCCAAAGGAAGAAGCACTAATATCAGTTACATATGCAGTTATTTTTTCTTTGGGTAACGCCAGCTATTCCTGCTCATAAAAGATATAATCGGGTTAGAGAAGTGCACTTCATCTAACTCTTAAATTCATAAATCACTTGAAACCACTTGTAATTGACAGTGGAACTCTTCAATGAATAGCATAAAAATAGTAGAACTCTTATGTGAATTGACTGAAAAAAACTAATGAGTTAACTGACAAAATATTTCAGAAGAGAAAGTAAAGACTTACAAAAAGTTGGAGAGGAAACCATGCTTAATGATCATGCCATGCAAACATGCTGAACATTCCAGACAAGAAAAAAAAAAAAAGCAGGCAGCAAGCAGTTGTATCTTACCCATCAATCACCGTGTCTGGGGTAGATGCACTGCCAGATGAGGGGACAGGGGAAGGCAGTGGTTCCTGCTCAGTTACCCCCTCCCCAGTAACAGCATCAGTAGAAAGGGCAGGTGTCTCAGCAGTGTCAATGGCAGATACGATTGTCTTGTCATTCTCATCATCCGCTATCATTTCCAGCTCTGACAATTCTGTCAGGGTAGAGTCAAGGTCAGCTTGAATTTGGGACAAGACCTCTTCCATGGACAGATTGCCACTACTGTCAGGAGGGGAAGAGTTTTTGTGGGTGAGTGAGACAGCCAACATCACCATCAAGTTAACAAAGCAGAGCACAGTAGGATTTTTTTTTTTTTATGTTAAACATTGAGAATTTAGAGCAAAGTAGCAGAATTTCATGGTGGCAAGAAAGGAGACAATTAGAAATCAATATTTTGAGCAGCGGTTCTTAACCTTTTTGCCCTCCACCCTCACATCTTCAACCAAATGATTAGCTTTGAATGTGTACTGCAAATATGTGAAAAATAAAAGATTTAATACATTACGTTAATCATGATACTATGCAAATAATTGTTAAGGGAATTCTCCAAATAATTACAGAAATTCGTACTTTTTTCCTGTGAGCACACGTCCACTCTACGGGGCATGCCACTTGGTTAAGAACCACTGATTTTGAGAATTTAATACTTTCAGGATCAGAATCTCAGAAACGGCTCAAAATTTCAATCATAAAATAGTAGAAATATATCCGTGCAAAAGTAACATCCACTGCCTATGTTTAACACCAGTCCATCAACAAAATTTTTTAAAAAATATAATGATTATTTTCATAATGAAATGATGTTTGTCCAGAAAATATTAAGCCATTTTGAATATTTCGAAAACTGATTGCCTGACCTTGAATCAACATGGCAACCAATTGGCAAATGGGGTTACTCAGATGGCAGTGAGACAACAGTGTTCTATATGACAACTGCAATCACAATAACTGAACTTGCGCTTTCTTCAGGTTTTTTGAAGGGTTTTTGGCAAAACACTGCAACACCTAAATCTGCCAGTGTCCTCTACAGTCCAGATTTTGCTCCCAGCTACTTTTGCCATTGAAAGGGAGATTTCAGACTGTCGATGACATTAAGGTGAACGGAATGAGGCAGATGACGGCAATCCCAAAAGAGGACTTTGCAGACTGTTTTGAAAAGTTGAAGGGATGTGTGTGAAGTACCAACATAAATACTTTAAAGGAGAATGAGGTTTCATTGTACAAGGTATGCTATTTTATCAATATTCAATAGCTGGATACTTTCTGGACTGACTCAATTGATTATGTAGTTAGTGACACCAAGACAACCAAAACAGGAAAACTGTAGGATTTATGTACAAATGCTCATAGATTGGTTTGTGAAAAGAAAAAAAATTGAGCATTTTTATTTTTTACTATCCCTGTCTCATAATAGTTGTTAGATTTGCATACTAATTTCATATGCTAAATGTATCAAATATTACGGGACATAAATAGTGTCTTGTTTTTTTTTCACTTTGAGAATGTTAATCAAAATCAAAATGGCAGAACTGATTTAGAATCAAAGCTAGGATTACTGAATATCTCCACACCCAAAGGTCCATCGAAATCCTTTGAATGAAATGAAAAGATTTCAAAACTTTTTAGCTCTTTTGTATGAAGCCAAACCGAAGACATTGGCAAAAATATAACCATTCAAAGAAATTCGGATAATATTTGAAATTCATATTTGCCACTGTGGCTCTTCATTAGAGGCTAACTTTCAAACGCATTGAGCAATTCTGAACATGAAAGATATTAAAATTGGCTTTTCTTGCAAAAGGAACAAAAAGCTGATAGCATTGCGTAACAAATTTTTACTTTTTTTTTTGTTCTTGGGTGATAAATGTTATTTTCTTGTTGCTTATATGTAAAAAGTACAGAATAGCTATCATTCCCTTCAAACTTTGTTTTTGTGACCAGGGTGCTGATTATTTGGAATTTACTTATTTCCAATTGAAGTAGTAGAAGTAGCAGTACTAGTAGTGAATTATTAAGTTTTAAAGTAAGGAAGAAAGATAATGTGAAGGAACTACACTAACTCCAAAGAAACATGGGTAAATATTTTCATCAAATGCATTAATACCTCCAGTGTGTCTGTGTGTGTTATATATATATATATATATATATAGTTAGCTGTCAGTCAACAGAAACATGAAAAATATTTTAGTATGTAAAAATTACTCTAATGATTTATCCCAATCTAATTCAAAGCTTCTCAAACAATTTGCCAGAAATTAGGGTAAAAAATAATGCTAAATTTTTCCTTATTTTTAGTGTAACAGAAATTCTCCAAGCTTAAAATGCATTCCAGCATTTGGACATTAATCTTATAAATATTTCTCTTGTATTTACAAATTGCTTATCTTATTTATCAGTGGAATAATACGTGTTCTTTAAAGATCTTTGACAACAGTAGTGTTTCCCATTTTTGGGACTACTGACCACTTTTTGAGCATATGTTTCATCAGTGACCCCCCCCATTTCATAAAGTTGGTTGATAATAATACATTGGAATATAAATTCTAATACCTTGAAAATCTAAAATTTTATAACCAAAAATACAATCATACTAAAGTATCTAAAAGTACATGCGGTAGGAAGTATCAATAGGTATTTTTTGCCCGTTTTACGCCCCTCACCAACTTGTGTTTTTCAGCGCCTCCCTACCACCCTTTTGTCTCCCAGCAACCTAAAAAGGGGCGGTAGCACCCACTTAGAAAATCACTGGTGTACACTTACATGTTTATATATCAACTACACTGATTATCTCCCTTTAAGCAATAAATGATTTGCAAGATGTTTATCATATTGATAATAAGCTGCTGTAAATAAACATTTATTGCAGCAAGCAAAGATGACACATATTGTTAGGGTGTTACTAAAATTATTTACCATCCACAAACAGAAAGTAGGCAAAATGCACCACAACCATTTTAGAAGTGCAAAGACAACAAAAGCTACCAAAGAAAAAGTGACAATTGAGTGATTTACAAAACACACCAAGGCAATAGAACAATCACAGGCAGCCCATTCCCATCACATTGTTAAAGAAAAGAGACAAAAAGGATTAAATAAGCAACTTATACTCTAACTTCTACCATATGGCAATTTTTTTTTTCTGAATAAAAAGAAAGCATTGAAAATCCTTCCGCATCATGGAATACAACATATGAGTTTTCTCTTTAAACCTCAATTACTGAGTTCCCTTTAAGCTGCACGACCATGCACCAAAAAAAAAAAAAAATGCTGCGCAGTAAAATTTCAATGCCGCACAAAAATCTTGAAGGTTTCAGAAAACAAAAAACAAAAAAGCTCAAAAATAAAACTATATGGCCGAACAAGCTATCATCATATTACTTTTGCTCATTTGATTACAGGTTTATGTAAATATTATAATGGTAGTGCATAAATGAAGAAAAAATATTTGATTAAATATTGGTAATGAATAGATAATGAAGAAAAATAAATACACCAAAAAAAATCATTTCTTCTCTTGTGCACTTTTTGTTAAAAATAACTGACTTGTGTGTCATACACTTTAGACTAAAAATCGAAGATAGTCTAAAAGTAAAATTATTTTCTGCTCACTCCACTTCTTCACAGCCATTTTGGTCCAGTGCAGACCATAAAAAAAATTAGAGGGAACATTGCTCAAACAATGTTCCATTAGAATAATAAGCAGACATAATTATGCTTGTGAACAAAACTGTTTGAATGTAGAAGAAAAGGGAGTTTTTAGTATAAAAGAAGGGGATATATCCGGCCAAAGGGTTAAAAAAAAAAAAAAAAAGGGAAAATTCAATAGAAGATATTTTAAAGTTCAATTCAAACTTATTTGAAAACTGCCTTGAGCAGCCACTAAGTTTGATATCAAGTCACTCCCTATTTAGAATTTATATCATATTAACAGTATTATTACTATTTTTCCTAACTTATTGTTTAACAAGCAAACTATATTTTCCAGGTTTTAAATAATGAAAAGAAAAAGAAAATAGGGTCTTTCATTTCTTCAGACACCTATAGTAGAGGCCTAGAGTTTTTCTTTCAAAAAACAAAAAAAAAACAAAAAAACAGAAAATCAAAACAAAATGAAAGCAAATACATCAAATAAAAACAAGCTATCCCCCCTCTTCCAAGTAAACAATTTTCTTGCTCTGTAAAAGAATAGATAAGCAGTAGAAGTCTTGCAAGGAGAGGAACTCTGGACTTATACTAAGTTGAAACTCAATAAGTAGCACCCCCCCACTTTTTTTTTTTTTAAACAGTTTATGACTCAGACCTTGGGCTACAGGCTGCTACACCATTAGGTCACTACTCTGAAGGGTAGCAAACCTTTATAGTCGGCGCACATCTGCTATGTTGGAGAGTTGTGAATTTTACTTCAAGTTTCAGTCAGCCGTATGATCTGGAGTATCTGTGCTTCAGTGTTTAAAACTGCAGACAGCCTTACTGTCCCTATTCTCCTTCAAAGGGATGGTAGAACTCTATAACCAGCCTGACATCAACTGCAGATTGCTCACGTCCTGTGGTACAACAGTCTGTCAGAATACTCCCAAAAAGTGGTGGCACACTTCCATAACTAGTTTGCATATGCCAAGAGAAGGACACTCCTGTCAAATCTATAACCTTGGAATACTACTCCTATCCATACCCCCCTAGTGGATCATCACATGCTAACCCTTAGTTTGAAGAATGGAGTTGGTCTAAGCTGAGCTCACCTTGAAAATCCATTGGATCATAATATATAGATTGGGGTGAGCACAAAGACAGATCCTCACTATCATTATTAAATTGGAAATTGTTTTATTCTTCAAGTGAAAGCATTTTCTCTGCCATTTTTGCTATGTTAGCAAGAAACGTGTAAAGAAACAAATCTATAAAAATTGGATCATTAAAATATGAGTTAAACTCATTCACTGATACCATATATCAATCTCAGGATATAGGGTGGTGCAAAAGTTACTTCCTATTATAAAACTTGAATTTATTGTAAATATTTAACATACACGGGCAGAGCTAGTAGGGGAATTAGGGTTCCAGATCCAAACATTTTCTCCTAGATTGACCCTCATAAATCATGCAGAAGGAGAAACCATGGGGATGGGGGTAGGGTGAGGCTAGTCTGGCAAGAATACATAAATTGAATTTTTTTATGACCTAACCAAGTTACATTTTGACAAAACTTATATACATATGTAACGAGTGTCGATGAAGAGCCAACAAAAAAAGTCAAGAGTATGACGTACGTGACATTTTCAACATTTTAAAAGGCTAACCTAGCTATTTTTAGTCATTTAATTGGCCATAAAATGGCCAACAATATTTTCAATGCATTCTGCCGTATTTAAATTTTAATGCTTCAAAATTTGGAGTCCAAGCTCAAACTGCGTTATAAGTGATTCCACATTATATCAAACTTAATTATAAAAAGGTCAACAGTGTATATCTAAATACATAAAAAATAAAGTCTGACGCACCTTCCACGAATGGGTAGAAATAGAAATAGCCTGTTTCAATGAAACTGTTCATAACAAAAAATTTCTACTGAAAAAAATATAGAAATATGTAGAAAAAAACAAAAAAAAAAACAATGATTTTTTTTTCTTCAATCAGTTCTCATTCAAATAAACTGAATTAAAATCATTTAATAAGAGACCAACAAATCAATTAAAAAGAAATAAAGATTTATTTACCTTTCAAGTTTTTCATGGTCTGTCTCCAACTTGTTAACTGAGCCATTTGGCTCTGTGTGTCCAAACGTAGTCATCATATTGCCTGAGCTGGTTTTTCTGTAGGATTCAAAAGCACTATCATGACCCTTGTCTTTTATGGGGACAGTTTCAGCAGTTGGGTTTACAGTCACTTCTCTGAAAATAGATTCACAACTATTAAATTCATTCTATTATGAAAAAAAAGGGGGGGGTGATTCAAGGGAAGTAACTCCTGATTAGAATTATCTCCCTTACACTTCGGTAATTTTTACAATTTTTCTTCAATACAATACACAAGAGTTCTATTTTATTATTCTTTTCATTGAAGAGTTCCACGGCAGTTACAATTGATCTATGAATCTAAAAGTATGTACTAAAATTTCTTTAAAAAGTCACACACCTCTGTCCCATAATAGTTGTTCCATTTGCATATATATTTCATACATTAAATGTAACAACTATTATAAGACAGAGGTAGTATCATGCAAACGAAAAACAAAACTTATTAATAAACCATTTCTTTTCTCAAATATAGAGGTATGAATAAAAAGCTACAATTTACAGACAAAAAACATCATAGACAAACCTTTTGAAAAGAGAATAAGATTTCTTTTATCCCATTCATTGTACAAATAATGTGCCAAAATATTGATAAACTCGCTAGTACTTGAACTTAGAACTCTTGTTTAAATGTTTTACAACATCATTTCAAATTTTTTGGAAAAATGGTTTCCTTCCCTTTATTATCTCCCTTATATTGATCGTAGATATACAGCATATCGCAAAAATAATACCTCGAAAGTGAGTCCAACCAAAATAAAATTCAAGTACGTATGATGAGAACAAAATGTCGGTTTATATCCATCTATACCGGTTTGTTTCTTGAAACAAAGATATTATTTTAAAAAATAATTTTAAAAAAAACTCACACGAGCTAAATTCTGTTAGCGTGAAAATGAGGGTTTAGAATGAGAAAACAATTTGGCTATCACTAAAATGAGTTTATCTAAAATTATTCAGGAACTTATTTAGACGATCAGCTAAAAGAATTCAATTATTTGAGAATAAGGGTATCAAAAACATATACAGAAGTAATAGGTTAACTATATACAGAGCGACAACTCAATGCTTTCCATATGGTATGTTTGCCTTTGACATAAGAAAAATTCAATTTTTATGGCGGAGGGGTTACCAATTATCTACCTTGGCAAACTAAAGAATTATCTCCCTTAGATTGTAGTGAATAATGAAGACTCAACAAACATTCAAGATTAGTGCGGTTAATTCGTTCCAAATTTTCCCATACTATTCCAAACCGCACTATTTAAGGTCTTATAATTCAATTTTTTTTCCAGCTTATATTTAGTTACATTAATTTGCACGACGATACCTTAGCTGTACATCAAAAACCAAAGCTTATCAGAACTGCACTATTGTGGGTATTGCTGTATTCAAATTATTTCAAATCTGCAGATTCTCTATGAAGTCTATCTGTTATGCCAGTCTTGATTAATTTTTTTTTTTTCAAATTTAATATTTTGTTTCTCTACCTGGCAATTTTTTCTTGCAAACAATTGAGCTACATAATCAATTGACATTTTGAAATGTCACATTTTATTCAAAATATTTTCCCATTTGCAATAATTAAAGAAAATATCTCAAATTGTTAATTCTAGTTAGTAGGTAAAATTATCAGCAGCCTAGGGAAATAATTCCATGCCAAAAACAAAAAAAGCAGAAGTTTATAATATTAGAATATAAGATGTGTTTAAAAAAATGTATTCATGTATATATACCTGTATATACAATGGATTTCACTTGAGCAGAACACATTAAGACCACCAATTCGGTCCTTACAAGCAATTGTTCCATTATTCCCTATAACCAATATTTGATTTAAACAGAATCCACAATTTGTGTACGTATATGCACAGAGCTATGTATACAGATACACATTGCTGAAGGTATGCACACATGTATAATGAATGTATATATTCATATATATAGTTTCTGAAAACTGGCTTCCTAATCGTAAATTAATATATTTTGATGATAACTATAATCAATTTAATCAATATATGCTTCCATAATGTAAATTCAAATATTTTCCATGCAATATTAGAAACAGCAGTTTTTTTTCAGAAACCCTTCAACAACATAAAAAGGATTGATCAAAAAGTCCATAAATCTTTAGTTTAGTGCATCTGAATAATGTAAAAGCTAGGAGAAACATCTCCTGTCAATTATCTACGAGACAATGATTTTCATGGAACCTTTTTCTGCAGAGCAAAGATTCTTTCACAACTTGAGTGATTACACTGTGCAACATGATTTTTGTTCCTAGATATTGGGTATTATCCTTTAATTGCTCATGTGTAAAAAAAAAATATAGGAAACTCCTTTCAAACTTTGCTTTTATAATCAGGACAGTGATTAGCCCGTTGTCCAATAAGAGAGTAGTAGATTTCAAATTACCATTGTCTTAGTCTCAAGAGCAAAGTTCGAAGAGAATAATCAACATTTTCTGTACTTTTTAGACATAATAAATTGGAAATTAAGACTTAATAACAAGAAACAAAAAAGTAAAAAATATATTGCACAATGTTATCATTCAAAGACATTCATGTCATTTTAATACACATGTTCTGTTGAGAGCTTCATTATTAGAAGCTTCAAGAATTATTGCATGTGTTTGAGAAAATTTTTCAAGGTCTACAAAACTACACTGCTGTTCTTATAGATTCACTGAGGTAAATTCCTCAAGCAGTTTTCAGTAGCTCAATCCAAAACTGTTGCTGCTCTTAAAAGGAGTGGGCTACGGCAAAGAATTTTTGAAGAAAAAAATATCCTCGATCTGGGATGTGATCAGTCTTTCAGCTTGAGTGCAACTGGGTTTTCTTTGAGTGGGATTGCAAGCCACTCGTGCTCCACTTGGCAATTTTCACCCATGGCTAGGGAATGAGGTGAATTCCACTCTTGGTCTGGAATTCTTTTGGCTATTTTCACCCATAGCTAGGGAATGATATGGATTCCAATCCTGCACTTGAATTTAGAGTTGTTCTGCCACAAACCAAAGCCAAGAGAAGCCAGTCTGCCCTATTTTACCCACAGCTGGGGGAGGGGAAAAGAAAAAATGGATTTATACCTTTCCTGAGGGCATCATTGGCTGGAATTTGAACTAGTCTGACTGATTCCATTTCTCATGCCTGTAATCATCACACCTCTCTCACCTCCACAAGATTAACACATATAACTTGGAATTTAATCCACATTCCAAATGCCTCTTACACAACTCAGATGCACTGAACTCGAATGGTTTGTGAACGTTTAGACCATAATTTGCAACTATGGATACATCCAACCATGGATGTATAATATTGTTTTATGTATGGGTGTGTGCATGAACCATAGGCGCATAATATTTTTTTGCATGTATGTATGTGTGTGAGTGTGTGTGTCTGCATGCAAGTATGTATGTAACTATGTATATTACCGTTCAGGAATGACATCTTTCTTGGATCCGTAGAACCCAGGGACGATCAACTTCTTATAAGCCTCAAATGTGGTTTTACCATTAAGAGCAAACTCTGTGTTATGCAGGTGATGTGAAGACATGCTATTTCTCTTTAAGCTGTTCATGGTTGTTGAGGAAGGAGCAGCCCAAGACCTTCGCATGGCCAGTTCATGCAAACATTCATCATCTGTCCTGGAATAAGAGGTCATGCAGTGCAGGCATTCCACTATATAAACTTCATGCACAAGAAGGGATGGAAGGTAAGTTAGCATTCAAAAGGAGCAAGAATCAAAGTAAAACAAAAACAATGGCATGAAATTGATGAGAAGATGGAGTTGGTCATTTGGACTAAATATTTTCTCATTTTATCTACAAATGAGGTTATATATATATATATATATATATATATATATATATATATATATATATATATATCATAAATGCATTGTTTTTGGCAGTACAACCTGCCATTTTCAATAATTTGGGAGATAGAGTTGTATTGTTTAGTATCATGATAGAATTGTATCTTGTTTAATATTTTCACTTTTCAATTTCCACCATTAAATTAAGCGTTTGCATTTTGTGATATGTTTTTGTCCGTTGCTATTAAATGTTTCAGTAACATCATTAGGTGATTTTTGAGAATTAGAGATTTTTTGTTTGGAGGAGTTTGATTATTAAATGTATTCAAGTAATTAATCAGCGAGTTGATTATAAGATATATTTGATATACCAGTACCTTGATTGAAAGAGGACATTGTTAAGCATGAAACTTCTTGACTTCATGAAAAGTGCTTCTCTTATTTGCAATCTATGAGAGTAGTTGATTTTATACAGTATTTGGGCATTATATACAAGTATTTTGTGAATGGGAGATATTGCTGTTTAGTGGAATTTTTATAGTGAGTTTTTATGACACTTTGATTTGAGAAAGATTCATTGTTTTTCTCCATATTTTTATTTCACAAATTAAGATGGTCTTAAGAAATGAACCTGCTTACATAAACAAATCATGGTACAGATTATAATTTTGCGGAGAATCCTGTCCAGACTACTGAACGCATTTTGATGTTGCTTTTGTTGCTATCACATTTCAGCTAATCCATTCTACAGCCTTCTTCAGCTGTACAATCTACAAGAAAAGAGAGGGATCAATTTCTACAGAAATAAGGAATAGCTAATGTACCATATCAATTACAGCATTGTGTGGTTTCTGATCATTGCATAAATATGGAATCAACCATATATAGTGTATATTAGCTATATCTTGCATTGAATAAGCCTGATTATTCAGAGGAAATATCTCCCTTTGACTGTTATCAACTCCAACTAGCGTGCTTAACCATGGATTTCACTAAAAAGTATCCAGCACAAAATTTCGCAAACCACTTTAAGATGTTCGATCATTCACAGTACCTTCTCTATAAACTGTACAAATGATTTTTTGAATTTGAGCTGCATTTTTCCCCTTTTCTCAAATCTAAAAAGAAATCATTAGCTGAAAATATTGCTTATTTTTTAACCATCTTCAATGTTAGAATCAATAAACAAAAATAGGCCAATTTAGACATTTTTCTTTTAAATGCACACTGATATGACAGCTGTCACAATACAATCAAAGGCAATCTTTTAAAATGAGGTTAGTCTAAACTAGATGTCTAGTGTTTTGTCAGGATAAATCTTATTACAAGACTCAATTCTAAATTATACAAAACAATTATTTACCAATCTCACCCTAGATTCTATAATAGTTAATGCTTAACTCATTAAAATGTGAAAGTGCAACATATGGCAGAAAGCCAAGAATTCAATTATATGTATGTGAAAGCTTATGAGATGTAGATCTATTTGTCAAAAAATATATAATCAAAATCCTTTTTTTATTGTGAGGGGATATCAAAACTCTGAGCTGTTAGGGAGGGGTAAAAAATTTTATGAACCACTGATCTAAAGACAAAAAATGCACATCAGAAAATGAGAATATCAAGTGTAAGGCAGTAATTCCCCCCCCCCCCCCAGGCTTTCCAGCTCATCTTGAACTATGCAAGCAACATGGAGTTGTGAATGGTCATTGCCAACCAAGGTTGATGAGCACAGGATTAGAATCAACATATTTTGGACTCTCAGAAATTGCGGAGAGCATACCTCGCCCGTGATTATTGTTCCAGGTTGTAGCAGCTTGTGATGCAAAATAACAGACCTATTCTACCAAACACACGTCACTATGTCAATGAGTTTCCAATCAAATTTTTTCAGTAGGTATCAGGTGTGTGATCGCTTCCAATTGTAATAGAAAACCCATTTCTCATCACTAGTTGATAATTGATTTAAAAGGAAGTCAATAAATTTGGTGTAAAAGAAGTGATAAGCATACTGTGATTAGTTGCAGAGACATAGCCGAGGGGTAGGGGCTATCTGGAGGGAAGAAGCCCTCCAAGGAGCTTTATAAATGATAGTTCACCCACTGTATTTTGACCAGCACTCTACAATAAGGATATATTTGTACATATATGAATTACATAAATTATAATTCAACCTTTGGGGTTTTTTCCCATCAAGTAAGTGATACTGCATGCCTAGTCATTGGAAATTTTCCTTTTTTACCAAATCTCATTAAATGTCTGAGGACGCTCCTCCAAAGAGCAAAGACACCCCCCCCATCTTCAAAAGGATAAAATTCCCTGAGCACTCAGTAGCTAATTGAGTACACTTCAAGCTGTGTAATTGAGGTGGAGGTTTCTCTTCAATGGACTGACATCTTGTCAAATTGGTCTTAATAAGAACACGTGAGAATAAAGTCCTGGTCTTGACCAGATCTCTTTAATGCAAGCCTCCGATACTTATGCAGCTGATTAGATTCCGTACAAGTCCTCAGTTCTTCATCATCGATGCTTACTAGATGTCCCTTAAAAAGTGGATTTATGAGCAACTCATTTTCATTTGAAAACCTTTGGGACCTCTGAAGTAGTACAGTCAAAAACTTTACCTTTGCCAAATGTAGTACATATTTTACAGGTTGCCTCTGCTGTTTTTGTTCCAAGTTTAATTCATTTAAGCTCTTACAATCAATTTTAGGGCTTCCATGTGTATTCCACTATACTATTGGTATGCTCTCCTGAAAGTTATCTGGTATTTGGCGTGTAGGTTTCAGGTTTCCTGTTGTTGAAAGTGCTTAGAGATTGTTGACATCCAAATGATTTTAGAAAATTTTTTTTAAGCTGATAGTAATAAAAGAAAATCAAAAAACCACACAAACTTTTTGGTTCACCTGATAAAAAATCCAACAATCTTTTTTTTTATAACAATTGTTGTTAAAATAAACACATTATAGCTGACCATTTTCATGGATGCATCTATGTTTAAACAGGGAAAAAAGTAGGAAAGATATTCTTAAAAGAAGAGTCACACTATTTTCAAATAGATTTTAGCTGCACAATATTTCTGTATGCAAGCAGATACCTAGTCAAAACTAAATTCATAATCATTTAAGAAGGTTAGATGAAGTGAAAATCAACCTATTATAGAAAACTAAAATCACAAACATAGGAGAAGATAGTGTAGGTTTTTTTTCCAATTTTTTTTTTTATTGTGTTCCTTGGACAAGAATAAAAACTAGTAGAACTAGGAAAAATGTAGGAGAAATGCTACAAGGTTAGTAAGAAATCAAGGGAGGTTACTCGTCTATCTGAAGTTGGTAAATTATCAAGAAACCATCCATTATAGACAAACGAGTTTATTTGAATTATAAATCTGTAAATTTTTTAAAAAATTCCATTGACAATACTGAAAAAAGGCTGTACAGAAAAAAATTGGTGCAGTTTCAAATTCTACATTTCCCTTTACCATAAAAAAAAGAAGCAAATCTTGAAGGCAATTATTTACCATGTTTCCTGCAGAATGAAGAACTATGTTTAGCTAGGTAATTAAAATTTTACAAAAGAATTTCTGTAATTTAACAAATGTTCAAAATATTTTATTGATAAAATGAAAGGATTTTGCTTCTTGTAGGGTCAAACATTTTTAAGCCTATTTACAGTGGTGGAGCTTCAAAACAAATTGTGACGAGTATTTCAATTTCATTTGATACTTGTTATAAGTCAATTAAGGAAATGCAATTTAAAATGGTATCGGGTAGGTTACCATAGTTTGATGTTTATCATGAACTGCTATAATTCATACGCACAGGATTTTTAAAAACTCAGCACATGAGCGTTTCCAGCTTGTAAAACTGCCAAGATATGATGGACGGATAAGTCAGATGCCTCCAATTACCCATTCAGTTAGTTATAGGGTGTCATAAAAGTAATGCCAGATTTGTACCAAAATTAATGCCAGTTCCAAGAGAAGCAACTGATAAATTATAATTAGAAGCAACTGTTAAATAGGTGTTTCCCTTAGATAGAACTGGCATTAATTTTCAGACTAATTGGGCGTTACTTTTGCAACACCATATAGACATGTAATACATATGAAAAATTAGTTACATTTACCTGTTTTCAAACTTGAAGTTTTAGAACTTGGGATATTTTTTGGCAATAAAAGATAAAGCATCTTGATTTCAGATAGCTTTAGCAACATACACAATGATTATTTATAATAAAGCAATGTTTATTTGGTTAAGAATAAGCTACAGACACATGCAAGTCAATGCATTATTAGTATTTGCTCAATTTTTCCTCCCCATCTCAAGGGCCATTTATTCATATTTGAGAAAGCTTTTCACATATACAATAAGAGTTTGGTATATAAGGTAAAGAAAATTGAAAATACTTGTACTGTTTGCAGTGTCTACAAATAAAAATGTGTGTGGAGTGGTTATTCGTTGCTCAAAAATGTTTCCTAATGAAGTCATTTTTATGACAACAATCAAGTTGAGGATGGAGGTGAGAGTTGATGATGGAAATGAAATAAAATAAAAGACTCTATGAACCATTTTGACTTGATGTGAAAAATCAAGACATAAGCGTTACAAGGGTTTGGGTGATGTTTCATGCACATGCAGCAAGTGATTAAGCCAGCATTAATGATATTTTAGGTGAGACTAAGTAGATGGTATTGAAGATGAAAAAAAAAAAAGACTTATAAACATTATTAGGTTGGAAAAGAATTTTGTCATAAAAATTAAAAAATTCCTTCTCATAATGGAAGACTTATGAAGCAGAGATATTCTGAGTTAAAAAAAATCAGCATTAAAAATTCTTTCATGATTAGAAATATTTTTGTTTGAAAAAATTTTAATCCATGATCTTTTAAAATCTTTGAAAGGTATACGCAAATATAAAAATTTGGAGATTGAGTACAATTTTGAACCCTGCCTATGAATAGCATAGTGCCAAGAAATGATTGTTAAATAAGCATGTGATGAATTCAATGTAATAATCACAAAGTATTATTTATATGAAAAAGAAAAGAAATTATACATTTCTTGATACATACTTCAATACAAGACACTTTATCTGGTTTACATTACCTCCCTCTCTGTACAGAATTTATATAGTGAACCTATGCTATAATGAACTATGATATAACGAATTTTGGCTTTGATAAACGCAGGTATCAATCAAAAATGATTTTGGATTTAACAAAAGAAGTTTGATAAAGGCATCAAACATATGGACCATGCACTTTTGGTTCTTTCTGATGATTTATTTTATTATAAAATAATTTATCAACAACAATTTTACACAAAGTTTTCTATTTGATCTACTTTTAAAACAAATTTATGGCATAGGAAGTCTCTAGTGGCTTTATATTTATATATGGCTACATTTATCAAGAATTTCATCTAAGAACATGTTGCATATAATTTAGAATAAAACGTGATAAAAATCAAGTAAAAGGTGAAGATAGATCGTAATAAAAAAAACAATATGATGAAATGTATAAAAATTCTTTTTACAACTGGAGTGGATAATTTTATTTGGATGGATTGGATTGAATTTTAAATTTGAACTTAAAATGTTAAAATTCCAAGTTTAATTTCAAAATTTTATGTTATGTGACAGCAATGATTAAAAATCAAAAGTTTTACTTTTGTAAAATGAAATAAAGTAAAATTTTGCAAAATTAATTTAAAAATCAATAAAAGAAATTGAATCAAATAGAAATTCTGGAGAGAATTATGAAACTGAAATTAAATATAAAATCCAGTACACTACGTCGATTTCAAAAGGACAGAATTTTTCAGCAGTTATGGTTTTGGGTAATATTTGGGCGGATTGAATTGAATTTTAGATTTAAATTTTTTTTTCAAAAAATTACAAAAATTAAAATTGAAATCAGGAATTTTGCGTCATTATCATTTTGCATCATTATAATATGACAGGAATCTTTGACACGGTTATGGTTTTGAGAAACACCAGTATAATATTTTGTAACAGCCTTTTATTCGTGTTTGTCTCAAACCATGAAATCAGACCAAACTTTCTTCTCATTTACAGAACAGAGTTCAATAAATGTGGTGACCATGTAATAGAAAGAAGGGAAACCAAACAGTCTCTGGATTTACCAAATGATGTTTGTTAAAAGCAGCAAACTACTGAACTTACAGCTCATTTACCAAACAATAGGCAACCATCAAGTATAATGAACTTTCAGCTTCAACAATAACCAACTCCCCCAATTAATTTGTAATAGTGAAGGTTTACTGCACTTGTATCACCATTAGTGAGAGAAACAAAACACTTAGTTTGACAATTATCAGAAAAATAACTGAAGGTAAATTTTTACACTCGTCTCCAATAAGAAACAGAACATCAAACAGATGCTACTTGTTGCTTATATGGGAAGCAATTCAAAAACAAAGTTATTTTATCTCTGACAAGGGAAATAAAGAACCTAACATGAAATTGAAATGCAACAAAATTTGCAGAAGCTTGAAGATTTCTATTCAGAGCTGACAGGCACTCTAACATAGGAATTGTTCAATTCTATAGAGTTTCTGAAGATCATAAAGTATCAAGTTTTACACAACTAGACATAACGCCTCAGTGTAAAACCAACACTGACAACTTTTTTCACTTTTTGTCATTTCTCATAAATATGAAAATGAGATACCTGTACCGAAGGAATGCCAATAAAAACAGAGACAGACACACACACATACAAAGAAAGATATATAGTTCAACTCCTAAATTCATATGAAAAAATTGGAATAATATCAATGTGAATAACAACTGATTAGAGTTATCTCCTTTCCAAATTAGAGCAAATTGAAAAAAAAATTCATTCTATTCCCAGAATTCAATTGGAAGCTGTATGAGCAGTTTTTGACAAAGAGTTGAAGAAAAGGAATCAGGTCAAAATTTAGAAAAACTTTCATTCTTTCCAAACCAGTATCAAGTATCATATCAGAAACATTGAAAGATTATTACCACTGAGGTTAGACAAAACTAAGTTTAATCATAATGATAAAAGAATTTGTATCTCGGGAACAGGGTTGCCAGATTGGACTACAAGAGGAGATAATCCAAAACGTTTTCTCCGAGACTTACCCAACACAGGTATTGGAAAAGCATTGGACTATCTCCTATCGTAACCCAATCTGACAATCATGCTAGGAAAGTGTCTTGTATTAAAGCACAAAATACTTGAAAATTTTTCAGTGCTTAATGTTAAAAAAAAAGAAAAAAAAAAAAAAAGACAAGCTTCAAGCTCTTTAACATGGAGTTAAACATAGCTGAAATCAAACATTCCAACCAAAAAGAGATGAAAGAGGGAGAACAATGCTGGCAGTGCAAGTGACATGAGGGCTGGGGAGAACCAGGCTCTTCTGTATCAGATAACACCAGCAAAGTCATACAAGAGTGGGCAACGATGATACAAGATGGAGTACATTGTGTGTGTGTGTGTGTGCTTTCCCGCATAAACATATTGTCAATCTTTAAATAAAACTTTGAATTTTGATAAAGACCTTCAGATCCTATCTTGAAATATCACGGTACAATCCTGTGCTTCAATCAAAGTAAAGACTTGATTAACTCTTCGGATGCATTGCTGACTGCTCAGAGGCAAGTTTTTTTGTAGCAAATAATTTCAATTAATGCCTTCCAATTTGGCAAAGAGAAATTGAGCATCGAAATGCCAAACCGAAAGAATACAATAAAGGGTGTCCCAAAGTAAGGCCTGATTTATCCCAACAGTGATGCCAGTTCTATGGGAAGCATCTATTTGATGTAATGTTCAGCAGGTTGGTACACCAAATATTACAATTAGAACTGAAGATTCTAGCTAATTAATTAGATGTAAAGATTTTTTTAAATTACTCGTAAAATTAGAATTAATTAGAAGAGAAATTTTATTTTTGATTTTGCTTTCTGATTAATTAGCAAGAGTCTCTAATTCAAATAGTAATTTTTGGTGCATTGACATGCTTAACATTACATTAAAAAGTTGAATAATTTGAACCTTATCTCTGAAACTTGCCCAACTCAGGCTTTGGAATAACACTAAAATTGGAAATTGAGTGAGTATGAGGCAGAAGTTCAATACTAACCTCAAGCTTTGTGTCACTATCAAAGACTAGTATTGAAATTCTGCCTCTAGACTTCCAAATTTGACGTAATTCCAATAACTGAGTTGGGTAAGTCTAGGAGATAAAGTTCTGATTATTTACCCTAGTAGCCTAATCTGGCAACTCTGCTCTGTCTTAAACAACTTACAATTGAAAGTTTTAGATGTTCTGTTGCTTTTTTCATTGAGTAAATTGAAAATCAATTTTAAGTAAAAGACATACATGTCCAAGTTGATATTCTGAAAAAATATACTGCCAAGTAATCAATATTTGATTATCAAACACTTGTAGTTGATCTTATTGATATTTCAATGTTTATTCACATCATTAATGGAATAACACAGGAAAATAGTGGCACCTTTAACACTTCAAAATTGTTATGCTTGCCAACATGCTTTTCTTTTTTCGAAACTAAATATCAATTTTGATCGTTGCCATCTGAGAAAGGTTTTCAATGGTTGAAAAATCTAATTTCATTGTTTCAGTGAGTGACAATCCATATGAACATGGCACAACAACAAGGCCAGCCTAGTCCTGAAGATTCCGACTCTGCCGGCAGCACCTCTTTGCATCACTATAAGGACAGGTCAAAGACATTTCTGACGTCTTCGAGACCCTGGTTGTTGGGACTGGGCAAATTTTGTCCTTGTCTCACATTGAACTGACCATGAGGCATATTCCGCCCTTGTGGGGACACGATCAAATAACTACCTAAAGAGTGCTTTCTCAGTATGATCACTATAATAAAATCACAAATGATCAGATCTAAACATCTCTTCTACTCCATATTTTCTGGTGGATAGAGGAATGATTATGTAGAAAATGTAATACCAGGAATATCATTACGAAAGGCTCTCAGGAGTATTACACGAAATATATATAATAGAAAATAAAGCTCATTGTCCCAATCCAAAGTCCAATATTGACCTTCTTTACTCAATTCATCATATGCACACTAACAAACCGCTTACAAAATTTTTGAGGTTTTCATTGCATATTTGATGAGTATTTGGCATCCATGTACGATCAAATCGTGTTGGATACACCAGATCTCGTAAGATCACCGAAATTAAGTAACATTAAGCCTGGTCATTACCTAGCTGGGAAACCAATTGGAAAACTGCAAACAACCAGGTCGTACAAAAGATTTTCAAAATGCTACTGAATGCCTCTCTGCAAAAGAGTAGGATTGAAGGTGAATTATTATTGGACTAGGGATAGGAGTCACACCCACCTCAGGTGATGGTAGCGAAAAGAAAGAAGAGCTTTGGTGTCACCTCCAACTTTGGCTGACCAGTCATTTGGTATCCTGTTTAGCAGATTCATATTATTACCATTACATGCAAACGGTCTATAAATGACAGGGCTGAAAATAACTGGGCAGAAAATGAAGAACTCTACTGTTCTTCATTGATTATAAAACAATACCTAATCAAAGTGGCCACGTTAACTATTAGAGTGATCATTTGGAACATAATTGTCTGTCATGGAAGTAAATGTGCTGTCTTTTATCTTGTAAAACCACGTACTTGAATGCTTCTGACACATGGATAAATATGTATATGAGCTTACACGATGTTATTGAAATATTTTAGAATGTTTTTTTTTCTCATCTTACAAGATCTTCCTAACCTTATACATACGTATGGTCACGCAAGATTTTCCTTCATATATTTGGATAATTGTAATTTCAAA
Source organism: Thysanoteuthis rhombus (assembly GCA_963457665.1). Lineage (NCBI taxonomy): Eukaryota > Metazoa > Mollusca > Cephalopoda > Oegopsida > Thysanoteuthidae > Thysanoteuthis > Thysanoteuthis major. The sequence continues at coordinate 50,265,231 of OY735204.1, read as the reverse complement.
AATTTTCTCTAGATTTGCTCATCACCTTTTCCTATTTGTAAACATTTCAAATGGTTATAAAAGACTTTTTATCTGATGTATGAGAGTTTATATTTATTTTCTACCTGGACTGATTTGGGAATTTGTCCCTAAGGCATTTCAGAAAAGAAACAGGGACACACACACACAAGTAACATCAATTTTGGTATAGTAAATATTACCTCATAAGCAGATATGTGGCTCAGAGGCACTCTGATATACGTATATATAGAGAGTGTATAGAGTCAGCCATTTTTCTTCCAAACATATATTACTAAAAACAACAGACAAATTTTGTCTACTTGATTGTCTGCTTGTCCTGTTCAAAAAAGATTTAAATTATGAAAAAAATTTTCAAGAGATCTTTCAACCATTATTAGTCTTTTCAAGAAATTAGGGAAATTTTCACATAATTTCAATCTTGTTTTGAAACAGCTTATCTGCAAACAAGAAAAACTAAGAAAAATTAAATAGACCTAATTTGTCTGTTGCTTATAATAATATATGTTTGATACATATATATATATGGCATGCTTATTTATATTCAATCTTTTGCTAACATTATTCGACACAAAATGCCTGGCTTTGATCAAAGCTGTAATACTTTTGCTTTTACTATGATTGCAATTATTATATTTGTTATTACACTCACAGAACTGGCAAGATTATTATTATTCTCACCTGGGTCGATTAGCGGGGCTTCCGTAATTTGACTCTCTTCCAAATTTATCTACATCATTTGATTTGCAGTAGATCTGCTCAGGGGGAGGAGGAGGAGGAGGATAGCGATCCATATTTGGGTGGTCCATGTAAGTGCAGTTAGAGAATGACCTCGGGCTATTATAGTCAGAGTCCGTTTGGTATTTGTCCCTATAATGGTTCTCATGATGAGGGGTAGGGGCTGCAGGCGTGCCTGTAACAGTGGCAGTGGCAGCAGCACCAGCAATGGTGGGGCTTTGGTGGTATGAGTCCTTGCGTTTTACCTCACTCATCATTTGTGGACTATCCATGCTGTTGTAATGACCTTTGATAGCACTGCCATTGAGGTGTGCCTTGGAGGACGGCGAACCACCAGGGTCCGTGATGCTGTTGAGAGCAGCCGGATGTGGGGGTTCGTGTGTGCTCCGAGGACCAACAGGATGAAGGTCAGTTCTGGACGCTATTGATGTGCGAATGTGATCAACCCGGTAAGCTTGAGCTGGGTTATATTCCCGTCCACTGTATGTGCTGTAAATGTAGAAAAAAAAAGAGAATAAACTTTTAGTTACAGGTTATTGAAGAAAAAAAATTGTGCTTTATGGATAGACAACATTTTCAATAAAATCACCACAATGAAAGGTTCATATGTCATTATGCTGCCAAATTTCTGTGTAAAAAGAAGTTTAACTCAAAAATTCATGAACCACTTAAAACTGCTCATAAACACACAGGAACTCTTCAATGAATAGAATCTTTAATCTTTTGTGAATTGAATGAATAGTTTACAGAAGTTTGATATGGATTATTGGGGGAGGGGGGGTTGCAGAGAGCAGTGTTCTTCCAAGCACCTTTATAAACTAGAATGTCAATCAGGTCAGATATCTGGGGTCAGATTTATCACAAAAATGTGAATCAGATTCCACCAGATTTTATGATATCCATTAACTAGATTTCATCAAAAATAACTGTGCCATCTTTCATTACTATTATACTAAAATCACCAAACACGGTGTACACAACAAATTTGCCAATATAAAAAAGCATTACTCTTGAATTCATACAAAGAAAGTATTATGCCGAATTCAAGGGAAATGACCTCTGATTGAAATGACCCCCCGCCCTTTGAACATTAGGGGAATTTTCTAATTTAAAAAAAAATTTTAATTCACAGAAGAGTTTCACTATTTTTATTCTATTCATTCAAGACTTCCACTTTAATTTTGTTTGCTGATTGACGTCTAGAGGATAAATTTCCTCCACTCAGTGAAAAAAAGAAAATGGATTCATCAAAAGCTGATTTTTGCAAAGAAATATACAAGCATGAAGCAGATATTCTTCAAGTTAGTTTGGTTAATGTGTAGGCGTGAGTAGTCCAGCACCACTGAGAAAAAGATGTTATAATAGATTTTTTTAAATTTGCAAAAAAACCTTCATAGAAATCTGAAAGGGAAGGTAAAAAGAATTTTCTCGGATTCATTACAAGTGGTAAATGTCCAAACCATTCATACATTATAAATACTTGGATTTCTCAACCCTGTTTCATAACATAAAAGGTATTAATAAGAAGCTAGCAATATTGAAAGCTGAAAGTAAAATAGTAACAATCCAGTCAATGAATTTTCACTTGAAGAATGTTTTGTTCAACAAACACCACAATGTTTCTGATCAACGACTGAACTCTCAAATCAAACTCCCAAGACAAATTTAAGCTAAATGGATCATTAATTTTTGTTTCAAGATTTCATGAAGACTTATTGAATATTTTGATCAGAGTTTGAAGATTAAAAAGCTCATTTTTCTCTGTATTATTAAAGTAAGACGAATGAAAGCAAATAACTTATTAATGCACAATACTATTGTTTATTTATATATAACACAATGTGTATCTATATACAGGCTGCCATGATTTTACACTGTGTATATGTTCCTAGAGGAGGCAGCATAAACAAAATTGGTGCGAGATAAATCTTTTGTATAAGCATGTTAATTCAAGTCTTTACTTATGAATATATAATTGTATAAATATAAAAATAAGGATTACAAGGATATATACCTGATGAATGTCAACAATCGACAATGAAGAGTGCAATAGGCATAAAATGTTGATATTCACTGCATATACATCATTGTAATTTTTATATATATATCCTAATCCTAGGCAGAGGAGCCAATCCATACGTAATTGTATCATTTTTTTATGGGTAATACATTAGTCAACAATGAATAACATTAGCTTTATAAGTATAAACCAAGATCTATTTCAAGTCAACAACAACAGTCAAAGTTGGAGAGAATGCATTCTGAACAAGGCTCAAGAGGATATCCTCAAACAAATCCATTAGAGACATCATTATTTCAAATAAAAATCGAAGTTTATTTAATTCACTTTTAACTAGATTAATTTCTGACATGAACTGTACCTGAAAAGTTATGTCTAACACCTTATGTCATACACAGCTGAAAAATACTGGTAGCAGCTCCAGAACTCTTCTCTGGTGGAAACTACGTTTATTACTTATTTTTTTCAGATGAAATTAAAAGAAAAAAAAAAGTTGAAAGGGATTCAACCTGGATCAGTAGTTATTCCCCTTGTTATATTTTCTTGTACGAGACAAAGAGTTGAGTTGAGTAATCTGTTCAAGTATTAGTACAGAGAAAAAAAATGAAGCTTCGTCGAAAATAAGTTCAAATAAGAATATAAAAGGCAGCTATAAAGAGTGAAAAAAACACCATATTAGCTTGATGAAAGTGTGTGGGCTACAGCTAGTTTTGCAGTGTGAGAGTGAAAAAAGCCTTAAATTTTGGTCATAAAAACCTCAAAAGCATTTTATGCAATTAGCAAATTATTTTTTTCTCTCCAAATCCAGCAACTAAGTGGCTTCTTCAAGATTAGCAAGCAGCTAAAGCAGTATTATCCAGTCTTGATTAAAAGGCCAGGGCCTTATTTTATGTTATATCTTATCATTATTATTATTATTATTATTATTATTGCACATCTACTGGCTTAAGTCTTACCGCATAGGATTCTCATAATTTTTCAATTTGTTTGGTTCGCTTGAACCAAACCCCCGTTCTCGTAATGTGTATGTTTTTATTGGCACAGGGGGTGGTTCCTTCTTGAAAGGTTTATTATGAAGTTCCAGTGGAGACGTTTGGTTGAAAGCTACAGGTGAATCTCTTCCTGTGCCTTGTTTTTCTACCATATTCTCATCAGCGATTGTATTCAATGGTAAGCCAGACTTCCCACCAGTTTTATTCTTAGCTTCTTCTTTCCTGTACAAAGCGAAAAATATATAGCATAGAACCTTTGTGCTGCTGCTTCTCCATTTTGGTATTTTTTTTTTTCTTTCTTGAAAATAAAGATCACAGCAAGAGAATGAGGCATATGGTTGGTAAATTCTGGGGCTTCTCCAAAGTTGACTCTTAAATTTATAAACCACTAGGAAGTATCAACCCATTAATTGCACCAGGAGCAGCTCAGTTACCATGTTTTGAATGTGGCAGTAGCTTTGATTATACAGGGTGGTGTAAAATAAGCTGAACAGTTTTGTTTTCTCTGTAAACAATGATTCTTCTACTTGAATTTATATATAGGAAAATAGAAACAAGCAGAAAAAGTTGTCTGTAACTTCAAGTGGATGGGTCCATTGCTTACACAAACACGGTTGAGGAATGGAGTTTCAATAAGTGGAATTTCAGTCATCTGCAGTTGATACTACAGCAATGGCCAACAAGTTTTGGGTCTAAGATGTTTTCATTTAATATTTCTCTCTATCTTCAAATTTTATTTAAATCAAATCTTTTCAAATTATCAATTGAAGTCAATAAAAATAAAAAACTTTTCTTGGAAAATTTCTTAGCATTTCAATGCTTTGCAAAAGCAGACTGGGGAAAAAATCTAGCCAATAGGTAATGCTACTGCAAAAGAAATTTGTATCAACATCATTCTGAATAAATATCTAATAATCATTAGATTAGGCAACATGAATTATCTCTGTTAATGTGTTGTTTATAACTTGGACAAGAGTCATTAACATCCAAACATTTTTTCTGACAATTCAAACTTTTCACTTTGAAGGATTCGGCAAAAAACATGTTAATATAAAGGATAGGAAAAAGAGATTGGATTATTCTGGAAAAAATTTTAATGAAGTTGCTCATTTCATTTCAAGTTCGACTTTGTATTTATCTTAATAAATTTTTAAAAAAATGTTATCGGATTTTTATATACTTTTGTTGATTAATCAGTGTAGACTTCCTTTCTTTTGTGTGGAAAATTCATGAAGTTAATCCATAAATTATATTGTTATTTCTTTGAATATCACTTGGTATAACAATAGTTTTTTCCCTTTTCAGCATCTGCAGTGGATTTCATTGTTGAAATTTTTCTATTCACAAAACAAAGGATTACCCGATATATTTCTAACAGAAAAGGAAGTAACTGAAAGGAACTAATGGAAGTAACCAAATACTTTGAATGTGTACTTCCATATGCTGGGTAGAAAGTAACAGTCTAATACAACCCCATTCTAATGGATTAGAATAATAACCTCCCTAATACTGAATCTGGCTATCATTTCTTCAGAATTTTTTGATTTTTGAGAAAAGTCAATGAGTGCAAAAGTTTCCAGTGAGACTATTTTCCTGAAAAATTTGTTTTTAAAAATACACAAAAACACTTTCACTAAATACAGTTATTCGGAAAGATCTGTTTACATCTATACTGAAAAATGCTATTCCAGCTGATAAGAACCTATCTTTGAATTTTATCACATTCATATGGGTGGGTTCCTAGCTCAGTGGTGGAAGCGCCTGACTATCAGCAGGCAGATTGTATGTCCAAAACCAGGCATGGTCAAGTAGAATTTTAAATTTCCATTTGGGTAATTTGTGCACACAAACATGATTATAGACAATCAAATTTATATCCTATAACAGACTATTGCTCTAGAACTGAGCAAATCTCGATTTCATTAAAACTGTTCACTCTTTTGAATGTCATTTTTTATATAAAGAACATTGAGCAATAAATCCTATTTTCCAAAAGAAGACATAAAGAGTAAACGTTAATATTTTCAGCCTAATAGCTCCATATGCACAACACAGCCTGATAGCCAGCCAGAATCACTTAAACACTGAAGAAACCTATGGTGACAGTTTCTGATATTCTACAGAAAAATAATCCAAACTGATGTAGATTTGGCACAAATTCAGCATACTCTCAATTCAAACGCTAATAGAAATCAGCACGATTGTAACTTACCGATATTTTGCAGACAGGTCTGATAATTTAGCTTTGTCAACATTAACTGCATTGACAGGGTTGGCGGTGCTCCGTGTGAAGCGATAAGGGTCGTGGGAAGAAGGCATATTTCGTTCAGTGCGCTTAGGGATAAATAAAGATCCAAATTTCTCTTGGAGCTTGCTGTCATCGTGTTTATTTACTGGATTGGAGGTATAGCGAGAATAAGAATCACTACTGTATGAGGAAGAATCATTGTAGATCTGCAACAAAAAAGAAAAAAAAGAAGAGTAATCCAGGAATCAGGAAGAAAAATCACAACAGTTGAATGTAATTTGGTAAATAAAAAAAACTTACACCTGTCACTATTTCCCTGCATTTTTTTTCTTTTTTCATACATTGCAACTCAACTGAGACCATCAATTTACAGCAGTGAGTAAGCAGCGTAGATTGGAAATGAAAAATGAGCTCCTAATGAGACTTGAACTCGCATCTCTCTTGCCAGAAGACATTTGCAAAAAATAAAATGAACAAAAAATTATTACATTGCTATGCATTAATCTATAAAAAATTTTTTTAATAGATTTCCATAAACCCATTTCAAACTTCTCGGGTGAAAATTGTCTCTGATGGTGAATGTCCACGGTAGAAATAATCCTGCTTGGTAATTGTACTCAAGAGAAATCCTCCTTTTGGGTCAATCGTCCTGACACTAAATTATTTACCTTTTGATCATGTGATGGGCTCTGCTCTGGATGCACAGGGGGTGATGCTGGGTTGTGACGTGGATGATTATGTGGCTCATCCCGCTGCCAACTTTCATGAGAATGATCTCTATACCTTCGATTTGGATGACGATCTGAAACCAAACGAATAAATCAATTAATAAGAATGAGATAATAATGTCAGTTTCACGAAGGAGATCCAAGTTAACAACTGACTGTCATCACAGCTGATGTTCTGAATTAGAATGTAACTAGGGAATGTGAGTTCAAAAAGTATCATAATAGTCACGTAAAATAATTTACCGTCTATCGTACGAAACTATGATTTTTAAGTCTTTCACTTACATTTCTACAGTGTTGCCAATTTAGATATAAAACATCTAAATTTTTATCTATTTTCTTTTAAACATATGCTAAAGAGCAAAACTATTTATTTATTAAATTGAATTGAAATATGCAAACTTTGAGTTTTTCATTTTTCTAAAATTCTAAATTTATATCAATTGCAAATTTAGATATTTTATATCAAAAAACTATCTGGAATTTTTTTTTTTTCATTAGATTTCACAAGAACGGCCGAACAAAGCTGGACACTGCAATGCCTGGTGTACTGACTAATATATCTGGTGAATATTAATTTTGTACAAATTGTGTAAATTGCTGTAAAGAAGGAAAAAAATATTTTTTTTATAAAATAAATAGATACGTGGAAATCAGACAGCGTTTAATTTGGTTCATTTTAAAGAAGTGATTTAATACTGAAGTCCAAATAAAGAGGGGGGCTAATGCCAATGGGTGGAGGTTCAAGTTAAATAGGTGCAAAGACATTGTGGGAGTCGGGTATAATTTGATGCAGCCAATATGAAAACAAACTGATGACATGTTTGTAAATAAAGAGCAAAAACCTCCTGGAATATTGCTATCATCACACAAAAAACTGTGGTAACAGAGAGAAGAAAGACTGGAGAAAGCCTTGAACATAAATTTTTTTTTTTTATATAAACGGTGATAAATAAATGTTTCATTGAATCATCCCTTCCCCCATAGTGGTTGTGTAATTTAAATCTGTTCACATATTTCAAAGTTAAGTTAAATTTCAAAGCTAAAACAAAATCTCAGCTGGTAAAATAAATTGAGAGTATGTGGGTTTGGGGGGATTTTGGGGGTGCTAAGGAGAAAAAGGGGAGAGGCGAAATTTTTTGTTGCGGTGGGAGAAATAAAAAAATGTTTTTCTGAAAATGAATTGGAGGTATATAAAATTGAATTTAAAAAAAGATTTTCTCCAAGAACTACATGGTTCAAAAATCGAATCCAAATTGAAAGATGTAATTTTAAGAAATGAACATAAAGTTAAGGGAATATATATAAAGTCAAGAAATATATATATAAAGTCAGGAAATATATATAAAGTCAGGAAATATATATAAAGTTAGGAAATAAAAGTTTGATCATATTGTAATGAACCAGTTACATGCCTTCGTCCACATAATGAGAGCGTAGTCTTTCGCTTGGCGTCAATGTGGCATATGGATCTATATTTGCTCTGCTGTGGCTGGGCCAGTCTCTCGAGAGATTCTGGCTGTAGTAGGATGGATAATACCTGTCTTCTGGACGACTTCCATACACATCTGCAAACAGAAATACATTCAAATGGTGAGTTTTGTTTCATATTGAGATTTTTTATATTTGAAGTTCACATCACACACAAAAAACAAAACCTTTAAATTAACACTTTCAATGCTACTCAATTTCAACAGTTACACCGTCTATTAAGTTACATATACCCTTGAGAACACTAATAAGAAAGGAAATGGTAACAAGTAGTTACACCAAGGAAATATAGGATGTAAAGTACTGCTTCAAAAACAAAAAATCTTTGGGTATAGTATTTATAACCCAGGAATACAATCAAAATTTTTGTAGAAAGCTCTAGGAGTGTTAAAAGTTTTCTCTTTGAATATTTAATTATGAATTAAACCACACAAATGATTTGCTATGTTTTGTTAAAATGTAAATAGCTACATTGTCAAATTTTCTCTGTACTTGGAAAACAATAGCCAAATTTGTCTGAGTTCAACATTGATTATCTCCCTTACATCAAGTTCTGCATGGAAGGTAAAACGCACACACACACAAGCACCACTTATATCTGGAGCAGTTTTCAACCTATTTCAGTGTCATTCACCCTTGAGTCTTTTGATCGCTACTAAATCATATTCCGATATGCCACATGACGTCATGAAATTGAAAAATCCAAGGGAGATAAATCAGGGTAGTTATTTTTACGTAACATCACATAGTAATAATTTTGAGTTCGTCTTTTTCACGGCAGATGAGCTGAAATGAATTGAACTGAACTGAGTGACTTCACTGATGAGTCCCTAATTGCAAAGATAAGAAGTTGTAGGTCAGCAGACTAGATAGACCAACCAGCAGCGGGTTTTGTTTTTTTCTGTTGATCTGTCCACTGACAGTAGATTGTATGTCCATGAGAGAGAGAGCTCAGTTTCTACTTTCTTATATATACGTTTTTACAGTTTTGAATATGGAGAAATAAATCCAAGTTTTTCATCATTGCTTCAGTATATTTTCCCTTATTTTATGAAGTATACAACAACGATCCTCTAACCTTAAAATGGATTTTAAAAAATACAGTTTTGATTTGTTCAGAAGTATACCTATTACATGTTTATTTAATAGAAAAGGATATGGTGAGGAAATAGTATTCAGAGTTATTTCATCTCAGGACAAACCTTTTTTATAGCTCAATCTTTTTCTTTAATAAATAAAAAAGTAGTTATAATTCAATTTAACTTTTCTTAAAAAAAAAAAAAGAAGCCTCATTTCAAGCAAATGTCTATTTAATATAACATAGTGGGTAACCGTTACAAAACCATTTTACAAAATATATATATATATATATATATATATATATATATATATATATTTTCAATTTGATTAGAAGTTAATTACAGAGATCCTGAAGAGGAATGAAGATATGTTCATTTAATCAGTAGGATATTGTGAAGAAAGAGTATTACAAAGTTTTTTTTGTGACAGTATCTCCTCATAGTATCCTTTTTTCATTGAATGAACATAACAGATATTCCTCTGATTAAATTAAAAATCTATGTATAATTTTTTGTAAATGAAATTTTATATAACATAATTTTGATGTACTTGTCTGCCATGTTTCAATCAAATAAAGATAGATCAAATTGAATTTTTCTAAAAATATTAAATAAACTTCTGATCAAATCAAAACTATGTATTCATATTTTTTTTGTACAAATGTTTTCTAAAAAATATTCTGTCGTGGTTATCAGCCATGTTTTGATTAAATGAACTTCTCATCAAATTAAAACTCTGAGTATCTTCTATTTTTTGTGAAAAAAGCTTCATTAAATTAATTCTGATCAAATTATAACTACCTCTTTATTTATCAAAGAAAAAGACGGAGCTAAAAAAAAGTATGATTGCAATCTAATTTCAGTTCACTGATGAACACTAGATCATCTAACTCATTTGTATTTTTCAACCGTATGACATCATGTAGCATACTAAACTATGATCTAGTGCCGACCTTCAGTCTTTATCACAAAATTTCATTCATCCACAACTCAATTATGATCATTTTCATCCTATTCTTTCTTGTCTATACATTTTATGCATGATTTATTTTGTATCATGAGAAAAATTGATGAATTAACTCATTCCTTGAGCGTTCAATCAAGTTTTTGAACCTCCTTAGAATATATAAAGAAAACCGGGAATGAAAAAAATTTAGTAAACAGTTCTCAAAATTAGATTCTTAAAAACTGTTTTCCCACTAAGTACATTTTTCACTACTACTTTTTTAAGTATAGAAAAAATTTAAAAAATATCTGAGTGAATCAAGTCATTCACCCTTCATGGCTTTAGGAAAACCATCTTAATAATTCTGCACTCTAATGGTACTCGTATTTTTCAAATATCTTTTGCAACTTTGAGCCTTATTTCATATATTTCCGAAATTCTTGAAAATAATCTCCGGCTACCAAGATTGCTATTTGAAAACAAATCAAGATTAACTGTTAAAGGTGAAAAAAAAAATCATTCCTGGAGAAAAGTGAGCTTACAGAAAAATTAAAATCCTTCAAGTAAGAAATTCATGTTGGAATCAGCAAACAGAGTTAACATTCCAGCTGAGGCTCATTGCATTCACTTTGCACTAATACCCTTGGGAAAAGTATGAATCTACTTCAACACCTGCTCCATCAATGGGTAAATAGCAAAGGTTGTTTAACTAGTCTTAGGTACAGGGGAAGAGGATTGAGCATGGGGCTAGCAACTGCACTCTGTAAAAGCTTATTTTCTACTGAAAGTACAGCATGGTGTTGTTGTGGCCCTAGGCTTCATAAGGAGTCTATTGAAAAAAATTGTCTCCAGAGAAAATCTGGACAAGATAAGAAAAACTTTTTTTTTAATTATTAGTTTTCAGGTCAAATAAATCAATGAATCATCAGTGATTCTAAACATTGGACACACAACCAACGAGGGGGAAATTATGAATATATTGGAGAGCAATTTGGAATTCGGGTGTGAAAAACGAAAAGTGTTCCGTGGCTCCAAACTGAGTCGTATCAAGGCAGGGCTGATCAATTCCTTATTATATAATACAATAATATTAATTCCTAATCATACTACCCGACTATAAATTGAGCAATCTCAATTGCGTGCTTGCATACACCAAAATAACTTGACAACTGGCCATTGTAACAAGTGTGAAAAATAGAGAGAAAGAGTGAGAATCAATGTTTTTTTTCAGCCAAACTTCTGTAAAACAAGATTACATTACGTTATAGTAATCAGGACGTAATTGCACTTCAAAAAATTTTTGTTAACATCATAACAAACAAAAAAAGCATCCCAATCAAGTTTAAATTCCTTACAAATTGCTTTTCTCTGAGGTCTTTAAAAAAAAAGCACAATTTTTCATTTTTTTAATTCTTTTTTTTTCTACAATTTACTCCACCCATTGTACAAAACTGATATTTGCAAGATATATCAGTCAGTACACCAGGCACTGCAATGTCAAGTTTGGATTGAGGTTCTCGAGAAATCTAATAAAAAATAAATTTTAAAAAAAGGATCTTTCATCTAGAATTATAAACCTGAATTTAGGTATAAAATATCAAAATTGGCAACACTGAAGAGAAGTAACCAAAATACTTCAAAGTTGTAGTTTCGTATGATGGACGGAAAATTATTTTAGATGAATTTTATGTCACTTCTTGAACAGGCATGTCCTAGCACTATTAATTACAAATTATACAATACTATTAAATACTAATTTTACTATAGATCCCATCATAACTGATATTCAACTTATAAATTTTGTAAAGTATGAAAGTGATGAGGTAATTGCCCAGTTGTGACTAAATTTCACAGAATAAGAAAAGATAAAAATTTTAGTAAATGCCCAAAAGTTCATATATCAGTGTTTTTCAAACAAAGAATTTGCCACATGATATATAATTAAATCATTGTTTTTTTATAATGAAGGGAACATCAATTTTTTTGAGCTGTCAAGGAAGAGCACAGAACAAAAAGGTTGAGAACCACAGGAATTGTTATGTACCTTCTTTAAATCTGCTTGGAGACTGTTCCTGCTCACTGGGATATGGAGAGCCGCTGCTCTGAGCAGGACTTGTATCCTGAAAAATAGAAATTGCATCATAAATGAAGAGAATGGAAAGAAAAATCAGATTATTAATTCATTAGAAATATATTTACAGAATTTGCAAGAAATAAGCAAACATCCATACATTAACAGATAGAAAACTTTTGAAATTATACAACAGCTGTCCCATAATAGTAGTTCCATTTAGTATTGATTTTTTCATATGCAAATGTAACAATTATTATGGGACAGAGGTGGTAATTTTTATCCAATGCAATAAATAAATAAAAGCATATTTTGCAAAAATTGACTTCTTTTCAAGCAATCAATCAGCATGCTGAGATAAAGGGAGCTATAAATACTACAAAACCAATGACCAAAAATGCAAACAGAATTAGCAGTAAATTCATGGATATTTAAAGCTCACTACAGTCTGCTTAATAAAAATATAAGTTTGAAAAGACTATAAAAGGCCTGGTCACTTCGTTGGTTTTCGGTCACGCTAAAACAAACAGAAAGACAGGAAAGGGGTACTGTGAACACGCAGACACAAAATGGGCTGCTATTGCCGGTATAACTGGAAGTAGGCAGGCAACTGCTGCTGGTGATACTACTACTGTTGTCAAGGTCTCTGTTTTTATTTCACCCACTTGTTGCCCTATTGTTTCAATATCATCGAAGAGAAAAAAATAGGAAGAGTTATAGAAAATCTACAGGAAAATAAATTTTGTTTGAGGGATGAGTTATGTCGGCAATAAATACATTTACACTAAAATATATATATTTATATATCTATATATACATAATCTCGTCATGCTTGATGGATACTGCCTTAGTATCTCAATAACCTATGACATTAAAGGAAACTTCTTGCTGTATAAAATCATGCTTGTATGAATGTCCAATGTTAAAGGCAATGTTTAATCATAGTTAAACGTCAGCTGTAATGGAACTTTATATAGTGCAACAAAATCAGGCCTAAAGTAACTTTGGAATTATTTGCAGAAATCTACTACACTTTTACTTTTTTCTTTGTTCCTACATAATAGGTTTTATTTTCTAATTAATTATGCCTAAAAAGTAGGAAAAAAATGACTATTATTCCCTCCCATCTTTGCATTTGTGACCAAGACAATGATAATTTGCAATATCCACATTTCCAATTGAACAGGTAGATTTGCACATTTTTAATTAAATATGAATATCACTTTACTGGTCAAAGAAAGGAAAGGAATAAAAGCCATTTCCTATACTTTTTACTCATGAGCAATTAGAAAATAACACTCACCACCCAAGAACAAAAAATTGCATCCCAGTGTTATCACATAATAACTTTTTTTTCAACTTAAAATAGTGATATTACTAAAGACAAAAAGCAGACAAAAAAGTTGATCAAAGATACATATCCTAAAATCAATCCTCACAGCAATACACAGCTGTTGGAAAATTTCTTAAGTGATGAATAAAAAAAATTATGATATCTATAATAAAATTGTTATTGACTCCATCATTTACAAAAAAAAGGCTCAAAATTTATCTGAATAAAGAACTGACTTTAAACATCCCTTACAGAAAATGAGACTAAATTTAAGATACATAATAATGAACTATTGATTTCTGTTTCTATGTCCATATCAATGGGCTTTTCCACATAAAGGTAACAATATTGCTGCCAGAAATATCTCCAACCCACCATTTTAAACAATGGCCTCATCCACTGAAAGGAGTTCAGTAGTTTCTTTACTACAAAACCTCAAATATATTCGTGAATTTTTCCACAAGGACAATAAACCATAGAAAAAACATTTACCACTGTAGATTTAAATATAACACCTTGTATGATTATACATTTAGAATTAAGGAAAAATTGAAAAAATAAAAAATAAATGAAAAAAAGTGCCAAAATCTCAAACGTGTGCAGTCATGTGTGATATAGGTGATGTAATTTCGAGATCAAATCTCTAAATTAGTACAGGTTGTACCTCTCTAATCCAACACATTTTGAATTTGCTGTCATTAATTTCTGGTTCAGTCATTAGAGTTCTTCAATTCAATTTCAAACCATGGTTTGAATCAAATTTCATTGGTTTATAAACCAACTCGTCGAACGAAATGTATGAAAACCAAACAAAAGAACTCCAAATTTAACATCTTTCAATGGTTATTTTAGCATAAGATTAGACAAGTATTTACAAATTTTTTTCTGAATCTTATGTATTATTCTTAATACTGTACAACCAATTAAAAAGCAAATTTCATTCATTTTGACATTCTTAAGAAGACAGTAATAACAATTTGGAAAACAATTCATCTTGACATGTTTCGCATTTTAGCTTCATTCTGAAGATGCTGAAAAGTAAAAGATGACAAAATAAATTCTTTTCCACATTCTGTATCTAATACAACTTATATTACACATATTCTATTTTCTACACTGTCAGAAAAATCATTAAAAATCGATATGTAAACACAGGGTTTCCTTAAGGGTCAATTTCTCCAGCATTTTCTGTGGTCCAATGATGACCAGGTCCTAAGGTTGCCAGATTAAAGAGGTACAAATGTATTAGCATTCAGTATATTGTTTTTTTTATCAAAACTTTTTGCCAAACCTTTTGAAGCTGATCTCGTTTGTAGCTAGGTGGGGAAGGATAAGGAGGTATGGCTGGGATGCGGTCAGCAGTGGCTACGCTTGGATCTGAAGATGACCGCATCAAAGGTACTTGCTTCAGGGGTAATGTGTCCATGTCATCCACAGGTCGGTTGAGGGCATGTTCAGTTTCAGGTGAGGCAACCATGCTCAAGCGGGTGGACATAGGAAAGAGGAAGTCATCGTGTTTATCATCACTGAGCTGTAAATGAAAAACAATCATCATATATGTAAGAGCCATGCCTGTCAGACTTATAGTATCAGTAGCAGCCATGGGGCCCCGCTCCCTTCCTACCCTCATTAAATTACCTTTCTATTCTCCCATTTTCCTTCTCCCCTCTCCCTTCCCACAGCCTAATTAAACTACCAAACTTTCTCTTCTCCACTCTCACTCAGTATCCCTTGATTGAATTACCCAACTTTCTCTATTCCGCTCTCTTCACACCCCTTTATTAAACTACTTGACTTTCTTTCCTCCCCTCTCACTAAACTATTCAACTTTCTTTCCTCCGCTCTCACTTCCTACCATGTCTATTGAACTTATAGTATCAGTAGCAGCCATTAGCCAAGCTTGTTGAACACATGATAACTGTCAGCGAAGCAACAAATCATGTAGTTTTGTCATAATCATAAGTGTCACCTAATGAAAGTAAACATAAGCGATTGTAAGCTCATTCCTTACTGGGCGCTTCACTACTGATTCTTGTACCAGACTAAAGTAAATAGAAACTAGCAACAACATTTACAACTGAAAAAATAAAAGAGAGGAAAAATTTTCACGGAACATCCACAAGTAAAGAAAAGAAAAAATGGAGAGGGTACTGTAATGCAAAGAAAAGATCTAACGCTCACATTCAATAATGTCTAAAAGCTGGAAAAGTCTCACACATAACAAAACCAAATGAAAAAGGTATGTACTATTTATAAGGGAGGTAAAGAAAGGCTCAACAATCATACATAAATGAAAAAAAGATTCAATGTTAACATTTACAAAAAAAATTTTTAAATGCTGAGGTTTCCTATCAACACCAACTCCCCAATTAATTTCTGTCAATGTTTTGTTATAACGTCATTAAAAAAAAAGTATGATAAAATAAAATATTATGGATAGAATTGAAAATCAGGTGATTTTTCCGATTAGATAAAAGTTAGTAGCAAAATTCCTACGCTACAATAAATTAAATAACAAGTATTTCTATCATAGAGTCTATAATGAAATAGGTTTCACTTTTGTTACAATTAAAATCATTATTTTCCAGAACCTAACCATAACATTAATAAGAGAGTTGGTGTACTGGTATAAAAACTATCAGAAAATATAATATAAGAAAAATGTAGTCATGGTTTTGAAAATACACCAATACTTACTGGCTTCTCTGACATCCATATTTGATGCTTTTGCTGGGCATCAATGAGCTCTTTAAGTTTGCGATACCAACTGTCACTGCTATTGTGTATTATAGTACCTGCAACAAGAAGCAATGGGCAAGAATTTAAGTTAATAATGAATTTGATAATCAGGATTGTAGTTGGGCATGTTTAACTTTGTATTCTACAGTTTAAGAGAGTCTCTGCTTGCCTGAGGAAAATGTGTTGCACCAGAAGTGTTGTCCTTGGGATACAAGTCTCTTCTCCCCATACCCAGCAATGAGAAACAGAGCTCTCTAACCCTGAGATGCAACTAATCTAGGAGAAAGACAATTCTGAATTCAAAACCAGCTCACCAGAAAATAGTAACAATGGGTGAGCTCAATTGGCCTCAACCTTCCCCAAAACTGACATGACCATAAAATAGCCATAGAAGGAGTTAGGAAAGGCCTTTGTCCAGCAGTGGACTTGAAATGGCTGATGATACTGATGATTTGAGAGTAACCTTCAACTTCTTATAAGAATAAAACAAAATTTTTGCAAAGAATTTTAGACATCTTATTTCAAGAATCAAAACTGACCTTCAAAAGAATTCCAATTAAATGAAAGCAGAGCTTCTCACCTGTGAACAGGTAATTATAAAATTTCTCCAGCTTCATAGATTCTTCATAGAGCTTCTTCAAATTTTTACTGGAATTTTTGGCCCATCGAGATCGAACATCTTTAATGGCAGTTTTTCCTTCTGAGCCAATGAAGATCACTATAGGATAATACTGAGCAAAGTTCAATTTTTCCACAGAATCAGGCGTAATGTCAAGAAGACAATGCTTTTTCTGGAAAGAAGAAAAAAAATTCACTTTTAAACTAGTATACATGAAGTGTTGAAGCGATTTTTCTGATAGGAATCTTGAAATATTCTTTCTCCCAAAGTATGATTCTAAAAAGCTGGGAAATAGGACACTTTACCAAAAATTATAAAGCAATAATTTCAATAAAGCAGATTTGATTTTTAGAGATTTTGATGCGATACAGTTAAGATATTGCTGTACGAACGAATGAAACTAAGTATAAGTGGAAGAAAACACCTTAAATCAACTGAGATCTTGAACAATGTTGTTTTGAAGAGTGCGGATAGATTTCTGGACAAATTAACAGCACAATTCAAGGTCTTGCTGTACATATAGCTTGATGATAAAACTTCATCTATACAATTTTATTTTTCATTGGGAAATTTTAATATTTTTGAATTATATTCAAGAGTTACCCAAAATCAAATTTAAGATTCAAATGAAAGCATATCTTTGCTTTTTCAAAGAGATAAAAAGAACAATTGCCAAACACGGATCTGAAGAAATCTTGTAAAAAATTTTATACTACATTCATAAGTGAGATTCAGAAGATTTAACTGGCTCCCTTGCAATTTATTAATTCAGTTTTTACACCTTTTTCGTTTCTTCAGTTTTAATAAGGATCAGATAAAATTAATTAACAAAATTGATTGATTATCTTAGAAACGTTGGACAACCTTTTGCCTTACTCCCCCCAAAATAATATATGTAGAAACATGTTTTTTTGATTTTATACTTATTACATATATAAAAACCAAAAAGAAACAAACACCATTGTCACTGAAAACTGACCAATCAGGTTACAGATCCCAGACTATATTGTGGCAAAAGCTGGTGATCATTGTTCATGTCATCAATAACTTGAAAAACGAGTACAATACATTTTATATTTATTTGAAAGTCTCATGAACATTAATTTGAAAGGCGATAGAACATTTTCAATGAACAGCTTTGTAAATCTCAAAACACTACACTTCCATTATTATGATGTCACCCTAATGATATAATAAAGCAGTAATGATATCTGAAAAAAATGAAAAATTGTCAATTCCTGGATCCACCACAAAATTTAACTGATTCTTCCTTCTACAAAATCTCATTGAAATTCGTGGAGAACTTTTGAAGATATTGTCTGGAAAAAACAAACATGGATGATCATGGTTGCAGTTAGTCCCATTACCAAAATAACCAAGAAGGTCAGTCAACATGAAAGCGTCTAATTACTCATTCAGTAACACAATTGAAATCCAGCAAATTAGTTCAACTCTCGGGTGTTAATCAGTCTTCAAATGTAATTAGCCAATCACCAACACCCTCTGATCTGGCATGACAGTGCCAATCTCAAAATAAAAGATATCAGAGATTTAAAAAAAAAAAAAAGAAAAAAAAAAAAAAAAAGAAGAAAAGAAGCAAGCTCACAGTGAACTGGACAGGTAAAATGACCAAACATAATTACATGATAATACCTTTAGTAATCAGCTAGCCGGACCATTTACTCACCTGGGTCATGATCCCATTTATAGCACTCAGCTTCACAACACCTGTCCGATTTTTTTTGTTATCCTCATCATTGCCATGTTTCTCTGTAAACAAAGCAACAACAAAAAAGATTAAAGAGAGACATTGATTGGAATAGAAAAAAAAAGGTTGCCAAATTAGCTATTTTCGGTTGAATCAGGTCGATTTTTTTCCAATTCAGCCAATAAAAATCTTCAATAATCAATTAAATCTGGTAAGATTAAGATAAGTAAATGTCAAATTCCTATAAATAATTAGTTTTGGAGTTTTAGTATATAGTTATTTCCTTTGATAAATGGGTTTCAAATGAGAGCAACATTTAAAATATATCAAATTTAGCCATTTTTAACAATAGTTTTAGCTATAAAAAACAAACCATACTTGGCAACATTGAGATAAAATCTCATTATGAACACACTTGAAAGGATTCATTCAAACATGAAGCTATTCTGCTAGTTTCCTCTCAATATCACAAAAGTGTAATATTCCGAAGAAGTGTGAAGTGGCATAACTGTTACCAGCATGGAAAATGGTATCAATGGACAGAATTTGAGTTCCAGCAGAGGTGATTTATGTCCATTTTACACAAATCCCCTTGAGAAAGACATGAATTCACTTCTCGCCCCTCGCTGGGAAAATAGCAGTTGAAGCTCTTTAGGCCTAAAAGGCAGTTCATGTAAATTCTGACAGAAAAAAAACCTACAGCTAGGCTGTTGCCACAGCTGGTCCCAAGCCTAGGTCAATGAGCGAGGTGGGGTTAGTGTCAGGCTAGCAACTCCACCCTGCAAAACATACTTGCTACTGAAACCATAGCAAAGTGATTGCAGCCCTGTGCTCCAGAGTCGACATGAATAAAAAAAATAAATAAGATGAAATATAAAATAAAAAAATGAAATAAAATAAGAGAAATCAATAATTAAAAAAGACCAATATTCCAAAGACATTTTAATATTTTCTTCTGCCAGAGAATTCATTTTTATTTTTTCCCCTGAGTCAGGGTATAAAATAAGAGTGCAGTGTTTCAAAAATGTGCAGTAATAAAATGACAGACATCTTCGTAGCAGTTTTGTCAAGTGTGGATTTTATCCAACTTCATAATTATGTTATTGTGCAGTGGTCAATTTTTCTTATTTTATACCCTGCCCTGAGCAGTGTGCTGCAATTGTTTTTTTTTCTTTATCAAAATCTTCTCATTGGCAATCTATTCAGACACTCTCAACAAAGCATTTAATTTTTCCTCTGGCATATTTTTCAGCCATTTTTTTCTCTTCTAATTTTGCCTCGGTCTTTCTTGTAGTTCTCACTTCCCACCTATGCATCTTTTATTTTTTCCATATCATTCACTTAGCATTATCTTAATGCTTCATTGAAAATCATTTTTTCCCTTCAGTGACCAAAGAAAGTAATCTGCCTGCATCTAAATCACGATTAAAAGAGGATTGAAGTAAACTCACGTGGTGAATCGAATTTCTCAGGCAAGTCCTGCAGAAGACGATCTTTGGCAATATCTGCAACAGCTCCAAATATAACAACAGGCCGAACATATCCTCCTGAAATAATAAATCCATAAAATATATATATGTATATATCTTACCTCTGCCCTACGTAGAACTAGACGGTCAGTAGGGTTGAATTTAAGCAATATACTTACTCACACATGAATTCCCCACCCACCAGAGTACTCTATTCTTAAGTTGGAAGAGCATTGCAAAATATATATATATATATATATATATATATATATATATATATATATATATATATATATATATATGCAAAATTTATCCATTTTTGTTAAGTGTGGATTTTATCAAACTTCATAATTATCATATTTTACTTCATTCAAATTGAAATCCAAATGTTAAGCATAGGTATCCTCATGGACAATTTCTTTTTAAATTTTGAAATATATTGCAATAATTTAGATATCTTTGAAATTTCAATTTACATAATTGCAACTCCACAGAAAATGTACAAATTTTTGCATTACATTTCAAAATTTATAAAATCTGAGAATACCTAGTTTGACAGTTCCAGCAAATGGAAAAGTTTGAATTATTCAAAATTTCATTAACTATTGAAATTTTTTCCCCTTTGAAATGATGTAATGAAAAATGTCCTTTCAGTTGAATTACGAGGAAATTAATTTTAGGGGAATGAAAATTTCAAGAAATCGAGTCTAATAATTGGCAAATGTTAAGCATATTCAGTATATGCCAGATTATAAAACAAATGGTTTACCAGTATTTGGAGGACTATCACTCACTTCTATTCATGTAAGTTCCATAGCAATCCATATTGAACTTCAGTAATAGTCCCCTAGTCATAATACCAGCACATTGGATGCAATTTAATAGTTGCATTTTTTTTTCTTTTTCATTCTTATATATTAGCTTTGGAAAGTGTTTAATTAATGTCAAAAAACTTTTAATAAAAAAAAAAAAAATGTCATTTATTCTCTTCATTAGCAACTGAATAGATATTGAAAATAGTTTTACTTACCATCAGCTAAAACAACTCTCTCATAAGCAGGGAATTTGGTACTATGATTAACTGCAAAAAAGAGAGAGAAAAATAAGTCATTTTTCAAAATTTGTTGATAAAACAGATAACAGCAATCCCCTGATATTCATGGGGGTTGGGGGCACCAGGGAGCTGCAAATGCAAAAATCCGTGAATAATTTTTGCAACATCCCCCCACCCTTTTGAACCCCCGAACCCACAAATCTTCTATCATAAACAGTGAGCGAACACTTTGTACATTTACATTTGGGGAATGATAAACAAATGAATACAATAAGCCATATGGTAAAAATTTTAAATTATAAAACTTGAAGTATTATATCACCAGAAAAAAATTAAGTCAATCTAGTAAAAAATCAAATGAATTTGCTTACAGCAAAGGGAATGGTGAAAAAAAAAAAAAAATGAAAGTCTAAAATACTGTTCAACTAACCAATTTGTGAGTGTTTAATCCATATATAAACCAATTTTATATAGTTTACATAAATAAATTAAGAACATGAGTAGAATTATGATGCATTTATGATTTCCTAAACCTTTTACATTTTGTTCATACAGAGCAGCATATTTTCTATGATGCATTTTTTTGCAGTTTGCCATGAAACTTTCAGACAAAATTCCCATTAAATTATTCAAGACCAAACCACAAATTATCGAAAACATGAATAAAGAAATACAAATATCAAGGGATCGACAGTACTGTCTATTTCAGCAGATAAGGAGACCTTCAGAATTAGACGAGACCCCAATTACAGTCTGGATTGCATGGTTTTAGATCACTGTTTTTATACCAGGCTTATAAGACAACCCCAATTTGGGGGATAATTTTGGATGCTTCACATGTCATCTTATCTACCAAAATATACAGTAATAGAAATTTACTGATCATTTTGAAAATATTTAATCTAACTCATTAAATTAAAGGAAATAATTTTTTTTGTTTTTAAATTTCAAGATAATAGACCCAGATGAATAAGAAAGTAAGATAAGGAAAATGTATTTGATTAGAATTCTAATCTGACCAACTTCTAATTATATGAAAAATTATCTTTTAGTTCAAAAAACAGGAGATGAAATCATTAAGGAATACAATTTTCTTTCCTCTTTGTTTTTTCATTTAGAACATTTCCACAAACAATCAATATGAAATCTTTCTGTTGAAATAGTAGTAACTTATGAATGATTTTATACATTAATACTGTATAAAACTTGACAGCTATATCAGTTTGATCTTTTATATTATTAGGATGTATCAAAAGTATTTGTTTTATTAACTGACTTTTACTCAAAAGCTTCATATACATCAACAGGCGATCTCTGACTCCACTTTATTATTATCATTGATACATATTTTTAAGTAATACAATTACTATATTATTTTGAGTAATGTAATTACTATATTATTTAAATACTGCCATCATTTGTATCCATATCATATCCTTATCAATACTAATCAGCAGTATCTTTTGTTACAGATGTGAGATTCTGACAATTTTGAGGCTTTATTCTAAAATGGGCCTCAAAGCTGCGGGAGCGGTTCACATACCACTGCATTTTTGCTTAATTTTCAAAGATACTTCCAGATATTGAACTTTGCTACTGATTCACACAAATATTTTTGTATTACTAGAAAGTGTATTCACAAAATCTTGATAAACTTTTCAAATTATGATACATCATGAAAAATGACATACTAAATAACACAAATATAAAGAAGCATTTTCATCGAAAACCTTCACACTGAATTGGAAAATTCAAAACATTCCACAAATCAGACAATCAATTGCAACCAAAAAACATCACATGCAGGTTTACATTTTTTATCAATATTTTGTAACATTTGTCGAGGGAGATAACTATTGAATGCTCATGACAGAGAAGTATCCCTCATTTTTTTTTGCAAATATGCAAAGATTCCGGGTTCATTCTGGTTGAAAATAAACAAGAAAATACAGAGCAACGTGATGTTATTGATATTTTTCAAGTAATGCAATTAATTATTTAAATACAGCCATCATTTTTCGACAACATGGGTAAACTAGTCTTTAAAATCAAAATTTATCTCTTCAGAACCATGCAAACAAAGTAAGAAAAGGTTTACAATTCAGATAACATGCCAAAAAAACAGAAATGTGCAAGAATCCACCTTCCTTTTTCTAAGGGCTTGCTGCATAAAAAAAAGAAATAAGTATATTTCCAGTAACTGTTTATTCTACTACATCCGTCTCAAAATAGTTGCTGAATTTGTATATAGTAATGAGTAAATGAATGTAACAACTAATATCGGACAGAGGTAGTATTTGAGTTTGTCAACTACAATTTATTTGCTGGTATAGCCTAGTTCACACCAAGGATAATGTGTATGTGGAAGGGGAAACTATAGATAGGAAAGCATGCACAAGTGCTAAATACGTGATGGGAAATTGCACTTGGATTTTTTTTTCAATTATTGAAGTATGAAATACTTTTGAAAATTTCAAACAACACAACAATATTCTTAAGAGTGCAGACAAATAATGTAAATCAAAAATATCTAATTAAAAAAAAAAAGAAAAAAGCAATAAATTAGGAAAATTCTTCAGGAAACTAAAAATCTTGTTTTTTTTTTTATAAAAGGTCATTTAAACAAGGTTATGTGTCGTACTAGCTTCCATTTTCCAACTTTGAATGAAACATTTCTCTATTTCACAATTCAGGGTTAGACTGAATTTTACGTACTTTACTTTTCTATTTACTATCCAGTGGTAGATTGCTCATCTCCACTTTGGTAGGTCATGGGTTCAATCTATGGTTGAGTCATGCCAAAGACTTTAAAAATGGTACTAAAAACCTCTCAGATAAATACTCAACACAAAGAGTAGGGTTGAGGCAGCCTGAAAAGGGATGGGCTCTGTGAGAATATCTCGCACATGACACTTGTGATGGTACCCCTACAATGGACTTCCCTTTTATATGATTAAATCTAAAATAATTTTTCCAGCGAAAATGAAAATTTCAATCTTGTTAAAATTTGAGACGTGTATCGGTAATACAATCAGATGAGAAAAAAACAGAAACACAAAACATGGCTTCTGAACTGACTAATGACATATCATGCATCTAAATCCATGTCAGGTGCCTCTTGCAAATAGTAAGTATACTTATATACTTGCAAAATCCACCAATACACAAAATAGTAAATAAGCATAGGGGAGAAAATTTTTGTGTGATGGAAAATTGTTTAAATATCAAGAAGAAAAATTAAATAAAAAGGATATTAGAAATTCTAGGAAATAATTGACAACCATTGAATTTTATTTATAGAAATACCTATGGTTTAGAGGATTTTTTTGAATTTTTCCGAGACAAAACCCACATGCATTTCAGATTGCTTGCGTTTTACAAGTGTTCATGCAACACCTGCTCATAGTGAAACTAGAAAAAAGAACAGAATACAACAATGGAACAGCCTAAAAATAGCAAAGCAATTTATAGAACTGCCCATTTTTTAAAAAAAACCTTTGTCCCATAACAATGGTTACATTTAGTCTATAAATGCATATGCAGAAGCAAAAGTATTATGGGACAGAGGTATTTAAAAAGCTAATACTTCTTGGTATCAAAAAGACCCTTCTTGGCATAGAGCAATACATGCAACCATCTACAGCATGTCATCATAAAAAGAAATTGAGCAATCCTAAACTTTGGCTCACAGACATGCAGTTACATATCAATGAGAATGCACCCGTGAATATAGCTTTTTTGGTTTCTTGGTAATGTGTTATTTCATGATTATGTTTTAAAAGAATAGAAAATGGCCATTATTCCCTGGTGTTATCAAGCAATTACTTTCAAGGCAACTTAGTAATTTTAAACCAAGGTAAAAATCCTTTCTTCCTAGTTATCCACCTTCTAAAATTTTCTATAGCCATGATGAAAAAATAATTGTGGGTATTACTCAACTGATTACATATTTTCATTTCCCTCATTCAGATGCCACAGTCATTCTTGGTTTTCAGATTTGCTCTCTTACTATCATTTGAGGTTAAGTTCTATCCTGAATTCTTAACCCTTTCAAGACGCCTGGGGCAAATATATCTGAAAATTTCTATGACTACTGGGATATATATGTTCTGTAGATCTCCTTTTGGAAGTCTACATTTTAATTCAGATATTAAGCACATTAATAAGGTTAGTCTTGAAAGGGTTAAACAAATGTCTTTAAAATTTTTTAGAAAAAGAGAAATTTTCAGTCATAGGTGACAAAGAAAATAGAAATTTTAAAAAATACATTAAAGTGCAGGCAAAAAAAAAAAAAAAGGGCACAATTTTTTCCAAGCAACAGATTGAATTCCAATTCCACAACAAAGCAGCCACTGAAGAACAGAGAAATAATGGGGAGCGGCAGATTACACTTCAAGAGAAATAAATCCCCTTTAACCATTTCAAGATGCTGCAGACATATATATCCTAAGCTTTTCATGACTGCTAGGATATATAAGTTCAGTAGATCAGATTTTAGAAATCAACTGGAACATTTTAATTCAGGCATTAAGCACTTTGAAAGGTTAGTCTTGAAAGGATTAAATTGGTAAATTAAAACGGGCATACGCTTTACAGCTATCTTTGAAATTATGAAAAAAAAACAATTTTTCTTAATGCTACACATTTTTCACTTCCTAATGATCTATGGACCAGTGGTAGAGAAAAATAAACCAAAGAAACTAATTCTTGATACTTGGTAGACATAGATCATTATTACTCTAGGAAACTTTTACTTTGAATACAAGCAAAAGGCAATGATTAATCAAAGCTTGTATACCTATTTTTTTTTTCCAACTCATTTCAATATTTGATGGTACATAAGAGCGCCCCCCCCCCTCATTTCAGCAGGGAATATTAAAACAAAAACGCATTTCTCTGAATTCTTATTTATTAATAATTTTTATAACCCCCCCAAGTTGTAGCCAAGGTGGACAATGAAGGCTATGCTTACTTTTTGAGCTATTTTTCGAGAAAAAAGGTGAGCACAGTCTTCTATGCTGTCAAACACAGTAATTTTTATAAAAGCTTAAAATTTTACAGACTAAGTAGAAATACAATAAACTTTTTATGAGAATTCATTCTGTAAGAGTAATAATATAGTCAATATATTGAATAAGATTATTTTTCAGCTAAGAGATTTAGACAGAAAATTCAGTATATATTTTCTAGATCTTGAATGCTGATAAAAAAAAAATCTGAATCAATTTAGCAGAAAAAAATTAAATGAAACGCTCAAGAAACTATTGCTAGAGAAAAAAAATGCTCTGTTTCTTTGATATGAATATAACTGAAGAGAAAGGCAATCAAGAAATCCTACAGTAATTATAAAATACTTCAAACAAAACCATCCTAGAACAGAATTGTTTTATTGCTTTGTCAACCATGCATATATAAAACATTAAAAGAATAAAATAAAAATGCCCAAGTTTTGCAATGGATTTTTTTTTGTTTTTTTCGAGAAGGAACTACTGAACTTGTTCAAGTGGAGGCGTTCATTGTTTCAAACGGTGGGCAGTAGATATTTTCATCAGCAAAATTGCTACTTTTAAATGGAGGAGTTCATGGTTACAGTCAGAGAAACAGAAAATGTCACACTGTCCACATAAGTAGAATGTGAATGTTGGGAGATTTAAAAAAAATAAGATCATTTGTTCAAAATTCTCCCACTTTTGATGTAATTATTTGATAAAAATAATAATAAATAGTTGAATTTTAGAATATTTTGTGATTACTCTCTCCAGTAAAGTGTACAACATTGGGATATATTTAATGCATTCAGAGAACGTGGGTAAAATGAAATTGTTAGAGAAATAACCCCATCCAAGTTCACTACATTTAAACCAAGAGCTAGGCTTGCCAGATAAGGCAACAAACTTTATCTCCAAGACTTATTCAACACAGGTATTAAAATAGTTGAATTTGGAAACTGAACTAATCTGGAGGCAGAGGTTCAAAACCAGCCTCAAATATGATGTTATTCCAATATCTGTGTTAGTTAAGTCTCAGAGGTGAGGTTTGGGTCATTTCCCCTTGTACCCCAATCTAGCAACCCTGTAAAAGACATTTCCAATCTAAGCCTTACGTCTAACATGATGGAAAATTGCAGAAATCCCAGTTTAGCAAAACTTAAATGTTGTGTACAGTGCAAAAGAGAAATCTTTTGAGCTATACAAAATTGTCATGCACATCCTTTTATTTCAGATTAGAAACCATTAACCAAAACTTGTCAACATAGCTTTCTTCAGTTCTCAAGTGGGTCTGGTTAGCTGGCTAGCAATATATATGTTGTGGATACAAGCCACATCAATATAGTTAAGGGACTGACATCTTCTTGAAATGTACTCCTTATTATGTCTTGAAAAAATGTTTTTTTTTGCTTTTTGAAAATTCCACCTTAAATAGGTTTTTATGAGAGTGGTGGGGATAATTCGCAATGTAAGTTAACGCAAAATTGGTCCCTTAGTTTGTATCTGGCAGCATTCACGCTTGTTTTTATTAAGAATTTAGACTTTTTAATGATCAAAAAGCAAGAAGTAACTTATTCATTGATCAGACCTTTCACCAATTTATAAAAAATAAAAAAAAGACGTTGTCAAAGACATTGGTCAGATTACAGTTTCTATCATGTGATTAAATAGATGTGCTTTTTTTAAAAAAAGTTAAGCATGTTAAGTGCATTATTTCAAGGAGGAAATTTAAATGAATTATAGCTTGGCAAATTGAATGATCCTTTTATGCATTTTTTCAATAGAGAGAAAAAAGCAAAGAAAGAAAGGAACTTGAACTTGCAAACTTCTGTTGGTTACTAAAAGACATTTACCACAATCACTTCATTAATATTTTTAGACCATACTATATTCATCATCATTATCAAACTCCAGTGCAAGTTTTTCCCTCATAACAAGAACAATCCTCCACAAATTTAAGAATAAAACTCTTCACTATATGACTAACACATCATATGATAGCAAACCTATAAACAAAATGAACATTTCCCAACCGCAATTTGAAATCACAACTTAGTGATAGCTAGGCAGCTCTCTTACCGAACCGAACTAAACTAACTAATCTTATATACCTACAAATTCATTTATATACATGTGTGTGTGTGTTTGAATAAGAAAAGACAGTTTTAGGAATTGAATTTTGCTTGAACCGAAATATTTACGATAGTGAGCAAAACAACAATGATGATCAGAAAACAAGGAAATGAACACCGGGTGGGATTCATTTCCTCCACAGGGATTACCATCGGAGCACTTATGTAGCCTAGGTCTGCGCCAACCAACTGAGCCACAGGGTCTCTGATGGTAGACAAAGATTGAAACAGCACCATTAATACTTTCCTCCCAGTCTCCATTCACTGGCCGTTTTTTGTTTATATGTTCTGTTAGTCTCAGAACTATGGGTAATTGCTTATTTCTATGTATATATTATTGTTCCTATGTCGACAGTATAAGTAATGGAGATTATATATATATATATATATATATATATATATATATATATATATATATATATATATATATATACACACACACACACACACACTCACACAATGAAAAAGTTATAGTAATCATTCTCAGTTGGAATAGAAGTAGGAGTGGTGTGGAAAAGAATATCATATATTAATCTTTGGTGCTTGCAAGTGAGAGACTGAATAGAATTTTATGGCGTACTCTGAAGATGAAAGATTTCAAATAGATACTAAATCTACTAATAGTTCTTGACCACTATCTTCTTTCATCTTGAATATTTGTAGTGGCTTTTTATCACAAATCAGACCACCAATCTACACCAGTAAGTAAGAAGTGCAGATCATAAAATAGAAATAAGCTTTAGGTGAGACTTGAGCTCGCATCCCTTTCCTCAAGTAAACTAAGATGCCTATGCACAGTACTGCTTTACCGACTGAGCTACCAAAGCTCTTATGGCTCGTAATCGATCAAATCTAACTCTTAACTCACCCTGCACTCTTTCCTGATCATCAGTGCCAAATTTGCTATTCTATGGCATCATATTTTATTGCTTTTTTATGTAGCAGTAGTAATATTATCCCAATTTTTAATGGAGGAAGCATTGTCAACCATTATTAGTTTTTGACAAGTATTTTCTTTCATCTTAAATTTTGATATTTGATTTCTATCTTGACTCAATCAGAACATCAGTCTCTGGCAGTAAGTAAACAGTGCAGACAGAAAAATAAGAATAAAGAATTAAGCATTAGATGAGACCCGACCTGCAACGCTTTTACCTCAGGAAGGTGCCTATGTGTGGCATAACTTTACTAACTGAGAGCCACTAGAGGTTATTTACTGCTGGCTACGATTTTCTTTCATCTTAAATTTTTGTAGTTGCTTTTTATCGCAACTTACTCTACAGCAGTAAGTAAACAACATGGATTGGAAAATAAAAATTCAAGATGAAAGAAAATACTAGTCAAAAATTAATAATGGCTGACAATTATTCACGTAATAAAAAATAAAGTAGGATGAAATGATAAATCTGTTTATTTGTCCATTTTCTTCTATTATACATTCATAAGAATTTAACAAAAACTAGCCAACACTGGGCAAAGCCGTGTAATATTAATCATCACACTTGAAGCATCAGGATTCAAGCTAATAAAATAAGGCTCAGAATAATAATCTTGGTAAAGAATAAGCTCTAGGCAAGACTAAAACTCCCATACCTATTACCTTGGGAAGCTACCTGTGTAAGGCACTGCTCTATTCAGAGCTCTTACAGCTGACTGAAGATTCAAGCTAATAAAGCTCAGAATAACAATCTTGATAAAGAATAAGCTCTAGGCAAGACTCCAACTTTTATACCTTTTACCTCTGAAAGCTACCTGTGTAAAGCACTGCTCTACTTATCAAGCTAATAGAATGAGGCTCAGAATAATTTTTCATGGATTGGCTGCTATAATTGTGTGTTGCAAATTTTGTTCCTCAGAGAAAGAAATAACAGAGTAATAGTTATGAAATATGGAAGCATAAACAAACACAGCAAACATTAGATAAATCAAGTCCATTCAAAAATGATTATCCTCAACAAGCAAACACTGGGTGTGACGAACACTTACCACCTTCATTTGCTAAAAAGAAAATGGAAAGAAAGGGATTCAAAACATTTATCATAAGCACAAAATCAGATGTATATATATATATGTACAATGGATTCCCCTCAAGCAGAACACATTAGGACCGTGAATTTTGGACCCTATAAGCAGGCGTTCCTTATAAATAGATTTGCATAAAAAGGACAAAATATTACATATATTTGATTCTATTCTTGCACAATTGGTCCTACTATTCCTTGTAACCACTGTTCCATTTTACCGGAATCCATCGTATATCTATATCATGAATTCTAATGTTGAACTTTTAGAGATATGGATCACCAGAAACATTTTACCAATGAAAACTCTTATGAATCAAAATTAAATAGGCCAATGATTGTAACCATATTACAAAATAACTTCTCACTTTATACAACAATTTTAAATTCCTTGATACTGTTTAATACAAACTTTTCTCTTACCAACATTGACAACATATTTAAATAATAGCAGTCATTAAAATAACAGGAGC
The DNA here is from genome assembly GCA_963457665.1 of Thysanoteuthis rhombus. Taxonomy (NCBI): domain Eukaryota; kingdom Metazoa; phylum Mollusca; class Cephalopoda; order Oegopsida; family Thysanoteuthidae; genus Thysanoteuthis; species Thysanoteuthis major. The sequence goes on along the minus strand of OY735204.1, from coordinate 50,234,364 downwards.
CTTAAAGGTTTCTGAAAATTGGCTGTGTCATTTCTCTATCATTAGAAAAATTTTAGCTTAAATTTCTACTATTTGGTCCTTGTAGTTATTTGACATTTTTTTCCCAACAAAACGCTTGAAATAATGATAAAGAGTTTTTGGGAAATGTAGTATCATATTTGATCAAAATATTTCCATTAGATAAAACAGAAGCAAACCAATAAATCAATTGCCAGTCAGATCAATAATTTGAAAACTGAAACCAAAATAAATGAAAGCGATATTTCCTGGCAATATCTTAAGATGGCAAACATAAAGATGATTAGTTCAGGAGGGCTACAAACTTGATTAAAAAAATGCACAATAATATCAAACCTTTAAATTATTAATAGAAATGTCAGGTAATTTGATTTGCAAATTATCTATGCTATGAGCTATTTATTTGGCATTGAAATGGTTTATGGTTATAAAAGTAAAAAAAGTAAGTGTCAGCACATTTATGTAAGAGACTTTTCATTCAAAATCAATACAAGTGGTCTTACCCATTTCAATACATCTACCTTAATTAGAAGGTTCTAAATCAAGATTTGATAATGTGATTTTGTTTCAGAATCATACATATAACACTGAATGAATCTAAGTGTAAAAAGATTCCTATAAGCTAAATACATAAAATGTAGATAATTTACTTACAGAATATGACATCATCCCAGTGGTCTCTTCCTAATGTTTTGGCACGACGAGCAGACTTTCTTCGAAACAGACTTGTAGTCTTGTGTTTATTGAATGCATGTTCTTTGTCATTCAAAGATTGTTGCTGGTTTAATGCTATTTGTTCAGCTCTATAGAGAGAGAAAAAAAAAAGAAATAGTATGAATAGTAAGACCTTGATTTTTACAGTTTATTTTTCACTTTCTTGGATTCTGCTACATTAACACATCAATTTAGTATTCAGAAAAAAATGAGCTCTACATCTGCTGATGCTCTGGTTTCACGTTGGTTCTTGAAACATTATTTGGTAAAAGGACATGTAAACATTAACCAAAGCTCTCCTGCCATCTTCTTTTAGTAGGTAATCTGTTTTGACTATTTAAGCAAAATAAAGATAAACCAGCAGCAAAAGCATTTGTAATTGTTTTGATAATTTCGGTTTGGTATCATGGCTCTTCAAGCAAAGACATTTGTCAGTTGACTATCACAAGATAAAAATCAAGTGTGTTAGTACTGAGCAAAATGTTTAAAATTACCAAAACACATCAGTCATATTCACAAGAAGATTCAACTTACCGGCTGCTGTTGGGGATGATCCCTTTCTGCAGCTCTTCATTCTTCTTGCCGATTCTGATGGCCAGCCATGAGCCACTGAGTCCCCCATAAAGAGTATCTTTAATGCGTAAGATATCTCCACGAGCAAAAGACAACTCAGAAGATTCACCCTGTTCATAAGCATAGTGGGTCCTGTAAATAAACAAATTACAATGACATTTAAACTTGAAGGAAAAAAATTACAGCATTCTCCCTGAAGAGTTGAAAAGAATAATTTATACATTTTAGTATATTTTATTGTAAGAAGAAAATCAAAGTCACTTAAAAGAAACTGTCACATTGGCAGTCCTCGTTATTGTGTCTCAGTTATAACGTGGCTGGCTTTCTTGGATCCCAGCATTCCCGTAATAATGCCTGTATAGCTGATTATGTTTAAACAAAATATAATAAAATATTATGGAGTATGGTATCTGTTTAAAAAGGTGTGAGACACTTACTTCACATAAAAGGAATCTCCAGCTTCATGACTAGCCATTATTAAATCGTACTCTGGAAAGAAAAAAGAAAAAAATTAACATTTATACAAGACATTGCTTCTGAGCAATATAGTGCCAAAACATACTGAACTTGTCAAATCCATCATACCATCTTTTTTTTGATTCAGCATTTTTTTAAAAATCCTAAAACATTGGTTTGATTACCTATAAGTGCTTTCAATCACAAAGTAATTATTATCCAATCATTATGGTTATCAAAAATCAAATGATCTAATCTTTCTTATACTACCTTGAAAAAACTAGGATAAGGTCTGACTAATATAACTTCCTCTGCTATATTCATTTGATTTACTAGATGTAATAGATTCAGAAAAATTCTCCATTGATGAAATAGCGAAGTACTCTTATAAACTACTATTCAAGTTTTAACCCAGAAGATATAATTATGATCCACTTTTACAAAATCATGGATTGCAAAACTCATTCAGAATAGATTTTAAAATTTTAATCAAGTAGCAAATTTTTTCCAACTTAAGATTTCACATTTTAATCTTCCATCAAGCCAAAGGGAGTCAGTAAGCAGCCCTAAAATTAATATGATCATCACTGGGCAAGATGGTTTTGAATCTGGTTTATTTCACAACTCAATAAATCAAAAAGGTATGAAAATATACAGCAATAATTTGAAATTTCCCCTTTAGAAAGATTTGGAACTTCGGGGTTTTTTTTTTTTTAGGGGGGAATTATCATGACACTTACCATCTTTACGGTGCTGTACACAAATGGTAACTTGTCCCTCAACACCAAGCAAATATGTAACTGCTTCTTCTCTAGTCATTCCAGTAATTTCCACATCATTTACCTTGAAAAGGAATCAGAAACAAAGTAGAAAGCAGTGGCAAATAATGCAACCTAATAGGAGATATACACAGTGTTTCAAAAGGATGCAATCATCAATTTGACAACTTGTATTCAAACTATTTTTAATCTAAAAACTATCTTTTTTTGTGACACAAATAACAAAAAGATGATAATTATGCATACATTTTTACTACACGATAGATGTTGGAAGTGATTTCTTTTAACATGCACATTCGTACCCATTTCATTACATTGGAAACCAATGCAACACAAACGAATGGATGCTCAAATGAGGTGAGCATATTATGTAATCATTCCAACTTGTAAGTTGTCTCTGAGTAAAATGTTGCCACTTGAATAATATCACAGCATAAAATTCACATGTGAATAAATTCTACTCACTTATCATCAGGGTTCCATACTTCATGAAACATCCTGTGTAAGTAGAGTCCTCTAGGAGGACTTTTTTCTACAAATTACCATTACAAATCATTTTATCCCCAAGATTCTGATGACAGAAAGGATTATCATTGATTTCTCTCACCAGATAAGATTTAGCCATTCTACGGTATTCTGGGTTTTCTTCAATTTTTGTTTAAAGATGGGTTCATTTTGTTGTCTTATTCACTTCTCTCACTCTATTTGATCACCAAATATCTTTTTAAAATATTCATCCTATAACTACCTTATCTTCCAGGCAGTAGTAATGGTAAAAAATCAATTTTGATTGTTACTCTCAAGAGGAATCAATCAAATATTATATATATATATATATATATATATATATATATATATATATATAGATAGATAGATAGATAGATGGATAGGTATATTGGTAGGTATATCAATAGGTCCACAGCCAAATGATCAAAAAGGCATTTATTTTATACGACAAATACTTTACAACATAATCTCCTTCCTTGATACACTCAACTCAGTGGTAGTTGTTAATAGCATAGATTCAAGATTTTACAGTGAAGATTTCAGATCAAAATTCAGCTAATGACATCAGTAGCAGCCAGAGTATAATGCCAATAGTCTCAAGACATGCTTCACCATGAAGAAAAAAAAGGGTGAAATTTACAAACCTTTAATATTTGGTCACCTTCTACAAGACCTTCTTTTTCAGCCCCACTGCCAGGATGAACTGAAGCAATAAATATTCCAGTGGCATTTCCTCCAGCAAGTCGTAGACCAAGCCCAACTTCAGGGTCCTTTCGAAAGCTCACATATCTCGGATCAGTTCTATAATAGATTAATATATTCAAAATAGCTAAAGCTTATGCTAGATAAGTGCTTCTTAAACTGGTGAATGGATCACTTAAAGTGTAAATAAAACAGAATGAAGGGTGAATAAGTTGATTTACTCAGTTATATTTTTTTCTATACTTAAAAAAGTAATGGTAAACATTTACAATGAGAAAACATTGTTTCTGAGAATCTAATTCTAAAACTGTTGTTCATTAACTTCACATAAAGTAGAACATTTTTTTATAATATTCGTTTGTTAATTTGTTTGTCACTCCTAGTTTTCATCACAAATTTTGGGGATGTTCAAATCTTAAATAAATACTTAAGAAATGAGTTTAGTTATGTATTTTCTAATGACACAAAACAAACTATCTATTAAATCATACACAAGACAGACCAAGATGAAAATGATAAAAACAGAAAAAAATTAAGGTTGTGGGCTATTGAAATTTGGTGATTAAGTCCAGAAAGTGAATGACACTGAAATAGTTTAAGAAGAATTGTGTGGGACCCATCATTGAGGTTATCAAAACCAAATGAAATAATTTTACACAAAAGCCCAAACTCACCTGACGTTGTGCCTCTTTTCGATGTAACGGCTAGAAAACATGAAGAAAATATTTTTTTTCTGAATAATGCAATGCAGGAATCAACTAAGTAAATCTAGCTTAGAATGTAACAGAGGGAAAAAAACATAAAACCAATCAATAAAATTGATCATTTACAATTTTAATGACAGATGTGAGTTTTACACTACGCAAAATATATTGGCAAAAACAGTCTGATATCTACTATACACATTAACTCTTAGATTCATGAAAAAATATACAAATCCTAAATCAATGGGAATAACGTCTGATCAAAATTACTTCTCTAGCACTTTAAGGTAAATCTTGAAAATGAAAATAAAAATAAAAAATTCAATTCTCATATGAATTCCATTTTTTAAAATTCTTTTCACTGAAGAGCTCCACTGTTTAGGAGTGTTATGAAGTGGTCCATGAATTTAAGAGTTCAAACTATCAAGAAATAGTGATATATTTCTATTTCTTATGGATTGAAGTCATGAATATTTTTTTTTAAAAAGCAAAAATAATTGCTCAATCTTATACTGACATTTTCAGTGTTTGCTAAAAAGATTTCCATAGATAGCATATCTGGGACACCACTGCTAAATACAAACATTGTAACAAGTGGAGGTGGGTGCAGCTCCCCAAAACTTTTGGCAGATTTAAAAAAATGGAATTAAGAATAAGAAAGTAAGAATACGCCATTTTGAAATGAATGATGCAATTATTAGCCATACTTAGGTCTGAATTATAGTAAAATTGCATAATTCCAGATTAATATATGCTTTTATGCAAATATTAGACTACTGGAAATTATATCTCATCATTTACATACATACAAGGAATTTGGTTCCTGAGATGCTAGGAAATTAAAAACTTTCGGCTGCATTTGGTTTGGCAAGCCATTGGCCACCCTTCCTCAAACATCTTTCCTTCTTACAGCCCTGAAAACAGAATTTCATCAGTAGGCAGATTTAATATTAGATTTCTTCAATTTGTAATCAATTGACATAACTGCATGGTGTTTTAAACATAATTCCTTTGATTTTGTAATGGAAATACCACCCCTGTTTACCAGTGAACTTATTTGGCATTTGTGAATGACTTTTGATTATTTGTGGTTCAGGATTCTTTCTTGGGCACCCAAACTTGTGCTGACTACAGGAACTAATATAAACAATTCAACATTAGTAAATGACAATGACTTACTCATCAGGATGTGGTCTACTAAAGCCAACATCCATCTGTGATTCACTTTCGGTAGGGCCCTTGGCGTATGACTGCCTTCGACTTTTGGGGCTGTGCCGTACATAATGTTCTTCTGCCAGTATTTCTGCATGCCTGTTATCATGGCGGTGCCGTGGGGATGTGCCATATCTGTCCTCTCTCAGCTCATATGGGTTTTCTTGCAAACGGCCACGACTTTCTACATCACTGTAGAAGCCATCACGTTCCACTGGTGGACCATAAAAATCATCAGGGCGTAAGTATTCCTTGCTTGGTGTTGGGGGACGTGGTGGTAGATCTGGAAGAGGAAAATAAAGATGGGTCAGAAAATGTTCAGATATCCAACTCATTTTATCCGTAATCCGTATCTATACAGTTCCTTAAATCCACAAAATAAGTAATTCTTTTTAGAATTATTATTGATAATGGTGCCCACCCAATAACCCACAAACAACTGTTTCAATACTTTTTGGAGACTTTAGGACTTGAAATAATGGGTCCCACATTATATGAATGAAATCCTTCATGACAGTGTCACAACACGCCTCTCAGCTGAGTATGCTCACGCTAAAAGAATCGGGGTATCTTGCAGCATCCTCTGTATTGCAATGGAAGTATTGAATTGATAATTAGTTTAGTTTTTATCACATCATACACGCTTGAATTTTTTTTTTTAACGTTCTAGGTTTTGTTTTTTGTTTTCTTAGCTGGTTGTTAATCTGCGTTTTTTATTGTCAGGGTGAGTGGCACCACTGGAAGTGATATATAAGCATAAATACATGCATCATTTACTCACTGAAATTCTATGAGGTTTAGTGAGGCTGTTACATTAATGTTCTCTCATTTTTTTAAAATTCCGGTCAGGAATCGAGAGAGAGGAACAAAATTTTTTTTTTACGTCAAATTTTACATTTTTTTTTTAAATTCAAATTGTTCTGAGTGAAAGATGGTGAGAGAACCAAAACCCTATGATCAATTTCATTGTTGAATAGATGTTTCTTTCATATTTTAAAAATCAGAGTTAGATAAGAAATTTCAGTGTTATATCCATTTATACACTTTTTTTAATTCATGCACTGATTTTATCTGACAGCTCTTTTTGTGGCCTTTAATACAAAATCAAAGTGTTGTATCTTTTCCTCTCGCATCAACAAAATATAGCATCAACTTCAGAGAGAGAAATATAAACTAAAATTTAACAAAACTTTGTAACATGTGAATTTATTTTAAAAAGACACAGCCTCTATGTATCAACTTAACATTGTGACCCCCTCCGTCTTTCTTTCTATCAGTGTAAAGAAAGAGTGGTATTAAACTAAGCACTGATTTCCATCCATCTGAATTCTTTTTTTTTTTTCTTACAGCAATTACAGTATTCAATCTAGTCAAAATAAAAGGTTAAAATGTTTCCAGTAATAACATTGATACCAATAATAGAAATATAGTCACTCAATAGAAACCGTCATGTAACCAACGTCATTTGGCAGCATGCTGTGTTAGGGACAATCAATGAAAAATTTGGGAAAAGAAATGATCAATCGATTAGTTACTTCTTTCATCTTCAGATGGCCAGTGATGTCTATAAAAGACTGAATTTTCAAAGACAACAAGCAAGAATGCTGCCAGACAAACTAAGGGACCAATCTAGCATAAACTTACGTTGCAAAAGTTTCAAGACATAAGGAGTAAATGCTTGAATTTTCAGCCCTCTAGCTCTATTGCGGCAGCTTGCATGTATGATACATACCAGCACGGCTACCCTAACCCACCCAATGTAAAAGTTGGAAAGGTAACAGGCAAGACTTCTTACGAGAGATTACTTTAATGAAAATTAAAATGCTTTATGATTAATCCTTTATGATCAATGAAACAGCCACTTTTCACAACAAAAGTTCAAGTCAGTTATGATACATTAAGCATTACAGAATATTAAAAAGAGAGGGAAAATATATCCAATGAGAGTTCAAGACAACAAAGAAAGCAAAGAACCTACATACCTGTTTGCAGTTCTGGGGGAAGTGGAGGCCTGGGTGGAGGTGGCTCCTGGTTGTACATGTATCTGCTTTCATAGTGTGAAGAGACTGAATGATGATCCCTGCCAGCCACACTTGACCCAGGCCCACCTAGAGGTAATTCGACGAGTGATTGGTGCATCCGATGCATTCCGGGTACCATGGCATTGGCCTCATCCTCACTTATTCCTCGGTTCTGAAGAGGCTGATAAAGGTTGATGTTGTCTTTTTCATGGGATCTTTTCAAAATCCCATACCGAGTACCATAATCTGGTAAAAATAACATTGCATGCCAATGAATGAAAGCAAAAGGACCTCCCCAAACACTTTATAAAAAAACAAAATGATTTACTCCGATTAAAGTCAATAAATATACTGTTTTTACTTCTTTGTATTAATTTTTTTCATTTCAAAAGTTTAGGAGTGACTTTTATTCAGAGTTAAAAATCCAGTTATTTTCAGTAAAATTTGAAATAAAAAATGTTTGTACCAGATAAAAAAAGTAAAAATCAGGATACAACTTACACTTGTGTGTAAATTGTGCATGCGTAAATAGGATAATCAAAAAGTATCAAGTTAATATCGACAAAGCATTTGAGCTCTGTTTTTCAACATTTTGTGACTGAGCAGAACAAGGCTATATTCTCATATGCTAAGAGAGCATCAGTTAGAAATGATCTCTTCTGAGTAAAAGACACAATACGTGAGAAAACCACGTGAAAATCAACACTAAACCCTGAAGAGTTAAATGTTATTTTTTTTCTAAATATTACAATACCAAATCACTGTGAATTATGATAATCTCAACATTCAAACCCATGCAAATGGTAAAATAGAAAACTTCTATTTGGGATAAACAAATAAGACTGCTTACCAGGGTCCTCTTTCAGTTGGCTGTTCTGCCGTTTGTGTCGACCAGGGTCAGATTTTTTCTTAGTGATGAGCAAATGTAATTTGTCTTTTGTCTTCTCAATCAACCTCTTTGCTTCTGTAATCGAAAGATTCTCCACAGGGGAAGTGTTTATCTGAAATGAACATTTGAATCAAATTTGCTTATATAATGCACCACATGTATGTCGATATATTTTGTCTATAATATTTGCCAAAGATAACTATTAAATGCTAATCATAAAAAAGTCTCCCTTATTTTTTTTTTTTTTGCAAATGCTTAAAAAATCCAGTTTCATTATGGCTAAAAAGTCGAGTTTATCAATTAGAAAATAATGCCAATAAAAAGACATGAAATTTTAAAAAATGAAAAACTAGTTTCTAATCTCAATCTAAAATAAAATAAAATGACAGTATATGTAAGATGGGCATTTAATTTTAAAATGAACTATATTACACTGTGTACTAATGAGCTGGTATAATAAGAGGCCCACCTACCAAAGCTCAGCATATATTTATATATCAGGTTGGAAATCAAAATTCCATTCCAAGTATCCTAAAGCTTAAATATCTATCTGCATTTTAAAATAATGCTCTACAAACACTAAAATAAGCATGACTTCGATAAACCTTTGGAAATTCAATATTCCATGTCAATATAGTAAGCCCTACACAAGTAATATATACTGTTAGACATGTACTTAGGATATTGTGTGATGCCATTTTTGTCTTTTCAATAGCCTATCTCTATTTTCACGGCAGGGAGACAAAAGAGCAGGGATAGATGAGTGGAAGACAGATGTGGGTAAAAAAAAATGTGTAACAATTGATTGAATCTCCATCTTCAGTAAGTTGTCTTCTGGTTTATGTAGTAAACCGATTATATTATCAAATATTTTTTTATTAGTATAATGAGGTAAAGTAAATCATCCTTATTAATCTTTCACAACTATTTACCTACATGTTAATTTTTTTGTCTCACACTCGTTTGTCACCCCAAAGTTTTCACTTACTTTGAGAATTGTATCTCCAACTTTTAGACCTCCTTGTTCAGCAGCTACACTGTGTTTGATAATTTCTTTAACAAACACACGACAACCGAGGATGATGCCAAATTCTATAAGAGAAGAAAAATAGCTTAGATGCAAGTTAAAACTGGCGGAAAAATAAAATATGGCTTGGTTAGAATTAAAGAACCCTGAAAGTCAGACCATGTATGCGCGAGTTCTCTCCCTTGCACATTCAAACATATACGGGGGAACAAATGAGAAGGCGGCAGCTTTTGGTAAGTCAGTCAGCTGAATTAAAAAATCAGAACCATCACATAAGGTTTTTTTTTTTTCAATAATAGGCTTTCTTAAAATTTCACACGATTGATTCATGTCAATGACGATGTTTGAATCTAATACTTTCTAATATTAAGATCTGTTTAAAACAACTTGTTTTACTAATAAACCTGAATATGGCTGAAACACATCATGATGAATCATATGAGTAGGAAGTAGTATAGTTTGCCATTGGACATGTCTGGGCCAGTTGAGCTTCCTCGACCATTGATACTCTTTATTAATTTCGTTATTTTAGGTGATTTTTATTTATTTTTGTATCATTTTATAATTCAACAGAATAAAAACAGCCAAAAATAATTACAACAATTTTTTTCCAATATATCCATACATATAGTACAAAATTATGCAAAAACCTAGAATGTGTTTCTTCAAAAATAGTACATTATGAAGAGGAATGCTTTTCATTTTCAATTCAGCAACTAAAAATAGATAAAAATCGGAAATGATCAATACGTTTTTTTAATGACCTTAATCCTCCACCTGTGCAATTTATCTATACATAAATAGTCCAATCTTTTTCGAGTGGTACTATGCTAATAAGCAGAGAATGCACTGAAAACATCATAAAACAACAGAACAAAAACTCAACCAATTAAGCATAAATACTTCATATCAGGAAGAGCAAACCATAAAAAAACTGCCCGACACTTTCATGTAGTTTCTAATTAGTTGCTTTTTCTCCTGAAGCACCCACCATCCACTCAGGACAGTTGAGTGATAGCTTAATTGAATTCTGAAGGTTTATTATTCCTGTAATTTAATGATCACTGCCCACAGTCATTCGTTAGCATAATTATAGACTGTGAACAAAGAATCTAGCACCTCAATTACAAATGCTCATCATTAGTAACTGACGAGCCTTCATAATTATTAAGGATTAATGAAGCAGAATGCTGTGTTTGCATCAAGAGGAACATGGGTTGCAAAAAAGGCAAGAACTTAACCTTATCCTTGCTTTCAACCATGGGATTTATATTTTTCTTGAAAAAATAACTGGCTCATATTTTTAATATTTACATAATTCTTCAGAATATGAGAAGGTGCAAAAAATCATGGACTAGTTGGCCTCATTGTGTTGAACATATTTTACTTTTAAACTTTCATCTAGGTCCTATGCATGCCAAATTCAGTTGGGCAAATCAGACTTTTTGTACCATCTAGAAATAGATGGAAATCAGATCATGGGGGGGGGCGAATGCAGACCCGACAAACTGTTTTTTTTTTGCAAAAAGGGAAACCATGTGTGAATTTTGCACTTATATACAGCCTATTAGGTATTGGATAAAATCAAAAGTTCAAAAAAGTAGTTGTTCAACCAAAAATGGACCATTGTAAAATAATATAAGATATTTCTAATCAAAAGAATCAAATTTCAATTGAGCTTTTGAATGAGTACATAATCTGGATATCTTGGCAACTCAATGTTTGTTCATCTGATGATGATATACAAATTGAAATAATGATAATGAAAAAGAGCTGATTTCTGAGATGACTCTAGTAATGTCGGTCACAATATTTTGTATTGCATATGAATAAATATGTTATTATGAATATAATGATGATGAATTTGAGAACCATCTTGGATTTTATAGTTTGGATAATAATTTGTAATATTGTGAGCATAAAAAAAAATCAAAAAAATCAACAAAAAAAATCAAATGATGAATATATTTTTTCTTCTTACAGGAGTGACTATAACATATAACCTACTCCAGAAGTATTCAGGAAAAAGTCAACAAGTCACAAAATTTGATTGCTGAGTAATTTGTAAATACTAATCATCATCATCAGCCTTTCAACATTCATCATTTGACACAGACCTTCTCAAAATGTGCCAATTCTTTTGCAACTGAGCGTTACAGAGCAATACCTTCTGAATTTGTCAAAAATCATCACACCATTTCATATTATGCAAGCCACTGTTTTGGATGATCTTGGAGGATCCAAGTCGTATGTCCACTAGTCGTCCGAGATTCTTACAACATGTCCTGCCTACTGCCATTCAAGCTTTCTAATGCTACTTATATCTCTGACTCCTGTTTGCTATCTAACATATTGTGTTGTCTTGTGATCTTTCCATATGATGTTAAGCATGATCCCCTCCTGTGCACATTACATGGTTCTTAGTTTGAATCAACTTGAAGTGTAGTTACTAATATTTACCATCTTTTCTGTTTTTCTTCGAAAGAGTCAGCTTAATAGGCTGGGTCTCAAGATCAGCAGCTGAGGATAAGACTGCTTTTCGCCTTATCACCTGATGAAAGGAAAGAAAAAAAAGAAAAGAAAAACTCATTTGTTGACGAATAATTAGTTAATGCAAGTGGTTTTCGAATCGTTAATAAAAAAGTTTTAAAAATTCAAAAAAAGATTTTTCATTTACAAATAAAAGCCAACAAATCACAATACTTTTCCATTGCCTGAGTTTTTAAAAAAAAAGGGGGCGTTTCTGGGGTAGGCACTTCTCACCATTCTAACCCTCACAAAAAAAAAAAAATTTTTTAACAAAAAATTAAGTGAATTCAGAAGTGGAGAGATGGAATTTTAATTTATAACGGAAAAATTTCAATAATTTCCGATGAAGAATTTTTTTAAAAGTAAAATGTTTATTGATTTTTAAGAAGAAAAGTTAGCAAAAATGAAGTTTTTAAGTGTCGAAATTGGATTGAAAAAGAATAGCATCTACTTTGTAAAGATCTTAAATCACTAAAGCTTTTAAAATGGAGATTAAATTCTCAGACATATCACCATTTTGAAAAAAATTTTAATAAGTTTACAACTAAAACTAAATGTCTACATAAAAACTGTAAATTGCACTAATTCTATGATTAAATCAACCCCATCAACAATTGATAAAAAAACTAATTTTCATATTTCAATGGTTCATCATATCTCTCAAATAAATAATTAAAGATATAAACTAAAATCTAATAAATAAATACATGAATAAATAACAATTTCACGGTTTTCGTACAGTTATGGTTCAAATATTTTTTTTTTAAATTCTCTTTTATAGAAAAAAAAAATTGAATATGAAAGAAAAAATCTTAGCTCTTTTGGCAATCCATACAGTCTCATTTGAAAATGAGTTCCAATGAAAAATGAAATCAAACAATTTTGTGAGTAAGAAACTCCATGTTTGCTGAGAACTTGAATCAAACAAAATAAAAGAAAAAAAAAAACAAGCCCCCAAACAAATACAAATAAAGTTAAAGAGAGGTTAAAAGTTTAAAAAGCAGAAAATTTTCACTTACTAAGTGAACGGTTTTCCCACTCTCTTTGAGCAAAGTCACTGCAGTGTTGTAGTCAACATTCTCAAGAGAGAGACCATTTACACTAACCACTCTGTCGTTAATTCTATAAGTAAAAATCAAAACAAGTCAGTTGAAGGATAATTGTGAATTGGAAAGAAAGGCTGTACTATCCACAAAGAAAACATTAAAAAAAAGGAAAATTAAGATAAAGAGACCAGAACATAATGATGCAAAAGTCTTACTGTAATTTTCCTTCAGCCGGACCTGCCTTAAGGACATCACAAATGGCAATTGAAGGATCTCCATTATCGAAATGTGGATTATCACGGCCACCACTCACAGCAATTCCAAATCCAAAATTATCAACCTGAAAATAATGAGGAAAATGTTATCAGTGAATACAATCTTGACAATTATGTCTTCATTCAATTGTATGAAAAGAGAGAAACGCCATTTGTTATCCTAAATTTGGGTTAGGAAATAGGCCATCTATTACTGCTTCCGAAGTATTTCGTAATGGCTTTGTACATTTAAGGAAGAATAATGAACTCTGGAATTGATCAACTGAGTTTTTCCAGGGCTACAACTCTTCATACATTTGTACCAAATTGGTACTTCTGACCAGAAGGGGAAGGTTTTGGTACTACATTTGGGCAATTTCCTTTCAAATCTATAAATTGTACATAATAGCCAAGTGAAAAATCAAAATATATTTTGTTTCACCTTCTGCAAGGCAACTTATAAACTCCACCAAGAGGAACCTGTTTGATGAACTGTTTAACAAAATGAAAGAAAAATATGCATGAAAAAGTGTTTTTTTCAATATTTTAGTCAAGTTAGATTAATTTCTTCTAATTTATTAATATAAAAAATGGTTCTATTTAATCAGCACTTCAATAGATGATTCGGCTCATTTAGGCTTAAGCTTTTGGTACATCTGCTAAAATCTTAGTGGTAGCCCAGGTTCTTACTATTCATGACAGTGCTACATACAACCGCCACTAAGAAATGGCAAGTAAACAACTACTGATTAGTCTGAAAAAGAGAAACTTGGATGGCTGTGGTTATTTGCGACAGAGGAAATAATGTTACGAAAAAAGCCAAATACTAGGCAACACGATCAGAATGTGCGGTTTAAGTGATCAGTAGTAGCTTAAGTTTACTTTTAGAATTAAAGATGTGAAAATTTCTTCTGTTCACCATACCAAACATTACTTCCAGTACTAAAGGTGATAATAGTCCAGGTTATCAGAATTTGGTCAGAATTGCTCACTTCGTGATAAAAGCATAAAACTTGACATAACAATACTTCAGGGTATACTGAACTATTCTAGATATGGAGACATTCTTAAACAGACTTTCTTTAGCAACGGTGGCTAAGCAATATTTCCTACTTAGCAACAAGCCAATAAGCCTATAAATATCTCCCAATGAAACAAATTTCTGGAACCACCCCAAAATTTAATCATTCCCTTTTTACTTTGTGGCAAACCTTACCACAAATGTTAATCAAAATTCACAGAGAGCTTTAAGAGGTATTGTGCTGACCTACAGGAATGAACACAGCAATGTATAAAATAATAAAGCGAAAAAATATTGCTCAATCAAAAACAAATTCCAAGAACCACCCCCAAAATTTAGTTACTACTTCCTTACAATGTGCCATACCCTCCCATTGAAATTCATCAAGAACTTTTGGATACATTGCATGTACAGACAGGAGCAAATAGAGAAATGAATTTTTTTTTTAAATATAAAAATATCTGCCAATGAGACACAATCCCCCTCCCCTGATTTGATCACTCCATAAAATTTCATTGGAATTTGATGAGAACTTTTGGAGATACCATGTGGACAGATATGAGCCAAAGCAGAAATGTATAAAATATTAAAACGGAAAGATATCTCTAAGTCAAAAATGAATCCCTGGATCGTCCCAAAAATTCAATCACCTCTTTCTTACAATCTGATTTGTCTTGACACAAAAGTTCATTGAGAAATTTCCAAGATATCAGGTAGGCAGACAAAGGCAAATATGAAAAAGAAAAATATACAAAAATATCGCCGAATCAAAATTAAATTCCTGGATCAATGCCAAAATGTGTCACTTCTTTTCTATCTTGTGGCACATCTTTCGACTAAGTTTCATTGAAATTCATTGAGAACTTTTAGAGATAAGGTATGGACAGACACGAGCTAATATACTACTGTAAAAAAAAAAAAAACTGGAAAAATATCTCTCAAACCAAAAACAAAAATTTAATGATGACATCAAAAATTTTGGTCAAGAAAAACGCAAATAAAAAATTGCTACCAACTATCTCTGATGTTAGCCTCCAGAAATTTCAACTAGAGGTCCTAAGGAGACCGAAAATGTTTTCATTGAAAATTTGAACCAATAACTATTTTACAGAATCAATATTCATTTGACTGTGATCTTGACCACAGATAACAAACATCTGGAAAGACCCAAGTGTCAAAAAAGTCTGAATCTACAACTTGACTCTCGCAATTTGGAGGAGAGGGATACGTTTTTGGGTTTCTCAAGAAAAGGAAACAACAATCTGAGTAAATGGAAACTCCATTTACAAAGGCTTGTTTTTAGATAGGAAATATTGTCTAGCAACTGTTGCTGAGGTAAGTCAGTTTCAAAATATCTCCATATTTGAAATTGTTCAGAACATTACTATGCCAAATTTCATGCTTTCATCACGAGCAAGTCCAACCAAATTCTGCACCAATCTCCTGGATTAATATATATATATATATATATATATATATATATATATATAAATAAAATATTTTGTTTTGCTATATTAGAGAGCTCTCAATAAATTTCAATTAAATTTTGTAGGAGGGTAAGGAACATCGTTACTAAATTCGGGGACTCGTTTTTGATTGAGATATATTTTTCTGTTTTCATATTTCATACATCACTGTATTCGTTCCTATATGTACACACAAAATCTCCGAGTTCTCAATGAATTTCAATGAAGTTTTGCAGAAGGGAAAGCTAAATTATAAGGATGAACTAATTAAATTTCAAGGTGGATCCAGGAATTCGTTTTTAATCGAGATGGTAGTAAACTGAATATTCCAATGGTAGCTATGTTACAACATAGGATTGAGGTAATGTTGATTTCTTCCTCTTTCCTTATTAGGCTTGGATTTCTATATCTTTTCCCTGCTGAGTGGCGGAAACCACATCGGTTTGGACTCTGCACTTGTCTGACATACATTCTGTTTACCACCACCATCATATTTGGATATTACACCAGAAGAAGGCCGTAGAATGGATCGTCCAGAATATTTGTGTTTATAATACAAACAACAACAAAGAGTTCAATTGTGCCAAAAACTCTTAGAATGTCAATGACCCTTCTTGAGACTATAGACAGTAAATTTTGATATCACAACAGCAATGACTGCACAGATTATTACCAAAGACTTTCGCCTTATAATACAGGAGGATAGTGGACTCTAGAATAATAATCTAGTCCCAAGATAGTTAAACTGGCAACTGGTTATCAGAGCTTGGTTATAATCCTGCTTGGACCCCATCACCCATGTTATAGCAGGATGCGCCTGATCTAGCAGAGAACCCATCAAGAATGACTGGATTGGCACTTCTGCAAAGAACCAGAGTATCTGAGCACTGTTCCTAGGATTAAAGCATCACTCCCTAGCCTTCGGGGTAGAATAGTATGTGAGCTCTACCTTGGATCAAAGAGTTACCCTCTGAAAGCTCTTTCAAGGATCAGAGTGTTGTATCTGTGCTTTTGTTTAGAAGTGTTACACACAAGAAAATAATGTTGTTGCCGGGCAACAATTCACGTCATGGTAATTGCTTAGCAATATCTGATGCCATAACTCCAACAAGTTTTATATACATACATACATATACATATACATATATATATATATATATATATATATATACACACACACACACACACACACATATATATATATATACATATATTACACAGAATGCCTTTTATGTATGTGGATTATATAAATGAGTGCGCTTTACTTTCATAAATATTACACATCCATATTTTTTTTATTTCAACCAACCGCATTTTACCCTTGGCATTAAATGCTTATCTCTAAACCTTTGCAAGCTGATAAGAATATTTTATCAGCTGACAAAAAAGAAAAAAGAAAAATTCTACCCAATAGCAGCAAATTTTACAAAAATGACAGCAGACCAGGTCCCTTGGTTCAATAGGCCTCCATGACACACCCAGTGCTCACTATCTGCTCATTAAGAGGCACACATAGAGAGATTTTACAGCATTTGCAAAGATACGGTACACTTTAGCAGCATTTTTTTTTTCCTGGCATCTAAAAAGTAGAAGCATTTCAAAAAAGAAAAAGATATGCTAAAATGAGGAAAAAAAAAAAAATAAATAAATAAAATAGACACCATTCTTAAAGTTAAACACTTCAACTATTTACCATCTCAAGGTTACAGTACATATATACTAGGTCAGTCCGGAAAGTATCCAGCCATTTCGAATATATTGAGAACCAGTTGCATGGCCTCGGTGTAACTTGGCAATCAATCAGAGGGGACCTTAATGCACATGTATGAATAGCCACTTCCCTCAGTTGCCAGCGAGATGCCATTGAGTGATCATGAGTACTGTTTGACCGTTGCATTCACAGTGACCAAGCCAGTCATTCTTCACATCTCTAACATGGTTTTGGGGCAAAATATTGCATCCCCACAAAATTGCCAGCCCTTCCAGAAAATTTGATCAAAATTCATTGGGAACTTCTGGAGAAAATGCGTAAACAGACGGATGGACTGAGAAATAAGCACAAATAAATACATAACCTCTCCCAACATCATTGGCAGAGGTAAATTGATCCATTCTGAAAAATCTTGGGAGATAATAATATCAATCAGTGGTTGTCAATAGAAAGCATAAAGATTTCCTAAAAGTGTGTGCGCATACACATGTAAAGACAGGCTTGCAAGACGATGTCATGATTCCAATATAACAAAGATTGTTGCACAAAACATTTACTTTTCATGATTGCAGCATTTACATTCAATAAAATCTGCAACTACTTTGACAGATATCTTCAGAATTACATCATTACTATCTCTGAAATCCTCTGATGTGCAGAACTTCATAAAACTGTTCTGAATTTCTTGGATGAGAAATTATCATTATTGTACACTGATCTGATGGGACTTGTATTCTCATCTTGGTGGTAATAGTCAGACTATTTTAGTTGTAATACACTCTGGTCTTCTTAGGGCATCTGTCACAGTTGGTAACCTTTGGGAAATTTCTACCTGAACCCTTTCTTGAATCCATGGAGATACATTGTTCTCATTCTGCTGTCAATGTTAGAAGATATCTCATATCACTCAATAGCTGAGTGGACAGTGATATTCATACATATTTTTTTCATACTTCATGAGATTGAATTTGTACCAATCCGTTCATTGTCCCATTGGAAATGAGTTGACATCAAATTACCAATGTTTTGGTCACAAAAACAAAGTATGAAGGGAATAACTGACATTTTCTGATGTTGCATAATATAATGATGGAGCTGCGATATCATCATCAACAGCCACACACATACACAAATGCCATGGAAATGTCAAAATTTTGTCAAAGAATGAAAATAATCACAACTTACTTTGGTGAGGGTCACTTTGTGTGTCTCCCAAGTGATGTTATCACCAGTCTGTAAAGAAAAAAAAAACACAGTTGAATAAATCTCTCGAAGATAATATTGCAATGAATTATTACAAATATCAAAATATGTCTAACACTCAGGCCCTCAGGCAGTGTCAGTCACATGATCCCAAATGGACAGTTTTCAAACAGTAAACTCTGTAGAAAGTTGTAATGATGTCTTCATCATGAAATAACTTACATATAAAAATTAGAAAAAATCATAACATTCTCAACAAATGCCATGATTGAGACAAAAAACATTTTTTCTTGATTTTGAAATAACAATATAAACACATTCCATGTTTCTGAAAATGACCAATGATGGTTGAAAACACTAGAATTTTCAACAGTTTCACATATTCTTCATCCATTTTTACAGCAAATCACTTGCCAATAAGAAAAAATTATCTTGTTAAAAAATTACTTACAAGATTTGTTTGTTCAATTTTTTGATGTTTTTGAATGAAAAATTGCTGTCTAAATATACTTTACCATTACAAATATGTACCCAAATAAGTTGACCGAACTTTTTTTTTGATTTGTAATATGTAAAGAATCTTTTAATCAATGCATGTACTCTGAGGAAAGGAAGTTCAGTAACAAAAGATTTTAGAACACTTTCTTTTGTCTAGGATCTTATAGAAAGCAACTGTAAATCCTGGTTCAGAACTTAACAAATAAATCCAGATTAAATTTATTCAAGGGAATTCAAAAAGTAATTCAAGGAGAATAACTTTGTAATTTAAAAATTTCTTTCTTTAATTCGATTCGCAAACGAGTTCCCACAGCAGTTACAACCAGTCTATGAATCTGAGAGTTAATCTGGTAAATGATTCAACCATATATAAATGAAATTATTTTTCTTGTGAATGACTTGATTTACTCAGATATCTATATTTTTCCTATACTTACACTGCTTTTCTTAATGGCAGTGAAATATTTTCTTTCTTTCTACCAATGGTTTCGGAATTTTAGAGTAGTGAGACATTTCCAAAATTTACTGAAAGAGAACTTCTTAGAAGAAACCTAATGAGCTCAAGACACAAAATGAATTATGTATGAAGAGTAAGACAAAAATGATAAAAGCAAGGAATTTTAGCCAAGGGTCAATGAAACTCGGTGATAATAACGCAAAAGGTTAATGACACGGAAATTGCTTAAAAAGCACTGTAATGTATACCCTAATGAGTGTCAGTTTATAGTAAATTAGCTGAAACTCACCATATTGGGCATTTTCCAGCTAGTATGCATAGGTATATATGTACATTGAATGGAAAGTGAGGGTTCAGTTTAGAATTGTAGTAATATTGTAATGTCTATAAAACCCTTTAAAAATGTTTTTCCACAAAATTTTCCACTATCAACATCCCCCAAAATACATTGAGTAAGTATGCCAAATTTGGTTGAACTGCACACGTGTGTGTGTGTGTGTATGTGTGTGTTACAGAAGATTTATTGACAGCAAATTACTGACATACAATTCACCAAGATCTTGAAAATTACAAAAAGGTAAACAATTAAAAAGAATTTACTTGAAACATAAGAATATATTAAAAGATTAGGCAATCATCCAGCAGAGGGCCATGCCGTTTTCAGCTATTGCCAAAAACCAACAATTCAATTAAGGGATGGCACAGGGGATTTGAAACAAGTTGCTGCATATCATCCAAATATTTGGAAATTTATACAATGCCGAGAAAAGAATAAATTATGATGAAGATAGCATCAACCAGAACTTGAGTTGAGCGACATTGTAACATCCTAAAAAAAAAACATTGCAACTCTGCAGACCACATCAAGAGAATTGTCAAATGCTTTCATTCTTTTGAAAATCAAATCAAATATTTGTGTACAACTGCTCATAACCTTGCTTTTTGAATAAATATATTCTAGACCAATTGTTTGAATTTTACGTCTTGACTTTTCCAGTTTACATAAAATTGTGAATCTAAAAAGAAATTTAAAAAAAAGAACCTTCTCTATAACTTACAACTGAAACTTGACTTTTTGTACGTAAAAGTGTTTGTGAAATTTATTTTTAAAACTTCTATCATAATGCATCTATCTGTACCTAAAACTTGAATTGGGTACCTTACGGTTTAAACAGTTGTATTTTCATGTTGTAGTCCAAAATTATCACAGCTCTCATAAGAGCATTACAAACACCCACAAAGAATTTCAGTTGATTATTATGACAACACAAATACAAATGTTTCAAAACATAAAAAAAAGTATACAAGTTTTATATATAAACACACACCATCATAACAAATCA
Source organism: Thysanoteuthis rhombus (assembly GCA_963457665.1). Classification (NCBI taxonomy): domain Eukaryota; kingdom Metazoa; phylum Mollusca; class Cephalopoda; order Oegopsida; family Thysanoteuthidae; genus Thysanoteuthis; species Thysanoteuthis major. The sequence goes on along the minus strand of OY735204.1, from coordinate 50,213,234 downwards.
ATCTTACACAATAAAGACCTTAAACTAAATTGACTGCAATAACTCATAAGTAACTCAACATGATCATTACACAACACATTTCTGCTTAGTTTTACTTGTCTTCATCTTTTTTTGATCACGTTTTTTTAGTTATTTTTTTTAAGATGATCCATTTTTCGGGGACTAAATTTTACTGAAGAAGAGAATCAGATGTAAATATATAATTTATCTTCATTTTAATTTCTGATTTTTCTAAAAAAGAACTAAAAATTAAGATAAAAAGTAAATAGCTGTCAAAAAGTAAATGACTAACAATACTACATCAAAAAAGTGAATATAAATATGTAAAATCAAATGAAAACCATTTAATATAAAAATGACACTGAATATATGACACGAAAAATCAGCTGAAGAAAATCTTTATAGAATGTAAGACCCCTTAATTTTTACGCATCCTGATTTTTTTTTGATGAATAGAAAACAAAAGTGTTTGTTAGTGAAATCTATTTTGAACTTCTTGGTGATTCGTATATCCCAATAAACTGTACATCTTGTTAAATCATTACCAGTAAAGTATTGTTAATAAATCTGCCAGATATACCGTGTGCAAATGTGATTTTCTCTAGTTTATGTTAACGTTTCGCCAGTTCATCAAGGCTTCTTCATTTGTATACAACACAACCTTCTCTTATATATATATATATATATATATATATATATATATATATGATAAGGATGAGATTTATCCGTCATAATGGTGAATTTAATAGACAATATGGAAACATGTTTCAAAGGACTGTTTGCTCTTAAAACTGGTTATTTATCAAATTTTACCATCTTTCCCGTTTGATGTTTGACAACCAGAGTAAACAGTCTTTCAATACATGTAACAGGAACAAATTCAATTCAGTTTCCAAACATTCATGTTTCCATATTGTCTATCAAATTCCCTACACACACACACACACATATATATATATATATATATATATATATATATATATAAGCACATATTAGTGATTGTGTATATACATGCACATGCTTGTGTGTGTGTGTGTGTATATATATATACATATGTGCATGCACATGCTTGTGTCTATGTATAGGTATGTATATATGTGTATGTATGTATGTATATACATGCACATATGTGTCAGTGCATATCTGTATGAGTTTGAGGCTTGATAAAGTATTGGGGTCAGTGAGCAATGCATAATCAGCCAAGGTGTCACATGACCAAACAGAACCTTCACCACAGAAACCAGTCATTCAGCTTTTCAAAATCTAATCCACCCATAAATGACTCATCTTCATCATGTCTGCTGAGTCAGTTCCTTCAATGAAGATCTGCCAATCAGAATCGAGGTTCTCTGGTATTTCACAGACATTTCTGCCGTCAATTTTCAGACTCCTAAAAACCAGTAGACACTGAACAAATCCAGGTCTGCCAAATTAGCTGTTTTTTCGACTAAATCTAGCCGATTTTCATCCCATTCAGCCTGAAGATATCATCAACAGGCAAAAATCTGATTATTAAAAAAAATGATTACCGAGTTTAAATGAAAGAAAATGAACCATCTTCATTATTAATTTGTTCTGGAGTTTTGTTGAATAGTTATTTCATTTGATGAGCATGCATAAAATGAATATACATAACATTTTTAGTTATAAAGTCAACTGGAAATCAAAACATCTAGATGATTTTAACCATTTTTAAAGACTATTTTAGCTATTAATAACAAACCATCATGGCAAAACTGATCAAAGTGGAAATAAATTTCACAAGGAAAACAGATTGGTCAGGTGTATAATATTCAATGAGTTATTCCTAGTGACAGAAATTCATGGATATATTTAAATTTATAGGAGTTGATCTTTATTTGAAAAGAAACTGTGTGAATATATTTATATATATATATATATATATATATATATATATATATATATATATATATATATATATATCACATACTGGAAGACATAATGCATTTAGAAAATCTATGTACCCATGAAATGTTCATGTCTAATCAATTTCATCTGGTTATATCAAAAATTGATTCAACCTGTTACAGTGGAAGAGCCCATTGATTCAAATGGGAGGGGGTATTTTTATCAGAAAAAAATGACGCCATACAGTGGAATAGTCTATTGCTGCAAACAGAGAAACAAATAAAAAAAGTCATACTCTTCATTATATGATAAGATGACTTTCGATATCAAGTAAAATGTAAATCTAGTAACTTAAAATTTGAGCATCTCTTTCTCGGATGAATAAAAGCAAATCTTATCTTTATTTTTTTTTGAAATGAAGCTTGTCAACAATAATTAATTTTTGACTTGTATTTTCTTCTATCTCAAATTTTTAAGATATAAAAATCTATCATTAAGTATCCATCAAGTTCTTCTCACTTGAATAAAATCAAATCATTTAATCTCGAATTGAGATGAAAAGTGACTAAAAACAAGATAAGATGAAAGGAAATACTAATCAAAAATCCATAATGGTTGACAAAAACCAATTAGAAACAAAAAATACTACATTTTTATAGGTAAAATCTAACAGAAAATGTTTAAAAAATAGAAAAGAAATTACTACCTCAGTCCCATTTTAGTTTTTGCATATGCATTTCATACACTGAATGTAACACCTACTCTGGGACAGAGGTAGTATTTTTCTTCAACTCTTATAATCATATAAAAAAATTCATATCTTAAATATCAAAGTGAATGCCTTTTAATCAGTTAGAATCTAAGTGTATCTAAGATATTGAATATGCATACTGTATTGTCTCCTTGAATGTGACCGGCTAACCTCACAGTCCACTGAACTATGAAAATAACAGCAAACAATAAAACTGTTGGAAAAGTTACTTTAAAGGCTTGAGTAATGTTTAATAATGAACACACCATAGACACAAATAAGGAATTAAAACACTTGACACTTGTTGTTAGCCAGCCAAATTTTTCTCATTTACGTATTTCAAGAATGCATGGAATTCTAATATTGAATTACAACACTAGTTGGAGAATGTTACACGGCAAGGTGTTTAACTCACGATACAGATCTTATACATGGCTGGCTTACCATGAATAAAATAACACCATCCCTTCTCACTGTTATACCGCAGGTGTTTGGGTCTAAGACAGATAAAACCGTGTTATAATGGGAGAGACCTTTACAGTAATACCTTGTCCACACTGTTCAAAACCTCATTGTCCAAGGTCTCACAATTTAAAGTGTCTAATACTTAGTTTCCTTTGTTTCAACAGCAATACCTAGATATATGCACAATATCAAAAACTGCACTATTCAAGATATTGCTGTAATAGTTATGGAAAGAGGGGGATACGTTATAACAACTGATATCTTTACTAGTTTTTACTAATGTGTGTTTGTTACTGGTAGCTTTCAACTCATTAAAAAGGACAACAAACATACAAAAGTAGGAAGGAAGGAAAAGAACTCTCTGAAAATAAGCACGAACACTGCTGGAGACAAGTTAAGGGACCAATTATGCATAAACTGATATTGTAGATTGATTGAACCCTCAAGTAAAAACCTTTTGGATAAGGGGGAGATATAAAAACAAAGAAACAAAATGTTTTTTTCTGGATATATGGACTAAATGTTCAGATTTTCAGCCCTCCAAGACTTGGTGAAGTCTGTACAAGCAACATAACCAACCAAAAACCAATGCTGATGTTGACACAGTTTTGGTTGACGGTTTCGAATTGTAATGTTGGGCAAAGAAAGAAATAGTACACTGATCGATTATCATTTACAAAATATATAGAAGGATGATGCTGAGCTCAGCTTGACTTTCTGATCTTGTACTAACTGTGCCTCCAGCTGTCATCAAACTTTTGGATGTAACGATATTCGCATGTCATCACAGAAAAAAGAAAAATAAAGGCTCAGAATAGCTGGAAACAATTGTTTTAATCACAATAATCCACTAAAATGAGATAGAAAAAAACAAAGAGAATTTTTTTCTGGGGTTAATCTTCCATGGTACGCACTCAAGCAGATTACCTACCACAGGCTTAGCTGAGATTAAAGTGCATATAATCTTATTTCCTTTTCAGATTCATCTATTCCTTGCTATTTCCAATTAGAAACCATCAATCGAAGCTGTCACCATAGGTTTCTTCAGTTTTTAAGTAATTCTGCCAGGCTGGTAATCTATGTGTCCTGCATACAAGTGGCACCAATGGAGCTAGAAGGCTAAAAATTTAAACATTTACCCTTATTATGCCTAGAAAAAAATTTCTTTTCAAAAATTCCTCCCATGCGATAAGTTCTCAGTAGGGAGTTCAATCTACATCGTAAGCATACGTTAATAGGACTTTTTTTTAGTGATTACTGCCAATCAAGAAGTGAGAGAAGTAACTTATTCATTGATCTGCCCATTTTTTCTAATCTTTTAATTGATCACCCCAAACATGGCATGCTGCCCAAAGATGTTGCACACATGATGGTTTCTATTAAGTGGACTAACTAGAACTGTTCTTATTAGGATTTTTCCACTTATTATAGTGGATTTACAATATGTGATGGCATGCTTTGATGAAAATTCATAATTATTTAGATGCGTGTCATAGCTTATAAGGTAAATAAATAAGCTTTATGTTTGCCTGGCCCAAGTTCAAGACTATGAAAAAATATCTACCCTGGATGGCAAAATTTCCAAACACATGGTGGAAATGAACAAAAAGTGGTATCAACATTTCACTCAAATAGATAAATATTAGCTTTACTATTTTTTTAAACCTAAAGTTGATATCTTCATGTAATATCTTGAAATAATTATCACCTCAGTCTCCCAAAATTTGTTAAATTTGCATATTAATTTCATACTACTACTTCATCATGGCTAGTCAAGATTATGAAACAAGTATAAAATAGTCAACATTCTTCTATTCTGTTAGAGAGGTTTATAGTGCAGTGAGAACCATTCTGGTTTCACGAATCATCGCCAGTTTATTCAAATGTATATGCAGCACTGGATTGGAGCATGATGACAAAGGTCTTGTAACAAAACATATCAGTACTGCAAGATCAAGATTTCTATTATAGAAAAGAGGGTGTCTGGGGAGGGACTTGCTATTTTAAACGTTCTCTTTATATCATACAGAAAATCTGATACTTATAAATACCAACTAAAAATATTTGAAACACCCTTTCTTTTTCTCACATGCATGTACACATGTGAAAATGAATACAAAAGATATTCAAGCTTAAATTTACAATCAACTAAATTGGGATCATTTTTTTTCAACTCATTAGAAGTTTTGGAGGGTTTTTTTTAAGGTAATGACATCAGCAAATCATCACCTAAAGTCAATTTTTTTTCCTCTTCTTTCTTTCTTAGTTACTCAGGGGGGGAGGGGGTAATCACAGCAAAATGAAAAAAACTATTTCCACATATGATAAAATACTAGGTTGTGTATTTATTTATCCTCTATCACGGTAAGAGACACAAACTTATATTATCATCAAGTAGATTATCACATGATGATGTAAAATTGCTGAATTTAAAGAATAAAAAATATAGAAAGTACTAAAAACAGAAAATTATTTTTTAAAAATCCGTTTGTGGTCAACAGAATGCTATTCTCTAATACCTAACCAATTTTGACTATATCTAACCCTAGTAATGGCTTCCAAGCAAAGCGTAGGTGTTCATGATGTTGTCAAGCCCAAACACCATTTGATACGTCAATTAGAAAAGTAAAAGCGTAGAAAAATAGAAAAAAAAAACTCGACCGTAGTGTTTATGTATGGTAACCATGTGATATGTTTGGTATTCGATCATCGACCAACCATGCATAATATTAAGAAACAGAGAAGATATTGCAATTCGTTACAGACAGTGATTCAAAGGAGCAAATGTTAATTAAATAGAATTCTGAAAACTTGTAAAAGTACTGAACTTGATTGAGTATTGACTGATATGATATCCACTCTTTGCCAAACTTTAGTTTTGGCCAGCATTGAGGTTTAAAATTGTCCCTGATAAAAATCTTGAAAATGACTTCACAGAACTTTGACAGTGAGAGTGAAAACGAAACTAAAAGAATCCCTATTAATAATTTAATTGAGTTGTTGGATGAACTAATTAAAGGATTAGAGTACTGTAACTTCACGACAGATCAAGAATTGATGAATTTTCCTTTGCTGTATGAAAGATTAAACAGGGAAAGGTCAAAGCATAGGAAATAATTATGCCTTGACATGTGTTCAAGATGCTAGCTTGCGATAATGTAGCACAAGGTAGTAGTCCAGCATTGAGAAATCCTTCAGCTTCAAGTAAAAACTATATTTTTTATTCATTCCACGGGGCAAATAAAACAGGCAAGGGGATGTAATAATAATAGAATTGTCAAAGGAGCGTAATAACAACAAACTCTTTCTAAAGGCAACCTTGCCTCTCATTGAGAAGCTCAGTTGGGCAGGAGGTCTACCCCAATATTGTTTCTCAGCTGTTTTAAATCAGATTTACTTTAAACTTGGGTGTCCCTTGATAAGATACTTCTTTCCTAGAAAAATCTTCTCCCCTGGACCATGTGAACTGGTGTTTAATCTTTGTTTTAAAATTGATTTCATCAACTTTTTTAAATCGGATTTACTTAAAATTTGGTTGAGGAGTGTCTCTCTATAGGATACTTTTTAATTTTCCCCACTCACGGTCATGTGATCTGGTATTAATGGCATTTAAACTTTATAGTGGACATTTCATTGACCTTTTGGTTCTTCTTTATTAGTGCCTGTATACCTACCAGTACATGTATGTCCTATACTAATGTATTTCCTTTAATCATTTAATTAACATATGATTTATATTTAACAATAGTTTACTATGAGTTTTTAATAGTCAATGATGCTGTAGTTATATGACAGATGCATAATTAGTAGGTTAGAGGCATATTATCCTGAACTTACAATTGTTATTATATGATCTGTTTGTCCAGCAAAATGTATATTGCAGCATAGTGCTCGAACCAAGGATACTGGTAAAATGGTGTTGTACTGTATATAAAATGCAATGTGTATCCATATATTTCATACATACCATCATTTTTTTATGGCACAGGTAAACTAGTTATCAATATTTTGGTACTCTAAACAGAAATTTCAAAAGCTAATAAAGTGGAAGACATTTATTATAATCACGGATAATGTTATCACCATCAAAATCAACCAGTTACAAACACTTTATTTAAAATAAATTAGAAATTATTTTAAAATATTTCTAATAATCATTATTTCTTATAGTATAAAGTTGTTCATAAAAATAAATTTGATAACAATAAATGTAAATTGTTCCAATTTTTATACCCTTTACTTATTGTTATCTAAAAGACCCTTATCCCAAATTGATCACAATAAGCCAACCCCTCCGTATCTCCAATCCCTACAAGACTCATTCAAATTGAAAATGATCAAAACTCTACTCTTGATTGTGGCATTTTCGAGTTGACATTATTGCAACCAAAAAACTGAAACAGCATTTTTTTTTGATAAATTTAATCCCACTGTTTTGACATATTTATCCTTTCATTGGTTCCAGTTGATACACTTGATACTCTTACTTCTCATCTGCAAAAAATGGTACTATTCATATTTGATAATGTAACTTAAATTGAAGGGCTAAGAATATTTCCCGTCCAGTTCTATCTGAAAAATATTTTGAAAACCTGATAAATTTAAAACAACTACACTCACCAACAGAACATGCTATTGGATATCAAATGATACACTTGTAAAAATATTTAGTCGATTCCTTTCATTGAATGAAAATGAGCTCTTAAGACATTTGTCTGATTCCAAGATATATCACTTAATAAAATTCTTTTAATACAAGAAGTTGATTAAGTGCAATGAATGGTGCCTTGACTGATATAGTCTAAACCCTCTTTTCCATCCCTCCTTCATTTTTTTCTACTTCATTCTTGGCATTTCTCTTTGGCCTTATTGATCTGTTAGGTGTTTCTTTTCTTCCCCACTTGAAAGATGGAGAAGGTCCTTGAAAATTCCTTTCCATAGCAATCAAATCGGCTTGGCAACTAGTCCTTGATCAATAGTTGAGTCTCACAATTTATCAGTGCATGCTTAAACGAAAAGGCATTAAGCTGAGTTAATGAACTGTTTTCTTATTTAAAAGCCAGGATTGTCTCATTGCGTGTAAGCAGATGTAATCTTGGCTCAACTCTTTCATTCAAGGTTTTATTGATTATTACTATGGACCCTAGAATACTGCTTTGTGTGAGCGGGTTTTTCACTTGACCTAGTTGTTGTCTTTTTTAATAAGAACAGCAAGCTTTCTGCTATCTCCTTTGATTGTATTTCGATGCAAGATTTCTTTTTTAATTTTTTTACCATAAAAAAATCAATATCCTTTGACTACATTGAGTGAGGAAATATCGATGACTAACAAGTGGCTGAAGGTGCTGAAATAAATGAAGTTGCACATATTCTCTTAAAGTAAAGCATGAACAGTTGAATTAGTCAAACCCAATTATTTTAGATCATTCGGGAGCACAAGGTAAACTGGAAAGCACTCGGAGAGCGTGTACCTCTGCCAACTCTATGCACCAACTGAAAACTGAACGAAAATAAGTTCATATATATCCATGATGAAGGGAAGATAACAGTTTAAATTACCTATATTTTGGACTATTGGTTTACCCATTCTCAACAAAAATCTCTCAGAATTGGAAATAAATTCCTGGATCCAACCCAAAATTCAATCAATTCTTCCAATTCCCATGACCTTACCTTCCTGAAAAATTCATTGAAATTCATTGAGAACTTTTGAAGACATGGGACATACAGCTACGATGCAGGGAAGATAACAGAAAAAAATTCCTGGATCTGCCCCAAATTTTATTAGTTCTGACTTAGACTATGAGTCACACTTCAACTAAATGTCATTCGAATTCATAGGGGAAAATCTGGATTTATTTTGTGAACAAATAGACATGAATGAATACACACACATCTTCCCTACAAGGTTGGCAGAGGTAAATAAAATCTCCCTCACAAACTAAGAAAAAACAAAAATAACCACAACATCAATTAAATACCCTACAAAGACATCAATTGATCTTTAATCATCAATAAAGAACATTTTAAGCGGTGGTTGACCTTGCAATATTGATAAATAATTTTACCCACTAGAATTCAATGATAAGCAATTAGTTGAAAGGCCAATTGGCATATATTTTCAGTGCTGACAGTTTATTTATAGATGAGCAACAATTATTTGAATTCCAGCCAGTCACAGCACATAGACGAAAGAGACCAGAAAAGGCAAGAGGCTTCTTGAAGAGCCTTCAATGATCGAAAATAACCGGGATAGGACTGCGTGGGAATTGCCTCAAAGTTATAATTAGTTGCTCAGTGAAGAAAAGCTGAGTAAGTAGTGCTCTTACACTGCCTATGGTTTCAGCCACATTACTACTAACTTTGCTTTCTTTTGCGATGTGAAATAGAATAATAGTCGACAAGCGCCTGAAGAGGCATCACTCACTGCGCTATTATGCCCATAGCTGGGGGGGGGGGTGAAAAGACACATTCATACATTTTCCAAGAGCAATATTACTAAGAGAACACAAACTATCAAAGCTCCATTCCCTGAGACATTATCCACTATACTATCCTGCACCTCCTTAGCAGAGCAGAAAAATTCTAAATGAAAAAGAATAAGAAAAAAAAATTGTTTTTCAGAAAACCCTAAATCAAAAATAACAAATAATTTCAAAACCATAAATACAGACCGTGTTTCTAGGTTAATTTTATTGGCAATTTTGGGAATTTATTAGATTTTTTTCTTTCAAAAGAATATATTTAGAATTGAAGAGATGAGTTCAAGATAAAATATAGAGACATCTACTCCCAACACCTCAAAAACTTGGGCTGCCTCCTTACTACTGGCTATTGTATTCGGAGGAAATTGCATGGCATAAAATTGAATGACCACATTTTTTATGAAACATCAAGTAATTTAGAGAATCACTGGAACTCTGGGAATTGTGAGTCATCAACAGGGCAGGGTTGGAGTGGGAGAGATGCTAGACAGAGTCAAAGAATTGGGTATTGGTTGACAAAACATCCAAGAAATGTCGGCTAGCAGCATTGCAGCTGCAGCAGCTAGTAGCAATAAGGAAAGAGACGGAATAGGGAAGGGGGATCGAATGAGGAAGTGGGGATCGAATAAGGAAGGGGGGGATCGAATGAGGAAGGAGAATAGGAACAAGGAAAAATCAAACTTACAGAAACAGAGATTTAAAAAAAAAAAATAAAAGTAAACATGATATAAAATAGAGAGTAGGAAGGCAAAAGATAAGAAAACACAAATCATATTACAAATATAGTCAATCAAATTATTCAATGAACAGCGTGATTTTTTTTTCTATTCTATGTCCATAAAAATGGACTCTTCTACAAGAAGGTAACAATTTTACTGATAAAATATATCCAGCCCACCATTTCAAACAATGAGCTCTCCCACTTGAACAGGCAACTTTCTGATAAAACCTCAGATGGAATTGACAAGAGGTAAACAGTTATTTATGATATTGATGGCTAGGAAGTAACAAACTAATAAATCTCACAGTAGGTAAGAGAATGTGAAGAAACCACTTGAACTCCACAGAAACATGGGTAGATATTTACTCAAATGCATTATGGCCTCAGGTCATACATGAATTATATCACTGTCATCCACCATCAACAGAATTTTCTTGTTTTTGATCACTTTTGTCTTATTCTACCAAGCGTATTGTTCTATCAAGCATCAGGAGCAAAAAACATTAACTCCAAGGTGCTTATTCTATTCAAGTTTTTGAACATCCTAAACATGTAAATAAAACTAGGAGTAACAACAACAAAGAATTACAAGAATTTATCCCATTTACATGAAATAAAGTGAATAAACCGCAGTCTTCGAATTAGATTCTTAGAAGCTATGTTTTCTTATTGTGTGTGTTTATCATAAAAATTACTTTACTGAGAAAAGAAAAAAATATTTATATCTGAGAGAATTAAGTCAGTCAACCCAAAAATGATATTCACCCTTGGGTGAAACATTTGCCAGTTTAAGATGCACTGAATTAAGATTATTTTTTCTCTAAAGTAAACATGATATTAAAAAGATAGCAAAGTTTTGGAGAAGGGAGGCAAAAGATGAAAAAAAAAATGTAAAAAATATATCACAAGACAAATGTAGGCAATGAGGGTTATAGAAAAATGAGGAAACATTGAAATAAAATTCAAGTAAAAAAGGGAGTAAATCATTGCAGAGAGAAGAGAAGGAAGGGATAAGTGGTAGATTTTTGAAATGGTGAAAGAATAATGAAAAGAAAAAGTTGAAAAATAGATTTTTAAAATTACACTGCGCGGGACATTTCACTTTTTATTTGTCCCTAGGTAATGAGTGTTATTTTCTAATTGATTATGTCAAAAAGGAAACAAAAAATTGCCATCACGTCAAAATTTGAAGTCATGTAACAAAATTCTATCTACAATAAAATAAATTCAGAATAAGTTCTATTTATGACATCAGTGGCATTTTCCACTAGAAAACGCCTAAATAAAGAAAGAAACATCTAGATGTTATTTATAAACCAATCAGAATAAGGCTCAAGAAAAAGATCAAAAATATTTCTTAGGGGTTTGGTGGAGTACTGATGCCAATTTTCAAGTCTGTAGATGAAACGGTACGGCCAAGGGCACTGGAATAAACACAGACATATTAAAAAGGACAGAACCCTTTGCCTACTTTGAAATCTGCTTATTTCAAATCAGATAGTGGGCGAATTAGCACATTTTTTATCGTAAAGTAAGAAAAAACAACTACATATGAATATCACTGTCTTAGTCACAAAGGCAATGTTTGAAGGGAGTAATAGCCATTTTGTCTACTTTTACACAAAAGCAATTATCACTACCCAAAATCAAAAAAATTGCATTGCACAGTGTTATTTAAAAAGGAAATTACAATTGATTTTATTGAAGATACAGTAAACCCAGACTATAAACAAACTAATTGTGGCTAGGCTGTTGTCGTTAAAGTTGGAAGTTAGTTATAAATGATGGTTGTCACTAGTTTGGTAAATAAGTAAGTTCAGGAGTTTGCTGCATTTGACAAAAAACAGTAAATCCAAAGGCAGTTCAGTTGCCACCTTATTCTATTTTCGACCTTACCTTACATTGTTTAGTAAATAAGAAATTTTGTGGCGCTATCCTAGTTTCATGATCCAAACTACCACAATGCCAAGTTTGTTATGGTCCATGAGTTCACCGCATTTATAAAAATTTGTTCAGTGAATCTGAAGTCAATTCAGATTTATTCACGTGTTCATTAAAGCTGAACTTCGCTGTACATGAAAGATATACAGGTGTCCTCTGCTTTTCAAAAGTTCATTTTAGACCACTTTTTATGAAAAAGGTGAATAGAGGAAATAATATTCAAGATTTCTTTTTTTGAAGTGAGCCATTGTAGAGGCAGCACAAACCCTCTTTCCCTCCCCTACACCTCTGTCTCCTGTACCTCCCATTACCTTCATTTTGGGAGTCTGAAAAGATTTTCCTGTAAGAGTTGACGGTAATTGCTTCTGTTCTACTTCCAAGACAGCACAAGAAACTTGTAAAAGCATATTGGTCATTTGGTGGCCCAAAATACACAGAATATTTTTTCTGAGTCTCACGATATATTTCTTGCTATCGATGATTTACTTTTTACTCGGTACAACTTGGCAAAGGTGGTCCCGATTGGATGCCACTTGACGTAATGCAGATATGCGTTGGTATTCAATTTGAATTATTTATTTCTCAGAGTGTTTTCAATTATCTTTACTGCTTGGAATTTTTAAAAAAATAAAATGACTTCCTAAATCAGTGAATTGTGAACAGAATTAATATGCTCTCATATTGTATGATGTCTGATTTAGACAGTCTGATAAGCAAAATTTTGAAAACCTGGTTACTCATCATGAACCTTCAGACAAGATCAGCTAACCAGACCCAATTGGATGGTGATGAGAAAATGAAAATTAAGATGAAAATTTTTTTGTCATGTATGGCTTTAGTTAGCGATTCTAATCCTAAGGAAATAACTTATAGATACACAAAAAATTAGATGAGAAGACTTCTAAAATATCCAAAGCATTTATACAAGTTTGGTTAATAATAGGAAAAAATACATTATTGCATGTGGTGAAAGTGAGAAATATCACTGAACAACAAGCTCAAGGCATAACATCCTAATTATCTACAATCTTAGAAACCTCTGTCAGCATCAAGTACTATTCATTTATGAACAAAATCAATAGAAAATTTGATATTGGGAATTTTTCTGCATACCCAACATAGCTATCCATAAAAATTAAACACAAACCTTCCACAAAATAAGTATGGACTTTTTTTCTCTTCAACTAAATATCAAAACATTTTAGGATAAATAAGGAGATAAACACATCAATGTGTGATGAATTTGCTTTTCGTATTGAAGTCATATTTTAGTCAAGAAGTTCATTTTACTTAGAAACAGGCATATATATGTACACATATAAAATGAAATCACCCCTCAACCCACCCATTTTGATTCCCATAACTGACCACAAGGCATCTAAGCCTGACTGACTTTACACTGTGGGTCAGCCACCACCCTCCAAATAGGTAGGCGGAGTTGGAATTTTCTGAATGGTATAAATGTTTAAAGAGAATATCTCGAAACTGTTCATTTGAAAATCTTTTTCAAGTGAAACAGAATGTACAATCTGTAATCAACCATTGAAAAAATCTTTACTCATTTCATAACCGCTCTACTGATGGTATTTTTCTCTCTCTCTCTCTCTCTCTATATATATATATATATACATCAGATTAAATACAAAAATTTGGTGTATGACAATATTAAACTTTGTTTTGCTATCTTCAGCTTATCAGATAGACTACCTGATGAGTTGAAAACAGCAAAACAAAGGTTAACCATTATTATAGACCGAATTTCCATACCTAAACAACATAGCATCACTACTCAAAGTATTGCACACTACTGGAATAAAGATTGTTCAAATTAATATAAATAACTGAAGACCATAATGCATTCAGTGAAAATATCTACCCGAGTTTTGACGAAATTCAAGCATTTTTTTTTCTTTTTCTTACTTCAAGAAATAATAGTTCACTACTTCAAAGCTTTTAATAGCATTAATAAATGTTTACATCTCATAAGTTTCACTGAACTTGTTTAAGTAGAATGGTCTTTTGATCCAAATGTTGAGGGGGGGGGGATATTTTTATCGACAAAATTGTTACCTCTAAATGGAAGAGCCCGTCATGAAGAACAGAGAAAAAAAAAAAAATCACTGTTCATTATATTAGTAGATTTAATATAATAAATCAACTGATAACTGATTGAATAGGATAAATTTTAGTCTCTTTCTCCATTTTAATACTTTGATCAAATTTTTTGCACTCTTTTACAGTGCCAGATTAAAGCAACTGAAAGTCCTGGGCCAGGGCTTCTCGGCAGAGGGATCGCATATAGATTATTGAAGGGGGTGGGGGCGCAGAAATATTTGAAAATCTTTATCAAACCATAACTATGTAAATAGAATTTTTCAATTATCTAATAAAAAATAAAAAAAATAATTTCTTTTGGTGATAACTGAAAAAACAGATCAATCTTATATTTTTTTTTAAAACTTAAATTTCGTTTTTGTTACATTTTAATAACTTTCATTTTTCGTAAAATTTAGCTAACGGCACTGATTTTCATCCATGACCAATGAAATGAAATCAATGGTAATGATTTCAATTTTTTGTTGAAGGCCGAGACGGCCATTGGATCATGAAGCCCTGGGCGACTGCCCGCTCAGCTCTGTCCATACGTAAGTTCGGTACTGCTCCTTATTGTAGCTCTAAAATGCGCTAAATCGAGCATATTTTCTAGTTCATACCAAATTAATGAAAGAAAAAATAGAGAGAGGAACGTAGATCAAGCTTAATTTTAAAAACTTTACGACTAACTAAAACAATTTTTCATGATTTCCAGGTGACACAACAAATAGTGGATAAAGGGGGTCAAGTTTCTTCAACAAACGATAGCAGACACCACCTGTTACAAATTTACCTAAAAAAAGGTTTTTCTTAGTTTTTTGATCAAAAAACAAAGAACAAATCGGTCTTCAGTTCGTCATTGCTTTTCTTTCAAAGTTTTTTTTTTTTTTTCAAGATAAAATCAACAAAATGTCTTGTAAAGATAAATAACGTTTGGCTTGAGGAATATAAACAGAAGAAATGTAAATGAAAAAATAGATAGCACGTTCTGACTTGTATAAAGAAATTGAAAGATGTTGATTTTGAGGATCAATTAAATCAGAAGCGAAAGTTTTAGATTTTTGTCAACTCTCTAACTCTTAGCGACCGAACATAGATTTTTATTTTGGAATTCACAATAAAACTTTTAATCTGAGATTAGTGAACAAAGAGAGATAGGATATGATTGTTTATTTTCACTTATTCTGGCATAGAAACGATAAACAGAAAAAAATATAAAGAACATAATTCTTCACCTTTGGAATTATTACTCATAAATAAAATAATAAACAATAACAATCGAACCTCAAAGACAGAAACATATTAACAAACAAAACTATAGTTTGGAATGTGGTCGGTCCGAAAGCTGTTGCTTTTTTTTTGTTGTTGTTGTCTCGGATACAAAAAACTATCTGAAGCAAGCGAATTAACACTAATTACACAGAAGTTAAACAAATTAGTGTATTTCGCTCTTTTGGAGTATTATCGCGTAATCCACAAATCTACTTCGCTTCTCAAAACAATGGAAAATAATGAATGTCAAGAAAGAAACGCTGTTCGGGTTAAAGTAAACAAAGGAATGTGCTTGTTTTCAAGTGGGCATACAAGAAAAGCATTAAAATCAAGAAGACGGAATAAAATTGTTTTTTTGTTTTCTAAATAAAGCAAGGCGGGAAAAAATACAAGTAATAATAATAAAAAGCAAGCATTTTAATGCATACAACTATTTTTAAAAAAAGAATTCCTCTCCAAAGCAGCGAAAGTTTAGGAATTATTTTGCACACATTTTTATCTTGTCGTTTATTCAAAGTTAATTTTTTTTTCTTAAACTTGTCACCGCCACCACTAAGTGGTCACGATTTATTGCATCAGGTATTTTTATAGAAGGAAAAGGAGGAATGCCGCAAACAAAGGAATACAGGTGAAAATAAACAAAGAAACGTAGATAAAGAAAACAAACTCGGGTAAATAAAACAAAGGAAGGTAATTCTTGTTTTGAAGTGGCTGTACGAAAAAATGAGTAGAACCGCCTAACAAAACAAAGTACTAATAATCAATGACAACATAGACTGAGGCGAACAACATTTTTACTAATCTCAGATCACTTTGTTGCGTTTACTTTCTTCCTTCTGAATGAAGAAGAAGAGAGAAGGACTAACTGAATAGTAAATAAAGAATGAATCTGAATCAGGTTCCTATGCACCTCAAAGAGTGTGGGACAGGAAATACCGGCGTGTTTTAACTTGTACTTGAAAAAAGAGTGAATGCGTGCAATATTCATTATTTGTAGAGCACCGAACTGTAATGGGTACAACTTAACGAAGGTGGTCCCGATTGGAATTCTGGGTGTTGAAATTTCACACTCAATGTTTAAAATGACGTATCAAAAAAAATAAAAATAAAAGAATTCAAGAAAGAGAAACTGAAGTAAATACATAAACTATTATGCTTCGTACAAATTGAATTGTTAAACTGTTTTTGCTTTGCTTCATAATTTTTCGACAGGTGGCATATCTGCGTGACGTCAGCTGAATTACAATCGGGACCACCTTCGTTAAGTTGTACCCTGGAATGTTTCCTGGGGACCAAGAGCAAAATAAAGCATTAAGAATTAGTCTCGAGTTCTTAAAAAAGCCATAAATCGGTATAAAAACTTCTTTTTTTCAAATGAATTAAACCCTCAATGAATAGATATTCCGGGTTTCCCGAGAAATAATTAACTGATGTAAACTGCACTAGAAAAATCTGACTAAAAAAACGTGGAAAAAATGTGTTTTTGTACACAACTTGAATACATTTTTTTGTAATAAATAAATATATGTTGTATTATTTTTCTAGTTACAATATCAAACAGAATTACATTTAATAGATTAATATTCCTGCTTTAAAATATAAGACCGACACAAACAAAATACATCCATTCATCAGATACATGATGTGCAATTATTTTTGAATAAGAGAAAATCTAATTTATCAATGAAAAAAAAAAAGATGGGGGTCAAAAACTAAATTTTTTTTTTTTCAAAGCTTAGAGAGGGATGAAATTTTAAGGGACACACATCTTTAAAACAAAAAAAATTACCTTGTTGACGTTTTTATTTTTGGGTAGCCGCATTGTTTTAAAGGAGACGAAATTGTGAATCCCAAGAGTGTCTGTCGTAGTGATGTTACGTCCGAGCAACGACACAGTTTAAAGTGAGTATATCAAGTGAAAAGCGAGCAAGTCAAAACAGAAAAAAATGTATAAAAAAAAAAGAAGTTCATTCATTCATTCAATGAATGAATGGGGGGGAAAAAGAAAGTCTTATCACAATAAAAAGCTTCAGGAGGAGACGTAAACCATTCCCTTCCTACACTGCAACACATTGGGAGGGGAGAGGGACAGACAAAAAGCACTCAGGCTGAACTAATTTTGCGCTTATCAATGTTAGGAAATGTGGACTAGAGAACTTAGATATGCATTTGCACACACCTTGATTAGTGCGGTTAAATCATTCCTAAATTTTCCGTACTGTTCAAAACCGCACAATTCAAGGTCTCATTAGAATTTGTGTATTGTTTTCAGCTTATATTCAGTTACATAAAATATGTACAGTAATACCTTAACCGTACTACATCAAAATAGCACTATTCAAGGTAAATTCCAGAACTTATTAACCATAAAAAAATAAAATGAAATTTAAAAAGTATTTTAAAAATGCCCCCGCTATGCTAGCTAAGAAAGAGAAAAAAGAAAAGGAGAAGGCCAACACCTGCTGTCTGCGGACTTTTCCTCATCATATCTATTTATAGAAAGCCTTTGTAGCATTCATATATTCCTTTCTGCACTGATATGTACAAGAGGCGTGCAGACTTGCTTGGAAATAAATGGCCCGTTTTCGACGTTTGTTGAGCTTGCTCGCCTCTCTTGTGTCTCCCCGTTTTCTTAGAAGCAGAATTATAACGAAAGAGAAATGGGAGATACACAAATGATTATATGATCAATGTTTGTTAAAAAAACAGACAAGAAATCCTCAAAACCAACAGGCTGATGTGTGCGTTTAGTCTCTCGTCCTGATGGTGCGAAAGTTGCAACTGCTCCACCACCTCGAGCAACAATTATAACAAATAATGATTTCTCTTTTGGTTTGGTCAATAAGAGATTTTTTTTTTCATACTTGTGTACTGCAGCACCAAAGATAGATATAATCATGGCTATATCCATCCACCAATCAATCAGCTGACATCTGGATTAGCTCTAAATAAATAGATCATTAGAGTAATAAGCCTCCTATTTTACATTAGGTATTTATTCACGTGTTAGTGTGTATGGGTATGATGAGAAATTCTTAGTGCTCCTACGTCAGTTTATGTTTATTGAACGTTTGGGTTGATGGACAAAACAAGAGTTTGAAAACATTTTAATTTAAAAAAAAAAAAAAAAAAAAAAACAGTACATGAAAAGCGAACATGAAAATTCGGTTCTTAATAGAAAAAAAATAAATGAATAAAAATTGAATTAAAAAAATAATAATTCGAAAGTGATAATGAAAAAATTAAAAATTTTTTGAACTCCCCTGTGCTCATCTGGGAAATAAGCAGAAGGGGAATAATCGCAACTTTGGTAAGTTATTTATAAAATATATCAAGTTATTTAAAAAAAAACCTCCACCATCAGAGAGCGTGGTATTTTAGATATATAAATCTTGACTTAAATTTCTTTTAAATTCCTGAAAAATAGTAGATTTACCCAGCTATGGGGAAAATAGCAATGCAGACCAGGCTCTCTAACCTTGAGAAATAAACAGTCTAGGAGAAGGACAAATCTGAATTCAAAATCAGGAGTTGGAGTCCCTACCTCCTACCTACTGACATCATCTTCAGCCTATTTCGAGTAACTTTGGCACCAACGTATGCCTACTTGTATCATTCCTTGCCATTCCTAACATCAGTGCATGAAGAGGGACAACCTTGTCTAAGCCTGTACCCAGGAAAGACTGAAAGCAAGACTTTCTGGGAGAGAATTCACAATGTCACGGGAGACTCACAAATGCCACAAAATGGATTTCAACTACAGCATTTGCAAATTACTAGATAGTTCAAGAGAAGAAGGGAATAATCTATGCAATCAGATTTTTGAATATACATGATTAATCATCATCAGTCTTTAAATTTCCGTTGTTGGACATAGACCTTCCCCAGGATCTGCCACATTTCTTTCTCTATCATGGGCATCACCGAGCCAGTATTTTATGAATTTGTCTAGTTCCAAGTTTCTATCAATTATTCCTATTTAACTATATGATCAATTCACAAGCTTTAGGTTAGCCCACATACTTTTTTAAGTTTCAATATTTCTCTTTATTAAACATTATATTTTCAAATGGGCGAATAATATGCAAATCAGCATGCACTCTTAAATTAGCATAAAAAGGGCAATTAGTTATAAAATACTGTTTCAATTGTTATTGATTGAAGAGTTTGAAATACAGTGAGCAAAAAGAATTTCTACACATTTCAAAATGTTCATTTTTATGTTTTTATACAGCTTCGAAATTGAATTTGAACCTAAGATTAAAAATACAAAATCGAAAAAATATTGAAATCAGATTAAACATTGAAAAGTTGTTTACAAAAATTTTTCATCCAAATTCTGTCAGATTTGAAAATCTAAGGATGTCAAAATGAACATTTTAAAAATCTATTGGATACTTTTTGCACTCACTGTTTGTTTAGCTGTGGCTTAGTTAGCAGGGAAAATTATTAATGAAGCTTAAATATGAATTGAAGCTCTTTCACATTGCCTTGTGATGCACCTGGACACACCATCAGTGATGTTTCCTGGGGTCAATGGGTGTTTCAGGTCTTTCAAACAATCAGACCCTGCCTGATTGATCAAGACCCGGCTGGTGTCCAGGTGCAATACCTCTCCCCCTCACCTGCTCTATAGCCACCTTGAAGCAACTTCTGAATAGTAATTTACACGAATCGAGTATGTGTTATTATGCTTTAGAAACTAATGGCTGCTAAGAGAAGGGCTTCTCGAACTTCTTCATTCACCACTCTTTTTGAGGAGACAAAATTTCCCATGAACCTTCACCCACTTTTATGAAAGCAATGAATACTGAGACAGATCTAGTTAATCACTCAATAGAAACCATCAGTGATTTGGGGGATGATCAATTAAAAATTGGAAAAAGGTGTGATCAATGATTAGGTTACTTCTCTTGTCTTTTGTTGAACAGGGATCACTAAAAAAGTCTGAATTTTCAAAAAATAAGCGTGAATCCTACCAGACACAAACTAGGAGACCAATTAAGCATAAACTGACGTTGCAAACTGCCCCTTCACTAAAAACCTATTTGAGGAGAATTTTCAAAGAAATAAAAAAGTTCTATCTCAACATAAGAAGTGGCCAGTATGTGCAATACATATACAGCCACCCACTTAGAAACTGAAGAAACTTATGTTGACAATTTTGATGAGTTTTGGTCGACAATTCCTAATTATGTATGATCAGTTTTTAACCGTAATATAACAGTAACTAAATATAGAAACAAAAAAACTACAAAAACAAGAACAGAATTCTAATGATGTGTCCACGTCCTGCTGGGAGGGAGGCCACAGATAAGAGGGACCACCGAAAGAGAAACTGCAGATAAGGGGGACCACTAGAAGGGAAACTATAAATTATATCAAAAAGAACAAAAAAAAAAACCAAAAATAATTTTAATCTATAATCCCACACTTGTGAACACTGATGACAATTCTATATCTTATCACTAGGATTGATTAATAAAAGAATGAATAATTACTCTTTGATGACATCAGTTAACTGGGGACAGACAAACCCACTTATAGATATCTTTGAACACATCTAAAAATCAATATAATTTATAATCTATATCAAGTTTTCCTGTGTTTATCATGGGAAAAAAGAAAAATATATTTTATAAATAAATTACTAAAAAGTAACAAAAATGAAGCTTATTTTAGAAAAATTAGTAAAATATCTTTGAATCATTTTTATGATAAACACAAGAAGTACATTTTTGAATAGAGGATAAAAAAAAACCCACTAGTGACTTAATTATTATTTAAAAAAGATATTCAAATGGTTGGAAAAAGAATTCAGTTCAAGTATTACTAAATGCACTATTTAGAAAGAAAAAGATATGACCCAAGTGTACAGTACTTCATTTTAAAGATATTCTGGAAATTACTGCTTCAAAGACAAAGTGGTGTACTTTTCATTAATGTATTTGTCTATTACTATAAAAAGAAGAAAAGATATTTGATGAAACTATTACCCATCATCAGCAGCAGCAATTATGGCCACTACAGAATGAAGGCCTTTCCCAGCTTCTTCCATGTAGATCATAACTTTGATAATCTTCGTCATGTCTTACAAGCAAACCTTTCTATCTCATCTATCCATCCTATATCTGATCTTCTACAATATTTGTCATCTTTAGGGCTCCAATCTGTTATCCTTGATTCTTGCTACGTATCCAGCCTATCTCTACTTTGTATATAATATCTATAACAGAATCGTAACTCCAATAGCTACTAGGAACACTTTTTCAAGCAGAGTTTAGAATTATTGGTTCACAAAACAATGATAAATTCAGAACTCCTAAAATGTATCGTTGTGTCCAATTTAGCTTAATCTCGAATTCCAATTGAAACTTTCATCACATACAGTAGAGAAACAGATGGCAAGTTACCAAATTGATATAAAGTGGAAATTTCACTTTCAAAAAAGAATGAAGTGACCTTTTTCCCTAAACCTATGTTTCCCAAAGTGGATTCTGCAGAACCCCAGGAAAAAATTCAATACAGTAGTACAGGTATATCTTGACAAGCGCAGTTAATTTGTTCCAAAATTTTCCATACTGTTCAAAAACACACTGTTCAAGGTGTTGATATAATTCAATGTGATTTTTTTTTCCTAGCCTATACTTAGTTATATCAATTAATACATCAATGCCTTACCTGAGTTACATCAAAACCCACACTAATACAAACTGCACTATTCAAGGTATTTCTGTACTTATGAAATTCCCATTGCCCCCATAATGCAAAATACTACTATATCACAATAGGTAATTTTTTAACAGACGTTCTCAGCACTAATGAGCATTTGTGTTAGACTACTATTGATCTTCAAGTGGAGAACCTAAGTTTAGTTGAAGGGCAAGCACAAACCTTTCTATCAATATTCTACACAATTATTTCTGATTGGAGAAAAAAGGTTGAGGCTATGGTGATGAGGAGGAAGAGGGGAGAATACTCGAGAATAAAAATAAGTTTTGGCGCTAGAGTATTCTCTCCTCACCTTTGGCGACAGCTATGCTCAATATCAAGTCATTTCTTATTCATAGAAATTATATTATGATTATTTGCAAATTAATATAATCATAGTTAGCATTTGATATACCTGGAGTTATCTGCCTTGAGAAATCTGATCATGATAATATGGATTATTGGATGAGTGCAGACAGATGCCACACTATTATCATAAAGTCGGAAACTAGACTTGAAATTGCTTTATTCTCCAAGTTTGAGAATTTCAATGGTATTGTGCTCACAAAATCTACGGGGAGATTGTCAATAAACAAAAAAAAAAGATTTTTCAAAAAATAAGGAATAAATATCTAAATTGTCAGCCCTCTGGCTCCATTAGTGCAGCCTGTATGCGTGATAGATAGATAGATAGCCAGCTGGACCAACTGAAAAACTGAAGGAAGTTTTGGTTAATGGTTTCTAAAATTTGAAAATGAAAAGTCGATAGAGAGGGAAAAAAAAAGAAAGAAGAATCCCCGAATAGGAAGTATGAAAGAAATAAATACCACTAATCAATGTTCCTTCTAATTGTTTCATGGTCTGTACAGAACCCAAAAGCCTTTGAGCAATTGAAGCAGAGGAGTGAGCAGACAATATTTTTTACTTTCAAGATGATCATTGATTTTTTTGTCCGAAGTTTATGAAACAAAAAGGCCAGTTACTTTCAACAAAAAGTGTATAAAAGAAAAAAAGAAATGATTTATTCGATGTGTTGATTTTTCTTTATCAATTATTAAATCCTAATTTTTTTCCAATTACATAAATTCATCAGGCCACAACAGAAGATTGTTTAACATGTATAGAAGTGTTATTTGTCATGAAAATTCTCATACAAAAAAAAGTGACTTATACTAAAAAAAACAAACAAAACTCCTCAGTTCAATGTTCTGCTCAGTAATTTTGTAATTGAATCTTTTTTTCTTCATTTGCAACTTTCAAAATTTGTGCGCAACACTAAAATTTCACTGCGCGGCACAATTTTTCCTTGTGTTCAACTGTGCAGCTCAGATAGAACACTGCATCTTTGTCAGAACAAAAAAAAAAGAAGGAATTTCACAAATAAAAACCAAGCACAAAATGGCTTTCCGCACGTAATGCCACAACATATTTTTCCCAGCATGCAAACAAAACCTGGCAGACACCTGTCCAGGAATGAAGCTGTTTGCAAAAAGTGAGTGCAATGTTGCACATTTCCTTGTATGCATGCATGCACTCTGCAATTTCCTCAATTTTCCATTTCAAAATAAACAGCCCATCTGCTCGTTCACCTGCCTGCCCGCCCGCCCATAAACACAAGCAACTGTGACCCCCCCCCCACTTATGCTCACATGACTCTCATTAATGAACACATGCATTCAACCACAGGGGGCCAGCCTATTTGCCTTTGTGGTCTATTCCAGGGATTTGCAATCTTAGGCTTGCGGACCAAATCCTCTCCGGGGGCCCACCCTATCCTGCCCACCAACTTCATTCGATATGCGATTTTGCAAACCTAAATCTTTTGTTTTCTCCATCTGTATTTGGTCATCGAACAATAGATTTCAGTCTTGAAAAATAGAGCAAAAGATTAATTTTTGCAGTGGCCTCAGACAAATCAATTAAACAAATCGATATAGCTAAAAATGTTGTAGCACCATGTATTCCTGCTGTTCTTTATGCACAAAATCTGAACCATTATATGACAACATTTCATCTCTAAAAATAATTTTGCAGTTCTCATTGATTGAGAGTACATGGATGTTTCTATAGGTAAATACTCTTGTAATGGAGAAAACATTCAAGTAAGTAATAAAAAAACAAAACAAAAACAAGTTGCTTCCATAACCTTGTATGACCAACGTTAAATCATTTTTTTTCTTTTCAATTCACTTTGGTCTGCTATTTCTAATCCGGCCCATCTCCAAAAAGTTTTCTAAGAATCAGGTTCTACATAAAAGGCTGTTAGAATATAATGCATTGAAGCAGCTGAATCAAGCAAGAGAAGTGAATTTATTCGATTAGCATTCCTATTCAAGCTAAGATGAAAACAGTGTTAAAACTGGTCTGGTTAGCTACTCAGTAGAAACCATCATGTGACCAACATCTTTTGGCAGCATAATATTTTGGGGATGATCGATAAATAAGTAACTTCTCTCACCTTCCGTTGGGCGGTGATCATTAAAAAGTTTGAATACTCGAAAAACAAGCGAGAGCGCTGCCTGACACAAAACTAAGGGAATTTTCAAAAAAGAAAATTTCTTAAAGACATGATGATGAATAAATGTTAAAATTTTCAATCCTCTAGCTCTACTGACGCAGCCTCTACACGTGGCACAGAGATATAAAGAGAGCCAGGCAGAACCACTTAAAAACTTGAGAATCCTATGTTGATGTTTTTAATAAATAAGAGCAGGAAGATCTATCAAATTCAATGAGTTCCATGGCATTATCCTTGAGCTTCTGAAGTGTCATGACTCAAGGAGAAAGTTCAACAAAAAGGGGAAAAAAAGGGTTTTCAACATCAAATATTCAATTGTAATGTATATTTATTTTTTTTTTTTTGAAGATGAATGATGACATGAAGAGCAAAAAACGGTAAATATTTAATAAAATATGACTGATTTGAAACAATAACCTGTTTCCGATGACCTTCTAATGATAATGAGCCATTTTCTATAAAAATTCTTCAGGTTTAGTGGTTACTAATTCAGTAAAAGTAACCATTTTGGCCTCCCTATTAATGAATCTTTTATCATGGATATGAAGTTCAAAATACTTGAAAAATGTCATGAGAATATAGAGGATGCTCCAAGACTTCATATTCCAATTCTCAAAGCTGAGAGGTGTGGAGCATGTCACCGTCATAGAACATTCTATCCAGTTCTCATCTTCAGAAGGTGTTTGAACCGTTGTTCATAGGTTACTGGCCATTGCCGTTGACAATTCATCATCATTAAAAGTTGGGTTTCTCTCAGATTTTATCTATGGGGAGGGGCAGTCTGAAAGTTATCTCTTATTATTTGCAGGTTTTCCACTTGCAGTTCAATCTTTTTTGTAGTTTTGTGGCATACGACAAAAAAAAAACTCCATAGAAAATACTGTGTTGTATATAAAAAATTAAAAAAAAACGGGAAATTAAAGAAATTACAATTGCATTGTAATAATATTTGTATAATCAATTTATTTATGTAGACAATATAATCAGGGTGGGAAACTTCAACTTGTTCAAGTTCAATCTTCACACTTTTGAACTGTATGGTCGAACAGTATTTTGGACATAAATTTTTTCTCCAATTCACTGTGTTGTGAACAAATTCACTTTTTAGTAGATGAAGTAATATGATTCATTATCAATAATTTTTTTCCCTTTTATGCAACTACTTACATTCATCTTAATAATTTTTTTATTGCAGTTTATCACAATTGTTCTCAGACTGCATAAGATTCTTAAAAAAAAAAAAAGAAGCACCAAAAAATCAAGATAAATATAAATAGTAGCATGAAAAGGAAAAAAAATTGTTAGTATTTACTGCCCAGTAGTTTTATGAAATTTATACTTTCTGTTGATTAGCAGTACATTTTTTTTTTTTTATTAGTATCTACCACACACCTTTTTAACGATCTTTTAAAACATTTGGCAATAATTAGATCTCTTCTGTGAAAGTGTAATTTTGGTAATAACTCCAAAAAACTAACAGAGTTATTCGCAAGAAAAAAATACTTCTGCTTACTCAGAGGATTTCTGAGCAGATTAAGGCTGTTTTTTTTATGTTTTTGACTGAAAAATATCGATTCTGCCATAATTGACTGACTGTAACCAGGAAATAATTAAGTCAAAATTCAAATTTTTCAGTGTAACCTGTATTCATTCATACATTTACAATTTGCAAATGGTAAAGTGTTTGCATATAGTTTTATGGTACAAGATAAATAGGTTTCGGGTATCGAAAGGGCTATAAAATCATTTGAGGATTTCCGCATTCGAGGCCTGGGTTTCTGAACCCCAGCGAATAGCAGGAGATAACTTTAAAAAAATAATAGAAATAATTTGAACAAATTCGAAAATATTATTCAAAACTAAAGACACATGCAAAGAATTACAGGCATAATGACCGAAAATCAAAACGTGCTTAAAATGTAGTTGAATTAAAAATAATGTATAAATTATATAAATGTTTTTGATTATTCTTACATACAAATACTACTACACCATGTTAAGTAAGTTGTGCCATTCCGTAACAGAATAGTAAGATATCAGTTACCTCCCTTGCTCTGTGGATGGAAATTATGAATCTTTTAAAGCGGGAAGAATTGATAAACAAACACACATGGCGGCGTTTTTTTGGAAACGGTCGCCAGCGATGCTAACCATCAAATATCTAGCAACTGTTTCCGAAAGTTCTTTTGCATGGCGTATGTCAGAACTGAACAGAGAAACGAACCTACGAGGTTTTATTTTCTTTTTTTCACAAATTCATGGTTGTATTTGTATCCAGGGTAAAAGTGGGGCACAAATTTGCAATGGTAGTCACATGACGTAACGCAGATTTGCGATCTGTCAAAAATTCATGAAGTGATGTAGAAACAATTAACTCGTTTTAGTACTTTCATGAATCCTATTTCTATTCATTTATGCGCCATTTTAACATCGAATGTGCGCAGGTGTGAAATTTGCACACCCACACTCGCTACCTGAAATCAGCAGATTTCACTCAGGAACACCGTAACAATAAATAAGTGATTTTATCAACTACCAAGTAAGAATGACCAGTGAAATCGGAATTTGCGATAAAAGCAATTCTTAGATTCAGCTGTGTAATTCATCATGGTCAAGTAGGTACGGTTATTTTGCTCTAGCTAGATGCTATTCTAAGTTAAATATATGATTTTGATAAATTTTTAGGTGCGCCAGATAGAATTAAACAAATATTTAAGTGAATAATCATCATTTCAAGTCAACATAACTTTTGGAAATAATCCGTTTGAAGTAAATTTGGATTACATTACGATTTACGTTAGCTTCTGCTTGGTTCATGTCCATTGGAAACTATTTTATAGTCTGGAAAAGACGTTAAAAAAGGGCGTTTTAACGGTCTATGAAATATGAGATTGACATAACGCTGCGACGGATAAGATATTCAAAACATTTTTTTTAAATTTTCGACATCGTGTCGAGGCAAGAGTTACAAAATTACACTGAAAATAAATGATTATTTATTCATATTGCTATGATCAAAGACAAAAGGTATCAGTCAAAAAGACAACTGTGTAACACTGTAGTACGGACTACTGCAAGTTATAATCGCGTTCAATCAAAAGCATCAGTTATGTCAATACTGTTGTGCGAACACTAACAGAAGTTGAACTGATTAAGAAATTTAATTTAGTACATTTTGCATAATTTAAATGATTAAAAGATTTATTGTGATTTTTTCTTTTCGTACCATGTCACAAAAACATTGAATGTTTTTACATCAGCAGAACGCGTCATTATGATGAATATGAATGTACGTACGTCAAAGTAATAAGTACGTAATATTCCAATTCATATTAATTCTATTCTTCCTATGACATAGGGTACAGAATTTTTAAAAATCACAATAAAAACTTTTACAAAATTCTGAATTTAAAAAAATACATTGATTTCTAAAGTATTTCATATTCTCTTCCTTGAAGTACATATATTCATTGTCATGATGGCGCGTATTAACGAAGCTTTAAAATTTCATTATTGTCTTAATTGATGACCATATAGGATAATTGTCCTTTTCTACTTTTTAGAGATTAAGTATGAATTTTGAGCGACTTTGAAGCAAAGATTAACAGATACGATGTAGATATTTCAATTGTAAAAAATTGTCCTAACTTTATTTCATTATAATAGTATGATTTTAAAAAATTTTAATCATTAATTATTCTATTCCTCCACTGACAGATAGTAGGAAATGAAATATAAAATCACAATGAATTTTTATTCATTTGAATTCACAAAAAAATACCAAAATCAAATTAAGTCAAGATATTTGTACTACAGTGTTGAAATTCTTGACTGATGCTTTTTGACTGAATGTGATTGTTACTTTCAGTAGTGCAAACTTCACTGTTGTCCTTTTGTCTAGAGGCCTTATGGGGAAAAACGTTGAAATCATATAAAATTTAATGTTATCACCAAAATCTTTATGGCGTAGTAAGAGGAAAGATAGGAAAAAATCCGAGACAAAAAATATTTGTGTACACTTTATAGAACCAGAGATATCATGAGAACAGCGCAAAAAGCTGTGGTTGTGCAAACAAAAAAATAATTTTTATTTGAAATTTCCCATTGCTTCTACAAGCAAAACAGGGATTTGGAATACTTACAAAAAAATCAAACATCAATTGGATTTTGATAAGATTTTTAGTACTTATGAAATGAGGGTTGAAATTTAATAAAAAATAAACCTCCACTTGAAATCTCAAAAAAAAAAGATTTTTAATGTGAAGTTACTCATTTGAAGTAAAGCCCACTTATGAAAAAAATAACCATAAACTAGGACTCCAGAACAAATTATTAATAAAAATCTAACACTTTCTTCAATTTAAACTTCCTAATCATTTTTTTTAAACAGATTTTCGGGTGAATCAATTTAACTTTCCTCTTTCTACTTCACTGGCTATTACTACCGCAATCAGCAATGTTACTACTACTTTGTTGAGAATCCTTTTAAAATCGGAAATCACAGATATGGATGCAAGGATGATGGCTGCATTGTTGAACTTATGGTTCTCATTAATTTATTGTAGCTATCAAATAATAAGTTTTACACATGTATAAAGATAGGTCCATGCCAAATTAATTCTGTTTACCACTTTGAAAAATCAGGTGCAGTGATTCAGCACCAAAGCCTTATTAGGCAATTTTAAAAAACTGAAAAATAAAATAAGATATTGCTCGTCTTGGAAAGTTTTTATCTTTATTTGCCAACTTGTATTTTATGACTATTTCCTGTAAAAGGAAAAAAATATCAACATTAAAATCTTTTTTAATAGAGATTTTTTTTCCTATTATTTCGATCAGTTCTGTACATTTTTAATGTTGTTTTATTTTTCCCCTAACTGTTGAAGATTGAAATTTATTTTAACAAAGTGACCGTGAATTATTTGAAAAAAATAACTCTTTTTAAAATTACTGTCCTGAGAAATTTTCCAGTACTTTTGTTTTTTTGTAATTTTTAATTGGACAATTTTTTTTTTTTACAGATGGCTGTAATAATGAAATCTTGCCAATCATGTGACCCGGGTCATTAGAAAGAAACTGAGTCAACCCCATTTTTTTTCAACACTTAATCCCCCATATATGTCATTTCTAATGTTGACATGACCTGTCAATCACTCATCAATCTCTGATGAAGGTCTATACCAACCCCTAATGATCAAAAAAGATGTTTCATTGTGTTTCTTCAGGCAGCACACAATGATTTTCACATTTCAGTTGAGTGAAGATGGAACTTTTGAAAATTAAATTAGATTCAATTAAAGTGTAAATTATTTTCAGTTGATCGTTTAATGATAGAATCTCCTTTTTTTTAAAATTTCAAGACCAGTCAACAAAGTGGTTGCAAAATTATTGATTCCTCGATTAAAAAAGTAAACATTTATTATAAAGTTTAATTCCATGTTGTAATTGATGAAAATGTTTTGGTTTTTTTTGACAATAATTAGTACTTTTCCTTTTCTAGCAAAAACAAGAAAAATATGACACCTTTTAAAAAGTTTCTATCACATTTCAAAATTAGTGTTGAAAATTTCACAAGTTCTGTGATTATGCCTTGTCATACAAAAGCACCAAATAGTTTTTTTTTTGCTTTTTCTTATCAAAAAGTATTATTTAACAACACATTCATCATAAATTAATGAAATTAGAAGTATGTCTTCCATTCTTTATTAGAATATCTGTTTAGCACATCGGGTGCAGTTTCTATTATACCTCGATAAATCTATGGAGTGCAATCTGATAAAGAACAAAAGATAGGCTTTTTTAATTTCATTATTGCCTTAATATCTGATGAATATGTTGTTTAATTATACCATTCAATAAAGAATTATAAAAATCAGTTTATTTACATCAAACCAAAAATCACAGTTTCAAGTTATGTGAGAAGAACAGACACCACAGCCTGAAGTGAACCACAGACGTGCGATAGTATCAAAACTCTATCTGAATGTGATACATGAAGTTGATCAAAAGTTCCAATAATACCAGATGAACCAGTGAGCACGTAAATATACAAATTGCAATATACAAAATAAGAATCCAACTGAAGTGTAGGTGATATTTTGCAGTTCTGTCAGGAAACACTGCTATGTAGGGAGAAAATTTGTCAAGCTTTTGTTCTATGTTGGTGAAATGGGAGACCACTCCCACTTGGTGAAATATTTGCCTAAGAATAATTACAGCAGGTCCGGATTAAAGCTGCTTGATGCCCCAAGCAGGGCACAAAAAATGCTGCCACCACCCCAGCCCTTCCATAGCTTAACTGTCAAGATTTTCAAAATTAAACATTCCTGATGAAAGGGAGGTTATATTCATTGAAAACACATCAAAACAGATTTTCCCACCAAAATATACAACTTCATTAAACCAATTTTTTACTAACAAAACTTGTGCTAGCATATGAAAAAGTCCTTTTTACTTCTGTTGACGATTGAATCATCTGAATTAACTCTATATATGAGAAAAAATTACATTCTGAATTTAAATTTTCATGTTAAACCATTTAACTGACGTATAATGATCTAACGCAAGAAACACCAAGAAACCCTCTTCTCTTTTGGTGCCATAAGAACATGCTTATTCTGCTCGATGATTATTACAAGCCTGGATGGATGGGTAGCATACAATGGGTTACAAAATTACACTTTAGTAAATCATATTAGCTTTGTTGATTCAAATTACACTTCTATGCATATGAACATCATCAAAGGCAACTAAAACTAAGAACAAAAACAAAATTATTTGTTGATGATGATGCAGATTTATATTTACTTATCACTCATTAGGAAATTTAACATTAGAAAAAAAATAACCGTTGAATTTTACAGAGCTTTGAAAAAAACTTTGATTTTCCAAATACTTCGGGGGGAAAAAAAAAATTTACAACTGGCACAACTAGTAGCAAAAATGAAAGTTACGCACGTTGTAATTGGAGCATTGGGCTCGATCACGAGAAAGTTTTACCATATTAAACAGTTGGACATCAAGACAGGCATGCAAGTTCTCCCAAAATCTGCCGGAGTTGGAACAGCTCACATTTTAAGAAAAGCACTGTTCGAGGCCTCTTATCAGGGCTTGACAGTCAGCTTACAGGCTGAAGAACCAGTATGCAAACAGTGCGAAAAAAATATAATGATAAATTGTTTACGGAGGATAATAATGTCTAATCCAATAAATGAAATTCTCAAACCCACAAAACAAATTCTCAGCAAAAACTCAATGAAAAAAAAAAAAGAATCTTGTAGATATGTGTTCCATAAGTCATTTGAAGTGGCTTGCATGTTTCGGTACTTAGTTCTAAAGCATTAAATTATACAGCCTTTTAAATCTGTGCTTTGACTCAATTTCGGACTCCAGTGAGTATATATGTGAGAATGGTAATGAAAATTCATCTACAAAGAAATGAATTGGTCATTATTATACAGAAATTAGAGAGCACTCAGAGAGTGCATACCTCTGCCATTGTCGCTTACTAAAAACCTGAATTAAAATCAGTTCATATATACCTACGATGCAGGGGAGGTAACTAAATTTTCATTTTCATATTTGGGATGGACTATAGTCTCAATACATGAAAAAATATCTAAATCGCAAAAGAAATTTCTGGATCATCCCTTAAGCCCATGGCCCACCTATCGACAAAATGTCATTTAAATTCATTGGGAAATTTAGAGAATATTGTGTGGACTATCTGACAAACATGAGCGAATACATGGAGGCATATGAAAAAATATCCCTAGATTAGAAAGAAAGTCCTGGACCCGCCCCAAAATTTAATCAATCCTCCCTTAACACATGGCCAACGATTTATCTAAATGTCATAGAAATTTTGGAGATATTTTGTCAACTAACAACTTCCAACTTTGTTAACAGAGGTGAAAAACAGCATTTACTGGTGTCATTAATAATTAACAAATATTTTTAACATAAATGTCCATATCAGGATATTATTAGTTGGGACATATCTGAGTCCAAGTAGAAGTCATCAAATCCTATCCAAGTATAAGTCAAATAGATTTGTCTTTTCTTGCCAACAAATGTTCAAATCAAGAATAATACAGACACTGAATATAATCCTTTTAAGAAAAATCCTTTTTACACACACACATAGAACAAACATGAGTCACTCATCTGAAAAGTACAATTGAAACTATTAGAGGAACCGAAAAGTATTATCATTTTTATGTACCTTTGGTGTTATGAGTATTAAACACAGCCAAAGATTGAATGGATATGCTCCCAAATGGATTAGGTTTTTTCTCAAAATTCTGATAGCATTTCCTTTCCCAAGTATTACCATAAGAGATGAGAGACCAAACATTGTATGCACTATGAATTTCATCCTGTTCACAATGTAACAAAGGCCACCAAAAGCATTTGCAGACATAGTCTACTTTGAGATATTGGACTTAGGTCAGACCGTCACAGGTGATATGCACTGTCGACAATTGAAACATCTGATCCAAACTTTAGGTGAAAAATATACAGCGTTGGTTAATAGAATAGGCGTCATTCTGCAACATGGTAATGCCAGACATCATTCAGCTAGAAAGGCTGATTTAGTCTTGGAAGTTTTATCCCATCCATCCCACTCATCTGACATTGTGTCATCAAACTATCATTTGTTCAAAACTCTGGAACACTAAATGGTAAAACCCTATAAAATACTGATGAGGGTGAACATGGACTATCAGATTTTTCGCATCAAAGCCAGCTTCCTTTTACAAAGAGGGGATTGAAAAGTTGGTTTCAAGATTGACAACCGAGTTAAATAATGATGGCGATAATGCAATTGATCAGACAATAAATCTTCTCTAATAAAAGATGATCGCCTTCTCTGAAAATAAAAACAATATTACTTTCCGGTACACCCAATGAAATACCATTCATTAAATGTAGCAAGTTTTCAAGATTTCAGAGTTGTAATTGTTTCCCCATGAACTTTTGTTCAAAAATATTTGATGAAAAAAAACAAACATCAGGAACACCAAACCAAGACAAATATGCATTACTGACAAAAACAAACAAAAATACAGGCTAACCTCGTGATCCGGAACAATGTTACAATATTATTGAAAAGTGTCAATCATTAGTTCACAAGAT
Source organism: Thysanoteuthis rhombus (assembly GCA_963457665.1). Lineage (NCBI taxonomy): Eukaryota > Metazoa > Mollusca > Cephalopoda > Oegopsida > Thysanoteuthidae > Thysanoteuthis > Thysanoteuthis major. Next base: position 50,179,269 of record OY735204.1, on the reverse strand, counting down.
ATCAATGAATTGATTGGTGCTATTAATATCATTAGTTTATGGCAACACTACGTTGCATAAAAATATGAGATACTCATTAATGTTTTAGTCAATGGAATAACTAACTGAACAAACTAGTTCAAAGTATAGAATAAAATCTTTACTAATGTAATCATACTTGTACTACTATATTAAAACATGCCAATATAGTTTCTTTAGGCATGACAGATAGGCTTTGCCAAAATTACCTTTAAACAATTTCAAGTTTGCAATTGCATAAACATTCAGTGTACACCTAATTCTGTTATAGGAAAAAAAAATTACACAATATAAGATTTTTGCACACACTGATTACTATAAAAATTAGAGAGAACATTGGTCGTCAGCAAAACTGCTTCACTAGCAGAAACTGAAACATTGATTCTTACATTTTTCATAACCAGTTTCTACTGATTGATACTTAATTTTACTTATTTAAGCCAAGTTGAAAAAAGTTATTTGTAAAATTTCCAATAGTATGAAAATCATTGAGTCTTTATTCTTTACCATTATTAAGAATTGATCCCACTTAATGATGGCGCAAGTTAAGTTGTGTGGTCCCTAAAAAGGTGAGTGGTTCTTTCTACAGAGCTCGTATTGCTTCATTTTCAAATCTCATTCTGAAATGATCATGGTTCTAAATTACCTCCCCATTGACATTCCTACTGTACTAGGTTAGGGTTAGGTCATTTGAAACCACAGTCATCGGGGTATGAGATGCAAAAATTAAGTGATACCACAAGCTTCTGTAGGAGGAACCACACTTCTTTTTAGGAACCACGCCACTTGACCTGTACCATCATCAAGTGGGATCAATTCTGAATAATGATAATGAGTAAAGACTCAATGATTTTCAGATTATTGAACATTTCACAAACCATTTACGCTGATTTAAAAACCTAGTTGAAAAAAGTTATAATATGTCAGTATCGATCAGTAGAAACTAGTTATGAAAAATGAAAGAATCAATCTTTCAGTTTCTATTAGTAAAGTGGTTTTGCTGACAACCAATGTTCCCACAAATTTTTTAGTAATCAATGAGTGCAGATATGTTGTGTGATTTTTCAACTTGTATACTAATGATAATGCAATGAAAGAGGAACACTTGTCCTTTCTCAATCTTTGAAGATAAGTAAAGAATGTTTCTTATAAAGAAATATCATTGAGTAAAAGGACTTGATCTTTATTTTTATTTTTCTTACAAAATGTTTTTATATAAGAACAATAGGAGGGGAAGAACAATATAATAGTTATGCAAGATGATCAACTCTTTCAAAATAGGACAGAAAATAATAATACACATGCGTGTATGCTCTGTAGTGTATTGCTGTTGGAGCCCATTGGAATTGTGTTCCCCTAATTTGTTTAGAAGGGGAAACAAACAGTATTCCCTCATCTGGCTGTAGATTGCTTCACTCACCAGATCACTACGCTTGCTGGAGCAGGCAGCCCTACATTCCTGCACTCCTTCTTTCAGGACTACACCATTGTACATGCTGTGATCATGAAATTTTTTTTTTCAAAGTTTCTGCAACAATTTGTAAATTGTTTTTATTCCAAAAAGAGAAATAAAAACGTAGAATAAAAAAAACTTTGAATACATAAACAAAAGTAGAGAAAAAAGTCACTTTATAAAAACTTATACATGGTCACAAGACCCCGCCTACTTAACCATTAACAATCTTGGTATTTTTTGAGTTTAAGCCATTTGAAAAAAAAGACCCCGGAAAATCTCAAAGATCTTTACAAAACTTCAAAAGTGAACTCATGCAAGATGTTATAAGCTAAAAGCAGATCCCCAAAGTCTGTTTAACTGTTCAATCTGTATATAACTAGTCTTCAAAAAAACAAAAACAAAACAAATAAACAATTTGATATTATTGCTCTGTTATCTGAAACTTGAGTAATTCAATGCCAACAGAGTATCCACAAATCTTAGATTTTCAATAATTTGTTTGTTATTTGATACTGGGAATTGAAAAAAAAAAAAAATTCAAGATTCTTAATTTTTTTTAATTTTGTGAAGATTTAATCAAAGTTTGCATTCAAAATCAGTAATGTATTTTGACTACATAAATTGGAAAAAAAAAAAAGAGTCAAAAACCAAAAGAAAAGAATTTTCAACATGAAAATTTAAAAACTAGTCAGCTAAGATACATTCAGACTGATCATAACAATTGTTTTGATTTGTTGACAATCGTATGAGGCTGCAGTTCCCAACCGGAGGTCCAGAAACGTATTACTAGGTGGGCTTGTTGAGTAGGCAGACCTTTCAAAAGCCTTCCAAAAAGGGGGAAATGAAAACATTGGGAACCACCGATTCAAGCAGTTACCTATCACTATCACTGGATGTTGAGTATGGGAGAGTGAGACAAATTTATTTAGACGAGTTCTTCCTGTTGGTACTTTTAGTATAGTAGTGAGGCAAGAGGTGTACAGTACAAATCCGTTACAATTGAAACTTAATGACTAGAGGTAGGGAGTAAGGCTTAGATGAAGTAGGATGTTTACATGAAAATTATAATAAGGAAACAAAGATAATACTATACCATGCGGTTTACCAATGTAGTCTACGGTAATTTAATGTGCAGTCTACCAAGACCCAACCTGACCCGATAACCAAGTGTTCACCATTAGCAGGAGACACATGATTTGGACATTCCAACCCTGACCAGACCCACCAAATTACTGAGGGGGATAAAACTGGAATCAAAAGTTCATCTAAACTTCAAGCTGGACACATCTGTCTTGACAATTTTACCCTCTACAATACTGTGAAAAGATTTCTACAGAAGTGTCATCTTGACAGAAGAAACCATGGCTGCATTTTTATCTGAAAAAATGCACCACAAGAAAGAGAACCTTGTCATTGATGTGATAGTGATCTTGTTTATATGCTGATCATTTATAAATTCTGTAACACAAATATCCCAGTATGTCATTATCATTATGCTATTATTTGACATCTCCCTCTTCTGTTTATATGCTGATCAATAATAAATTCTATAGCATTGTTTTTTTATCTTCTTATCCTGCTGTATGAATATCTCTGGTAGACCGCACGCTATAGCAGATGTGGCCTGTTGGACCGCATGCTATAGCAGATGTGGCCCACTAAACCACATGACATAGCAGATGTAGCCCACTAGACCACATGACATAGCAGATGTGGCCCACCAGACCACATGACATAGCAGATGTGGCCCACTAGACTGCACAATATAGTGGTCCACTAGACTGCACGGTATAGCAGATGGGGCCCACCAAACAGCACGCTATAGCAGATGTGGCTCACTAAACCGCATACTATAGCAGATATGGCCCAGTAGTCTGCACACTACAGCAGGATTGGACCAATAGACTTTTGAGGTCTTTCTGATAGAGACTTCAAGATTAAAAGAAAATTCTACACTTATTAACTCATGTTTTATTTCACCAACAAGAATAAATATGAAATGTTCAGAACATTTGTCTTTTCATAAGGATGGGGCGTACAATCTACATTTCTTTCCAGCTTTATTCCGTCAGTAAGTTTTTATGATTGTTTCAATGGCAACTGTATGTCAAGGTGTAATTGTTTCCATTGAATATTACTCCAAAACTGAAATCACAAACATTCATAATTCACCACATGATATATTCAATAATAGAAGCATTTATGCGTACACAATCAATTATTCATAGATGAATTGATTTGAATCATGTCGTACATGATTTGAATAGCCATTAAGTGGTTGATATTAAGTTACAACGACAAATTAACAGTAATGATTCAGTTGTGAATTTGAATCACGTCAGACCAGTGAAGTTCAAAAAGCTCAATGATGACCACTGGTTAATTAATTGGTAATACTTTTCCAATCGAGCAGTCCAAACAGGAATGTGGATAACTTCACAAAAACATCAGAGCAGATTTATTCAGTTAGCATTTCACTGATGCCTTTGATGATATCATTTGATATATTTCTCTATAGTACATAACGCCTTAAAATAAAAATTTTGATCTGCTTGTTTGTATAGGTGTACTCGGATTAGTGAGGTTAATTTGTTCAAAAAATATTTTTCAGCTAATACTTAGTTTCACAAATTTGTACAGTAATACCTTAACCATACAACATCAAAACCCACACCAACCAAAACTGCAAGGTATTCTTGTATTCGAATAATTTCCATCGTTTGTTTGATTATTTTACAATTGAAATAGATTGTTTTTGTCAACGGTACATTATGACTCGAAATTTTCATTCTGCTTATTTGTATATAAATAATTCAAATTTTTTGTTTGATTGTTTGTTAAATTGTTTGTTTGATTTGTTTCTTCGAGTGCTTTTAGTTGCTTTACAGCTTGGAATTGTTTTCAAATAAACTGACTTTTCAAATCAGAACGTGAAAAGAATTAATCTGCTCTCTTTTTAAGTGACTAGATCACGTTTGTGATACTAGTTCACATGCTTTTGTGATGTCATCCACATTCTTGTTCCAACAGCTCAATTGTACAAGTACCTTAGAATTTGGCAATAATAGCAAATAAATGTGGACATTGGAATCAAGCATTCATTAATTGTAACTGAATTTGTCTATCTTTGAAAAAATTGCATTGGAATGTATGATCTGAAAAAAAATAACCTTGTAAATATCAAAGTTATTACTGAAAAGGACCATTATCATAAGTGTGTAGTCCAGATCAGAATGTACCTTCTGCAGCCTTTAGTTCAGGATCAAAGTGTAGTATCTGTTTTTCTCACATCAATGAAACACAGCATTAACTGTCTAAAATTTAGAATATAATTATGATTGTATTTTGTTTCCTTCTTGAATCAATTTTTTCTCTTGAACTTAATGAAATAAATAATACTAAACAGTAATTTTTAAAAAGTACTACAATAATCTATTTTAATACAAAATAATTTAATAATGATTTAATACAAAATAACGATATAGCTTATTTTGATATTTGATTTTTTAAAAATCCAAGCCCAACCAAAATTTTTCAATCATGAAACACCAGTCCGAATTGAAGTAGACTTTGTTTTGAAATTTTAAAAAATGTGTTCTCTTGTTCTTGCTAGAAACAGAAAATCCAAAATTTTGTCAAAAAAAAACCCAAATTTTCATCAATTACGATTTAGAATTGAACTTTGAAAATCAACATTTATTAATTAATTGATAATTTGGATGCCATTTCATTGGCAGGTTTTTGAATTCAAAAAAATTCAAATTCTGTAATTCAAAAATCAACTAAAAATAAATTATACATACAATGAAGATAATTTAATTTGCAGAAGTTAGTTTCATTTATACTCAACTAAACTGAGCCAAAATATTCTCACTTTCTGCTTAAAGAACAATGAAATATACCTTTTTTTCAAAAGTAGGACTTGTATGATCCTTTATAGCAGATCGATGAGATGCTGATATGCTACATGTCAAGAGAAGAAGCAGATTGACGCAATTTGTTTCTAACAGCTGGAAGTCATCTGATCGGCAAGACTTGATAACAATTTAGCTATCCATAAAAAAAAATAATACAATCGAAATATAACAAAAAAGTAACAAAAAAATATTTCAAAATTCCCTAGAGAAATTTTATTCTAAAATTTATTTCATTGTAAAAAATGTCCATAAGAAAAAAAATTAAGTTGATATTCCTTTTTCTTTTTACAGAAAATAGCCATAACATATGTTAACGAGTAAAAGATAAAAATTTGCCAAGAAGAGCAATATTTTACTTTATTTTTCAGTTTCTTAAATACAGCTTTGGTGCCAAATATCCAATGCTATTCTTTTTATAGGTAAACAAAATTTATTTTGTCATGGACCTAATTGTAACGTGTGTAAAACTCATTATTCAATGGAAATTAAATGTAAGAAAAATCATCAAATAAATAAAAATAACTTTTCTCCGAAAATTTTGAATGGAGACTTTTTAAAGAAATTGTATCCTTTATCATATAAGTACTGAAATAATTTTTCAATAAAATCCAATAGATAGTCAATTTTTTGTGAAATTTAAAAATCTACAGGTTTTGTTGGTGAAATTTTTGGAATAACTTTTATATCAAAATTTTTCTCCACTCCTTTTTCTTACTAACAAGATAAAGATTCCTATGATAAAATGAAATTTTACACAATATTGATGTATTTTTTAGTAATGTGTTGATTTCGATTTCCAGCAAATATGTTTGCATAATCTGCAAATATGCCTGAAATGTTCAAATTCAGAATGGAAATGCTATATTACATGGTTAACATTCAATGATGGCAATAAATAAAAAAATTTTCAATCAAATTAAAATTCATAAAGAAGACTTAAAATACAATACTCAGGGAGCACATATCTCTAACAGTGCCATTGTCATGGGGAGTAATTGTGCATGGATCCACCCCTAAATTCAATCAGTTCTTCTATGGTGTATTGCCTAGCATTCCACAAAATATCATTGGAATTCATCAAGAACTTCTGGAGATATTGTGTGAACAAGCATAATATTTTAGAGATATTATATAGTTTGGACATATAACTATGACATAGGGGAAATTATTGTGCATGGATTCACTCGAAAATGTAATCAATCATAGCCTATTATCCATCCTTCCACGAAATGCCATTGAAATTCATAAAGAGCTTGCAGAGACATCGTGTGAAAGTCATGAACGTATCAATAAATGTAATTGAAAAAAAAACAACAACAAAAAAAAACGAAAAATATCCCTCAATCAAAAAGATTCCTGGATCCGACCCGAAATTTGACCACCCTTTCTAACCCCATTGAGTATCCTTCTGCAAAAGTTCATTGAAATCCATCAAGTACTTTCGGAAATATCAGGTGGACAAACATGATATTTTGGCGATATCACGCAGTTCGAACATATAATTACGATGTAGGGAGTGTAATTGTGCATGGATCCACACCAAAATTTGAGTACTTCTTCAGTAACCTATTGTCTAGTCCTCCATAGAAAATCATTGAAATTCATTGAGAAATTTTGGAGATATCGGATGGACAGTCATGAGCATACACAATAATGTAATTGGAAAAAAGAAAACCGAGACAATATCTCAATCAAAAAAAAAAAAAGAAAAAAAAATGGATCTGCCCCCAGATTTTACCCCTTTTTTCTCGCCTCACTGCACCCCTTCCACAAAAGTACTGAATGAATTTCAGATGTATAGTATTGACACCGGACAGACGAGCGAACAGACGCTTTCAAAATCGAAAACGGGAATGTCATGTTTCGTTGACGTGAGAAAAACAGATGTTACACTTTGATCCAGAACAAAAGGCCACAGAAGGCGCATTCCGATCTGGATCATAATTCACGAAACTAGGATAGTGCCCTAAAAAGAATTATGAATAATAGGTCACGTCCTAATTAGAATTGGACAAACTCTCAGCTTGCTTAATAAGCGAATCTAAATTATCAAAAAATAAAAACAAAACAAAAAAACTGTCCTTATCTTTCCTTTGATACTTGCGAATGAATTCGTGTAAAACTAACTCACAAAAAAGTCAAGACGAAAGCAAATACTAGTCAAAAATTAATGCATAATATGGTTAATAACGAAGGAATCTTGGTAGGTATTTTAAAAGATGGATCGGGTTGGGAAAAGAATTTCAAACACGCAACAGTTTTTTTTTTATCATTGAATATCAACGTCAACAGTTTAAATAGCAGGGATGCTAAATCAGCCATTTTTCGGCTATATCTTGCAGATTTTCCCCTACTTGACCGATTAATACATGCAACACAGCGATTAGATGAAAATTAAAACAAAACAGTTAACAGATTTAATTTCATTTTATAGCTAACTCAAAACTTGATGGTACACATTTCGTATCACTAATCCAACATAGGGAATGTGGCCCCGATTGTAAGTCAGCTGACGTCACGTAGATATGCTATCAGCTGAAAATTCACGAAGCGAGGCAAAAAAAAAATTAATTCATTCTCTGCAATAACAATATGATTAATGTATTTATTTCTGTTTTTTACCATGATTTATCTCATTTCTATTCTTATTCGTACATCATCTTTAACATCAAGTGTGCAAGGTTGTGAAACTTTCACACTCAGAATTCCAATCGGGGCCACCTTCCCTATGTTGTGCCGAATGCACTAATTGTCAAATAACACCCATAAAAGATAGTAAATACCAAAGATCACTTCAATCAATAATTGAACGAATTATTGACTAGAACTAAATGATTTCTGTCAGAATTTTTTAGATTAGGGAATGAATGAAGATTTTTGGCGGATTTTGTCCCCATCTTGGTTCATTCTTCCAACACAACGTTTCAGTCGTTGTACCCTACGGCCATCTTCAGGTGATGTATGGGTGTATTTGAGAGGGGGAGGGGGAGAAAATACACCCATTCATCACCTGAAAACAGCCGTAAGGTACAACGTCAAAACGTTGTGTTCAAAAAATGAACCAAGATGAGGACAAAAGTTCGCAAAAAAACTTTACAAAAAACTAAACGCTTCCGAAATCACTTTACTGTTTCACCATGTATAACCCGCATTTCCCCGATATTTTTAGCTAAAAAAAAATCCAGATGCGTTATATCCACGGAAGCATAATTGTTATACTACATGTTTGTATGATTTAATACACGGGATAATGCATTTTTCATTAGAAATTGAAGCTCATCTGGGGTACAGATTATTTATGGTAATGCAGGTTATACATAGTGAAGCACGGTTAGTAAGATGACGCGAGAAAATTTCCCTTAAACTCGTAACCTTACACTACTTCCTATTTTTCTTGTCGTATTTACTCGTGTACAATGAGAGAGACCCAATAAAAAAAATTTAAAAAAAAAAAAAATATAGCTGTAGTTGAAATCGGGGGGAGCATTATATTATACTATAATAATCACAGGTGCAGATCCAGATTAGGGGTTCGGACCCCCTGTTCAGGCGAAACACATTCTTTTTTTTTTAAATATCTAGATGAAGAATTTTTTATGAATTAAAAAAATCTCAATCATGAATTAATCTTGAAAACAAAAATATGGACTCCCCCGCTCAAAATCCTGGATCCACCCCTGAATGGTAATTACACAGATAGATTAAGGACTTCTGGCTACAAAAAGTGGCAGTCGCTTTATATTCGAGATTACATTGTACTCGAGTGAACGGTTAGTAACTTCGTCACACACAAAAAGTGTAAAGCAACTTCGTGGTTGATAAGTTCAGTTGTTTGTGTAGAATGGCAAGATTTTAGAGGTGATGAATAAATGGGCTAAATTTAGACTTATTATTAATCCAACTGAGGGATATGGACGACGTCACACAAACATACGAACTCGTCACACAAACAGAGAGCAGATTGATTCTGTTCGCATTTCACTGATGCTTTTAATCATTTCATTTTACATATTCATCAATGGTACATTAAAACAAAATTTTTGTTCTATTCTAAAAAATTATTTCTTAGATTCGTTTTCCCAACTGATTTCAATCGATTATTTTTACAGCTTGGAATTGTTTTTCAATGACTTTTCAAATCAGTAAAATGCTAACATAACTAATCTTTCTTTTTTTGAGACTAGTTCATGTGTCTGTTTGATGTCATCTACATTCCAGTTAGTGTTCGGACAGCTCAATTCGTCAAGTACCTAGACTTGCTTGTATATTCAAATCTGACTGGAAGTATGTATTATTCTGTTGAGAAAGAATGCGGTTTGAGTATTTCCAAATCGGCTCTGAAGTTTGGTTTGACATATTTACGAGTCATTTGTTTGTTATGACAATTTGACGAATGACCCATTTTTCAGATAATGAGTATTTAAAAAGGAAATTCATTGTTTTTTGTTTTCTACCTCTCCAGAGCACGAACAATCAGTATTACTTTTATAAACTATAGTTTTTACTCAATCGTCATTATTGCTGCTATGTTTTTCTTCTTAAAGATCCGATTTACATCCGCCAACGAAACTTGAGAGGGATATCATGTATTATTTGGTCGTTTCCGCCTGTTAGGTTCCACACGATATTTCCAAAAGTATCCAATGAAATTTCGTGGCTGGATGGGCAATGGGGGTAATGAAGAGCGTGTTAGATTTTCGGGCGGATCCATGCACAATTACCTCCCGTACGTCGTAGTTATATGGCCATACACCACAAAGTATCACCCAAATTTCAAGTCAGTCTACACGATATCTCGAAAAGTTCTAAATGAATGTCAATGAAATTTTGTGAAAGTTTGGGCAATGTTCCAAGGAAGAAGTGATTCAATTTTAGGGCGAACCCATGCAGAATTACTTCCCCTGACAATGATAGATATGCGCTCTCTGGGTGCTTTCTAATTACAACTAGAATCAGAGTAGTGGTACTATTATTTGTTTGTTTTGTTGTTAATAAAAGTTTTTTTCATTCAGCACTATCATTACAACACTTACTACCTGTACTAAAAACTACGATATTGAAGTATTGATTATTTTATGATTTTTGTTTTCATCCGGTAATACTCTGAAGAGACAAATACACACACCTAGGCTGCCAACTTTTCAAGTTCACATCTAGAATTGAGTCAAAAATATACTTTGAGGCATCTCGATCCTCTAGATAAAATCAAAGAAATATATTATTACATACCAAATGTGACTTCAAACCTAAACATTCATTTTATTGGATATTACTTGAAAATATAACATTTTATTACTATAAATCAAACAGAAATATTACTTATTTTATTTTTAAAAAATCATCGAAATAGCAATTTCTGACATCTTGACTACTAAATTTGAAACACAGACACAAACAGACACAGACACACACCTACAGAAAGGTGTGTTCGCTTAAATGTCTGTCTTTCTTGAGGCAAATGACGCACCAACACACACTTGTGACTGCTTGAGTGGCCCGCGCCCAGCATGGCTTACTTAGATATTTTATATCTAAATTTAGATATTTTTGTTGTGTTTAGATACAAGAGATTTGTTTTTAGATATTGGATATCATTTTAGATATTTTTTCAAATCGGGATCAGATATTTTTTTTTTAGATTTCTGCAATGAGGAACTGTAAGTTTACAAATTATCATACATCTTCAGAAAGTTTACCAAGAAACTTTGAGTTTCTTATTGCAGAAAGGTGGCTGTCTATTCAAGAGATGCAACACAGCAGGAATTCTTTTTGACTTGCACTATGATGAAAAAACTTTTGCATTTCTCATACAACCAATTCTCATTGAAGTGCAAAGAGTGAATAAGTTATTTCAATGAAAAAAAAATATTGAAAAGGTCAAGTTGTTGAATGATCTTATTCTAGTTATTAAAATTGTTGGAAATAAGATTATAATTATCATGTGCAAGGTTGACATGCTTGCTTGCAATGTAAATGTTGACTTGAATCCAAAACCATACCAGTGCTACCAGGTTGAAATAAAAATTGATGAAACAAGGACAAAAAAAAAAAAAATGCTCTGAATAAAGAAAACATGTCAAGGGACTGATGTCTGACATTCGTATTATCTCCGTTCAATCAAATAGACCCCCAATTATTAAAAAAAAAAACTTCTGAGAAATATCTATTTTCTGTTGGAGACATGCTACAACCAACTAAGGACATTTCTTCATCTTGTTGAAATTACTCAAGTGTTTCTGAGAATTTAATTGCAAAGGCAGAATACCAGTTAATGAAAGTACATCAAGTTGATATGAATAATAAGTCAGAAACCAGTCTTCTGGAAAGAGGTCATAAAATTTGAAGATTCTGCTGCTTGAGAACCAAGTGAATGTGCCATCTCTGTCTTGATACTCCATTCAAACGCAGACATACAAAAGGGTGCTAAGCGCCATGAATTACATTAAATTAAAGGAGAGATATAGGATTGAATTAGATCTTTTCAATGGAATTTTGGAGGTTAAATCTAGTTTATATAGGTTGGAGAAATGTTGCAGCACTAAACTTTGACCTAAAGTATTAAAGAAAATAGGAACACTGATATTATATAATAGATCTTTTGAAGATAAAGTTTCTTCCCAATCAGGCCCATCCACAACTGAAGATGAAAAAGACACTGATTTTTTTTGTTCTGTTTAATTTGTAAAAAAAAAAATTTGCTGTGCTCAATATATGACAGTTTCCAATCCTTCTTAGTTCATCTGAGTGATTGTTCATTCTTTGAAACCTTCCAGCGGATGCACGTGTCAATTTTTTGTTGAGTCAGCATTGTTGACTTTTTACCATTCATCCGTTTCTTGTTTTTTTCATTACTGTTTGACAAAAGGTGTAAGACACAATTTGAAATACAAGGAAGGTAATCAAGTATTTTGAATGTGAAATTTGTAACTGATGCTAGATTTTAACCAATCGGTTAGCTGCAAGAAAAGTAAGTAGCATGATCATAGAGATATAAAGTTAAAAAATTTACCAACTGAAGATACTGAAAATACATAATAAGGGTTGGCTTTCAGGGTATTTATACTTGCTGGTAAACTAATTCCTTCTGATGGGTTGTTTTTGATCATTTTAATAGAAATTGAGTTTACTGTTTCTTTTGATAATGAATCCCAGTATGAAAGGGATCTTGATGTCATAAATCTGTCTCTGATGTCAGGATGATGATGTATTTGGTATTAATGGCTGTAACCTCTGTTTGTTGCTCTTATTGTTTTTTTGTAGCATGGGTTAACTCTGTTTGCATATCTTACAGTGAGTGTTTGTATCTATTTCTATCATGCTGTGTGTTATTTTGTAAATGTTTATTAGGTCACTTCTCAACCTCCTGTATTGTATAGTGGGAAGCTGTATTTCAAGACTACTATCTTCATATGGCAGCTCTATTAGTTGTATCAGTTTGGTCGCTCTTCTCTGAAGCCTCTCTAATAATATTTTATATTTTTGGTCTGTGGGGACCAGATATTGTTTGCATATTCTACATGCGGTCTCACCAGGGTTTTATAGAGCAATTTGAATATAATGGTGTCCATGTGTTTCAAAGTACTTTGGATCATACCAAGCATCTGATTTGCTTTATTGATTTTTCTTCAATATGTTTATTGAAGTTAAGCTGTTGTTCATCTATCACCCCTAGGGTCTTTTGTTCTGTTACCAGCGTTAAGTCATGGAATGTGTAGTTATATGATTTTTGGTGTTATTTGTTATATCTTGATATATCATGCAGTTGTGGATGAAGGCTTCATACTTTGTAATGTATTTTTAGATGATTTTAATATCTAGATATTTTTGGATATTTTTGCCTCAATTTCGGATAATCTTTCAGATGGTTTTCCTGAGATATCTAGATATTGTTTGGATTTTTTCCCCCTTAATTTTGGATGTAAAAATTTCAAAAGAGTTGACAACGCTGGGCCCTTGGCCGCTAAACTTGACCTGGAATTACAGGTATGCAGTGTCACAACTTTCAACGGAGGAATTTCAAAAGAAAACTATAATCGAGCGCCTTTCGTTTTATAAACAACATTTTAACCAAGATAAAACAAACAATTTAATATAAATGATTTATAACCAACAATTTTAAAAAAAAACTGAACAAGATTACAAAGTTAAGTTAGTTAAACTGAACGAAGAAAAACTTTGAGGAGTACTTTTTAAGTCTACTTCTACTCGTTCTCTAGCTCAGCTCTCATTTTCATATTTAAAAGAATAAAATTCATATAACCTAACTATAAGAATGCACATACATTTGCGACGGAGATTAATCTCATGAAACTAAACAAAAAAAAAGGGGGTTTTGTTTACTGTTCAGCATTCCATTGTAAATTGAACATCGGGTGTCGCAAAGACGGACTAAGTCAGGGTTCAGTTTTACATTATACATACATTGTACATCGATCACTCACTTCAGAGCCAATTTACTGGCTCCTATAAAAGTTGCTTAAAAAAAATTTTTAAATTAAAAAAAACATTTCCAGAGGAAACTAAATCAGTCAAGTAAAAGCAGTTAAAAAATACACGGGAAAAATATTTTTTCATCATATTTAACATTAGTTCGCTAAACCGAATCTTGAACAAAACAAAAAAAAACTTTATCAAAAACTAGGATGAAAGTTCCCTTTATGTTCAGGCTTACACCAATTGAATCGGTGATTTCGGGATGTAAGTAGTAAGGGAGACGAAAATATTTACCTGGACCGTGAATGTAATCAAAGAAATTATTGAAATGAAAGAAATTAATAAAAAGAAAGAAATGAGAAAGAGAGAGGGGGGACACACAATGTTTAGAACCTTAAAAAATGAATAGAAAAATGTACCCACCTCCGAGTCAGTAAAATCATTCCACAAATTAATATTTTTTGCCTGCAAATCATTGAGGCTACGGGACCATGAGCGGCCCGGATCCTTCCACATAGAGGAAAATCCAAAGAAAGATAATAAAAAGAGGTGACAAATAAGTAGTAAGAAGAGAGGGTAAGTGTTTCCCCCGAACACAAAAACTGACTATTGGGGGAAACTCGGTTTCACAGCAGAACTCGTCGTGGCCTTCATGCAATTAAGACAACAGTTTATAAGAGTTCATGTAATTATTTGTAGACGAATTCTGTTGAAGTTGGAATGGACAGACGGAGACAGACACAGATCACCCCTCTTTTTTCCTGTTGGTAATAGCAGAGGACCCACATTGGTAAAGAAAAGAAGCTAGTCTGGACATGTGTACCTGTTTACTACAGACAGGTAGGTGGAGGAGGAGGAGGAGAAGACTGGCGGGTGATGATAATTTCCTCGCAGTCCCACATACCAAGCTGAAGCAGGTAAGAAAGATAAGTAATAAAATAAATAAAGAAAGAGGAAAGAAGTACTTTTCAGTAGCAGTAGCAGCAGTGATAGGACGAAAAACTGACATAGCAATGATGGCCTTTTTCGATTGTTCAGTGTGTCATTTTACTCTGCCATCTCGCTCTTTCACATGACGACCCCATGGCCATATTTACTTACTTGAATAAGATGACAGTTGTAAATACATGGAAAAAAACAAAGGCGATAAGGAAAAAAAAAAAACAAAAAAAACGAGAGATGAGGAAGAAGATTAGAAAAAAAATACAACTTAACAAAGATGGTCCCGATTGGAATTCAGTGGACGTCACGAAGACATGCAATCGGTCGGATATTTTATGAAGCGAGACAAAACGATTTAACAGTATAATTTATTCAAAGCATCAACAATATAATTTTATATTTACTTCTGATCTTCTTACTTTTATTTATGAATTCTGCAATTCATTTTTGCGCCAATTTAACATCGAGTGTACATACGTGAAATTTTCACATTCAGGTGACAAATTCGACGACTAATGCACATTTTTTATTTGCTTACATTACTAATTCAAGCTCAACTAAATAACTACATAAAAACTTAGTATGATCAATATTATTTTCTCTCTTTTCTTTTTTTCCCCAGGTTTATTGTCCATTTTGAGAAGTCAGACGCGGATCCTAAGTAGTTCCCTGCACGGGCAAAGCATTTTTTTTTTTTTTTTTTTGAGATATCGAAAGAAATTTTATGAATAAAAAAAAATCGCTATTAACCACAAATTAACCATAAAAAATTTATAATATCCATTGTCTGATAAGACACAGGTGAATTAAAATGAAACAAAAAAAACATCGGACCCCCCCCCCCAACCGCCCCTCAAAATCTCAGGTCCTCCCCTGGAGGTGTGTCCAGGTTGAGTGGAAGTGGAGAGAGAAAAAGAAAGAAAAAAATGCTGAAAGAAGTAGTAATAAATTTATAGCCAGTCACTCAGAACTAGTTTAAATTGAATGCTAACTCTTGATTGTACTTGAACTAACTATACCGAAAGATTACTATTTGACTAGCTGGACCTGTGGGAATTCCACGAGTGTTGACAATTAAGATATAATCAGTACTCTCGCGTATATATTTATGCAATTAAAGTATATTATTTTGTTGAAGTAATTTATTACCTATGGAATGTATCTATGTAAACTCAAAACATGCAAAGGCGAATGAAACTAATAGATCAGTTATAGTTATTATTGATTACTTTTTGCTGTCTGACCATATTCCTGTGGTCTTCTACTACTACTACAACTCAACTTTTAGACATCAAACTTCTGGGGGAGGAGTAATGAATGAATGAATGACTTTGTGAAAGGTTGAATCCTTTTTGTTCCAATGAAATACCCACCTCCATTCTTACTCTTGTTCATTATATTGCAAGGATGGGTAGGGTAAAAGATAGGAGTAGAATTTAAATTTTTCTAGCTGCCAAATACTATGCTTTAGTTCTTGTTGACAGCAATAGACTCCTCACCTTCTTTACCCATTGTGTATGCAATGAAACATGAAAAGGGGGAAAAAGTAATACAACTCAGGAATATGTTAGAGCAAATAACTCAACACCTATTGGTGTAAGAAGACACTAGAGGAAAAAAATGGATAATCAGAAACATTAATATCTCGTGTACAACCAAACAGAATAATGTGGATGTTTATTCATTAAAGTACAGATTTTTCAAAAAAGAAAGAGTGCCATGTACGATTCCATAAACTCTAGCATTTATCCTCTGCCAATAACAGGTAAATAGGAGGGGGGCAGCCAGTTACAAAAGTAAAAACATGCAATGAAAAGAGTAAAGATAAAAGACTAAATGAAATATGAAAAAGTAAAATAAATTTTTTGGTTTATTTCATATCTGAGTACGATGTAAAAAAAAAAAAATACCAATTTAAATCTAAAACTATCTTCTGTTTTTCATGCCGTAACCAATTTTAGGTAACTGATACTTAAAATTTAATTTTAGTTTTTGTGACAACAATAATGAAATATCAGATTTTTTTCATTCAACATTTTTGATAAATTGGGGGGGCTCTTGCTTGTCTTTTATTCATGGGGAACTGAAGTTTCTTTTAACACTAACTTTTGACAGTATTTCTAAAAATTTGTATTGAAAAGCTTTCAAGCTAATTTACTAGTTTTAAAAACATAAATAAATAAAGTAAATAGCACTATTATTATTTTTTGCTTAAATATACTCAAATTATTGGTTTGTATTGGAAGCTTAAGAAGAGCATGTGTATCATATAGTGCATCTAGATTTTATTTAGAAATTTCATTTTTATCTCTCTCTCTCTCTCTCTCTATCTATATCTATATCTATATCTATATATATATATGTATGTCATTAGAAATGCAGGAGGTGAACTATTTTATAAAGTTCTCCAAACCCCTCTCCATTGGGGGCATTATTGAATAGCCCCCAACCCCCAAGCCACGCTTCTACATTCAACACTACTCTAAGCATATCATTCCTTGGGAGGAGAGAATGTGCACGCGCACACACACACAGAGTATTAGCCAACAATCAGAAGACAATGGAAAATTGTCTGGAAGAAATACCTTGCCTTCTATAATGATTCCCACAATAGTGACCTTTGTGAATTGAAAATTGTCATACTAACTTCGGCTAGCTACTTCAACCACACTATTTCTGGCAGCTTTGGTAGCACATAGGCTGACATCAATACGAGTAATTCTCTGTAAATTAACTAGCTTGAAATTCAAATCAAATAGCATTTGAAAAGTGAAAGAGAGATGCTGTTCTATCGAGGTAGGCTTCATTATACAGTGGGTCCCAAAAGAAACACTAGTTCTAAGGGAAGTAACTTTTAGAGGTAATTTTCAGCTAACCAGTACACCAATAATTGCTAATGTAATTGAAGACCTTTGCTAATTAATCGGATGAGCAAGTGGAAGAGGAAGAAAATCTCTCATCCAATTAATAAGCAAGAATCTTTAATTTCATTTTAATATTTGGTGTACTGGCATGCTGAACATTACATTAAATAGTTGCTTCCCTTAGAACTGGCATAACTATTGAGATAAATTCAGCAATACCTTTGGGACACCTTGTATACTGTCTAGTATTATAGTATTATTATGCTTCTTTTTTTCTATGAACTAGTGTTATGCTTTCTAATATTCATTAATACTTCTCATATCTTTCATCCTTTCTCTTCTCCCTCCTCATCCATCTTTGCACTATAATGAACAAGGGTGGGAATGGAAGAGGATGCTTACACTTGAATGGGAGCCAAGGGACTTACCCTTCACTATAACTGGCATTCATTCACAAGTCCGAAACCTAAAAATTATGTGATAGTAGACTATGAATATAGACAGATAGCAAAAGCAATTAATAATAATAGCAGATACATTAGTTTCATTTGCCTTTGCATGTTGAAGTTAGCAGATACATTCCATAGGTAATAAATAACTTTTAATAAAATTATACACTTTAATTGCAGAAATATATATATGAGGGTAATGATGATATCTTAGTTAACACCCATGAAATTTCTACAGGTCCAGCTAGTTAATATCATGGGACTAATTCTGACTATATTCCAAGCAGTGTACGGTTAAATCATCAAGAAGCTACCAATGAATTCAACCTGTAACAGAGGAAACAACATTTTAAAAAGTGTCAGGTGTTCCTGCTCCACCCTTTATAACAACTTTCCTGCTTTCAATTGCTGTTTTGCTATGTATAATATATCATTAATCTTTTGATTACTTTATATAAGCTGAAACATATGAACCCTTAATGACTAAGATTATATATCATTCTTATCAGCACCAATTATGATGATAATAATGTAATGTTCTAGCACCCTTTGCTTGCCCAAGATAAATCAATCACCTGTTTTGATCTAAATACAGAAAATAGATTTTTAAAGTGCTAAATAATTTTTAACATACACACATTATCTTTACATGCTTGCTATAGAATCATGTAGTGCTGAATATCACTAGAAGACTAAGAAACACTCAGAGTTCATACTTCTACTAAAGCTGTTCACAAACTGAATAGAAACAGCTCTTCCTTGGTCAATGTCCAAAACTTCACAAGATCTCACTGAAATTCATTCAGATCTTTTGGGATATCCTGTGGACGGAAAGATGGAAAGACACTGGGGTAATACATATAACTCTCCAGCTTTGTTGGTGAAGGTAAATTAAAAAAAGGGAGAAGTTAAGCCTATTTTCACCAAACTGACAGAATGTCTTTTCATTTCGATGTTAGTTACCCGTTCTTATTACAGTACTTGGCATGTAGGTCTCAAAAACTATTGGTTGCAAATAAAATCTGTAAAGGATGGTCCAAAGACAACTTTGTCAGGGACAATCTAAATGAGCATGCTCAAGGTATCCTCTGTGTGTGTGTGTGTGTGTTAGGTGAGTGTCAAATTGACAGAAAGTTGATTATAAAAGATGGAAAGAGAAGAAAAGACCAAAGACCAATGAGAGTAGATTGTAGTTTTTAGCTGATGGTTAACAGAGCCTCTTAATTTGAGTATACAAGAGCATGTCCATTCAAAAGGTGCAAGTTTGGAAGAGGCTGGACTCTATGGTGCGTGTAGCAGTCAGCCATAATTGTCATGTAAAATAATTTTCCGTCCATCGTACAAAACTACAACTTCAAAGTATTTTGGTTACTTCTCATTAGTATTATCAATTCAGATCTATAAATGAAAAGTGAGAAAATATACTTTTATCTGAAGAAAGATTAATCCACATTGAGTAAAAAAAATATTTCTTGTATCTTCCTTTCCAATTATCATAATTATTGAAAAAAAAAAAAAAAAAAGCAAAAAAAAAGAGCAGTCAGATAGGTAAAAAATAAGAATAAAAATCTTCAAATTGGGTTTGATGAAATGAGGAAAACAAAAGGTGTAGCCACAATATTTCTGTCGTTTATAACTCATCCAGTTTCATGGAGATCTTTTGGAGGTTTCGACTAGAAATAATGAGACTCAGTTCTTGTTTATGATGATGTTGATAGCAACAATCAAAACAAAAATATTGCTGTTATTACTAATAGCAATCAAAACAAAATTCTATTTTTTAAATGGTGTTATGTCATCCAACAATAATTTTTTTTGATCTTGTTCTATAGAAAAATTTGGTAGAAAAAAATCCTGATTCTCTTTCTTTTTCACCCTGAACATTCAAAATCCATAAAACCATGCTTGTGAATTGTGAATGCTTATGATGTAAAATATTCATGCAAAAAGATTTATCCATTTTGCGATGAATTTCTTTTGTAAGTTGAGCATCCGCCTCATATCGAGAACCGCAAATCTAAACAACTTCAAACTGGACACTGCAATGTCCAGAGCATAGACTAACATATCTTGTGATTATTAACTTTGTATTATTTCCAATTGTTAACTTACCTCTGTGCATACACACACATTTCTCAAATTATAGTGAGAAGTATATATATATACAGCAAAACTTTGAAAAGTGTGATCAATTCATCCCAGAATTTGTCCACTCTGTTAAAAGCTGTTCTGTTGCTATATTCAATGTTATATAATTCAATGTGATTTTTTTTTTCAGCTTCTATCAAGTTATATTTATTTGCACAGCAATACTTTTACCCACACTATACAATATATTGGTAAGCAGAAAATGAGTATGTGCACGCAATTTACTCACAGTATATGTGGAACTAGACATCATTTCCTTTTGTACCGAGAAAATCAGAGTATGTATCCTTGTACCCATTTCAAAGGAAGTGGTAGGTAAATGTATACTAGAGAAATAGGATTTTCAGATAAATATTATAGTCCTGGTGCAGTAATAGAGTCCCATGGAAATTTTTGAGACTATTGGACATGCTAGGGTGACCTTCAATAAGTAAGAATATCTTGTGGGGGACATTTTAAATCTGTTATAAAAAAAACTTTAGTACCATTTTTCATAATGGTGGATTATCGCTATGGTGCTTAGAAAAAAATATTTTCATCAAATATGGGCATATTGTACATCATTGAAGTTTACAAAGAATCATATGCCTCGGGGCAAATCCTTCCAAGTTATTTACAATCAAAGGTCATGAACCCTTGTTTTAAAATGAGGCACCTGTGTGGACTGGGAGCTAAAACATAAGGGAGGTAACAGCTAAATTTCATCGGAATTCAATGAGAACTATTTGAGATACCATGTGGACAGACAGGGAAATTTTGTGGTGATAATGGGAATAATTAAGCAATTTTTTTTTTAAACAGAATGTGTACCAAGGATATTCTCATTCACTGAGGTTCCTCCTAACATGTCCAATTTGTTTCATTAGTCAACCACAAAATTTCTATAGGACTCTATTATAACGCTAGAAATATTACAAGGAAGTCCAACATTTCTTGATAGTATGACTAGTCATTATCTGTGAAAGAAAAAAAAGTAGATTACTTCCATCAGGGAAAACTTCCTTTGGGGTTCAAGTGGTTTCTTCACATCCTCTCACTTGAAAATGTAATAGTTCACTACTTCAAAGCTATTGATGGTGTAAATAAATGTTCACATCTTATCAATTTCAATGGGGGGGGGGTATATTAACTTGTTCAATTGTAAGAGTTCCACTTAAAGGTATAAATTTTGCTGATAAAATATCTCCTACTCATCGTTTGAAATGAGGGAGAATCAATTGTTGTAGACAGAGAAACAAACAGAAAAAAGTCACTCTGTTTACTACTTAGATAGATTACAAATGGTTTCCAAGCAAAAGAGAAGGAAAACCAAACCAAAAACCACATCGCACAGAACTACAACGGTTACGGCCAAATCATGTTGGATGCACCTGTTCTCATATGGTCATCAAAGTTTAGCGATGTCAAGCCTGGTCAATACCAACATGGGTGACCAACTTGATATATGCAGCTGGGGATCATATAGAGAGTCTCCTGTGACGATCCCACAAATTTTCAAAGGAGGCAAGCCAATCTCTACCCAACACCCTCTAAATAATGTACACCAGAGTCCCCTCCCTTCACCCTAAACCTTCTGACTGGCCTGGCTGCGAGTGACAAGAAATGAATGAACAGAACTATAATAAAGCAGAAATGGTCTTTGACAAGAGGCAGCCAAGAAATTCTTTGTCTATTTTTCTTCCTTTCCCATAGAAATCCTAGTCAGCGACAAGTAGATTAATGGCCACAATCTTCACCTGCCTTGTTCCTCTTATTAATAACATGTCAGAAGGAACATAGCCCACCAGATAGATTTTATATGTCATCATAAGAATGATGAGGGTCAGTGACATGTATGAGTTCAAAAATTAATTTTTCAAGCATTTGGATCCCCAAGTTACTGCCTTGCACTGCATGTCTTCAAAGTTTTATTACAACCAGTTGAACTGGAGTTTGGTTTGAAAAATCAAACTACCGTTATAGATTCTATCATTTGATCTTTTCTAGGTGATACAAGTCAAGGGTAAAGGGAGTTCAATAACATCTACAATGACTCCCATTCTTCTATATGGCCGAAAGGAACATCTTTTCCAAGTGTACATCCTTTCTGTCGAGATTTCTCATATCAGATGTCTTTAAATCTTAGAATAATATTGTCTTAATTCAGAAATCGTAGTTCCTTCCGATGTGCATAGATACCAAGAGGTCAAAGCACGATTCTTCACACATTTATCCAAGAGTTGCTTGGAGATAGAATCGATTATATTATTTACTTGCACTAGGGCAGTGCCTGTTCCAAAAGTGCCCATTTGTGTGGAGTAGCCTGCTATAATTGTCATCTGAAATAATTTTCTGTCTGTTGTATGAAACTACAACTATCTTATACCTAAATGTATATCTATTGCTAATTTAGATATTTCATTTTTAAATTTAGATCTGTGATTTTAGATAAAAGATCTATAATCTGTAATCTATTTTCATTAGATTTCTTAAAAACCGCTGTTCCAAAAAACTTCAAATTCAAGACTGAGCTGCCCAGTTTGCCGACAAATATATCTGGTGAACGTCAACTTAGTACGATAGCTAGTTATTGAGTAATTGCAGTGTATGCAGATATACACGTAGATTTTTTTCAATTACACTTAGACTGAAAGTATGACCAGAGAAGAATATACAGTAATTTATGAATAAAAATAGGCTGTCTTGATTTAATGCCAGTTTGATTTATGCCAATTTACGATAACATCGGTTTGAAATTAGCCCAAATCTTTTCTTTTTTTTGGCAATTCAGGTAGTATTTTATTCAATTATGTTATCATTTATTTATCTTATGGGCTACAATAACAAAGTAATATATCTGTTAGTAAGAACTTATATCAACATGCTCATGTTATGGATTCATTTTGCAGCAATTTCTTTTATTTACATTGGCTCCTCTTGGAATACATCTCGGCATAAAATTAGAGTAGCCTGCAACAAATTTATCCAAAACCCTGACTAATTTCTTTCTTTTTTTAAGTGAAGAAAACTTAAAATACTACCACATAATTTCTATGTAAATATCAAACATTTCAATAGAGCTGCTTAGTATTAAGATCTTGATCTACTTCTATTAGATGAAGCATTGTCAACCATTATTCATTTCAGTCTAGAATTTCTTTCATGCTAATTCTACTTACTCTTCATTGCAACTACTCAGATTGTCAGTCCACAGCAGAGAGTAAACATCACAGTTGGTAAATAAAGAATGAGTTCTGGCAACTCAGGGAATAGAGCAATGCCATGCAAAAGCAGGTTTCCCGAGGTAAAATGAATTTGAGTCTCACCGAGAGCTTATCCTTTATTTCTGATGTGGGTTATTTACTCACTGCCATAGGCTGACAGTCTGAATAGTTACAATGAAAAGCAATGAAAATTAAGATGAATGAAAATGTGAGTCAAGAGATCAATGAGAGCTGTTTAGATTTTAAAATATGTAAAATTAATGAGCTTCCAAACATTTTTCATAGTAAGTTTTCTTCTAAGTCGTCTACATTATTACAGGCATCTCTTGACAGTGCAGTTTGCGATATAAGACAGGTAGGTTGAGAAACCCAACATTTTCAACTATATTATCATTTACTCATTCAGAAAACCGTATATAAAAATAGAATTTCATTAAAAAACTCATGTTCAAGATGACTAAAGAATTAAATTTCTTCAATTCGCAATCAATTAGTATATAATTACATGGTGTTTATACATAATTTCTTTGATCTTGTGATGGAAACAACACCTTTGTTCGCTGGTGAACTTTTTTTGGTACGAGTATTTGATTTTTCATTATCCGCAGTTTAGTTATAAAGCGGTTGTCCTTCTTGGACCTAAACACCAGTGTTATCAAGGGGGATAACTGTACATGCTTTACAGCTGAATAAAAGTATCACCAGCATTTATCCATAAAATACAATCACAGTGATTGGCTATCATAAACATAAGATTGACTAGTTCACTGATCTGTACATAAAATCTACTCTATAGTGTGAGCCAAATTATTATGCAAAAGGTTATACTATTGTAAGTTTCATGTAAGATAGAGAAAGATAATTTGACACAAACGTTAGCAACATTGTCCAGCATCATCATAGCCAAAAACGAAGACATTCTGCACAGTAGTAAACAATCAAAAGCTATTTTTGTTATAACCTTGTACTTCAAGAGTGCTAAATCATTCGGCAATCACTGCAAAAGTATTAAAGTATGAGTCGTAAAAGTGATTTATTGCAGACCAAGAAGAATTCTACCACCACACAGCTTAAAAAAGGCAGTACAATTCTTCAAATAGCAAACTGCTTAACAAGAACCATCAAAGTGAAGAAATATGTCAAAGATCTTGGTGTATCACATGGATCATCAGACAAGGACAAGTCCAGGGCAATAACACAGTAGGAAGTATCTCGAATTCAGCTTATTGTCAGGAAAAAAAAACCAGTCTGAGCTGCAAAACTATATTCAAGGAGGTTAATCGAAGTAACGTGTCCAAATCATCTTGTTTCCAATTCTCTGTCTTGTGTCAGGCCTTATATCTAATAGCCTTTGAAGCCCAGACACAAGGTGAAACACCTGGAATGGGCCAGGAAGTATCTGAAAATTGACTTAGTTCTTTTTACTGACGAGTATTGAGCAACTGAATGATGGAGTATGAACTGCGATGCAAAGAAAGAGAAACATCTTGCATGATTAAGCATCAGGAAGGTGGCAGAGGAATTTATTTTCAGTTGGAATCGTAGAAGACATGTTAGTTGGACCTTGACATGTATCAGATGAAGTAAAAATAAGTTCCCTGGTTTGTATTGAAAGACAATTTCAGTCTTGTTTAATGAACAAATGTCTTGTTCTTTGTACTGAACTTATCTTCATGCAAGACATTGCACTGTCTTACAGTGTGCACCTATTGATCAACAACTTGACTAAAATAGGTTTCAGAAATGATAGATTCATGGACTGGCCATCATTTTCTCCAAAATTTAACAAAATCAATGGATGATTGACTAATATCTGTGATTTGTGGGAAGGATCTTACATTTCAAAGTAGATGATTTGTAACAGGGTTTTGTTTTCAAAATTGCATGCTGTTAATTCATTCAGTATTTCATGTACAAGTTTTTATAGCTAGTTTAGACTCCCCTAATTCTGAGTGCTGTTTTATGATTTAATCAATATATAATTAGTGCATTACTGCATTTTCTACCCATACTCCATAATTTGGCATGATAAAATTATGGAATTAAAAAAAAAAAAAAAAAAAAATCTTGTATTCTTCATCACCTGTACTTTTAAGTTCAGCATTTGCTCTGCAAATATTTGTGTGAAAAAACATTAAAATCCTTCCACTGTAGCAGAATTTAAAAGGGTAAAAATGTATTTGCATAATTATTTGACGCACACTTTAATAATGAACAGTGTGATTTTCTCAGTTTGCTAGTCACAACACTGGACTCTTCCATAGCGGGGGTTAAAATTTTGTACAAGAAAATACTTCCTACCCACCGTTTCAAACTTTGCCCTTTTCCTGGAACACAAATCCAGTATTTAAAACAAACATCTTAATCCAAGTATATTGTTGAATTTTTTCCCACTGCTATCAACAAGTAGATTATATGGAAAAAAAGAAACGCCTGAGAACACACGTTGTATGGTAATGATCAGCAAGTTAAAACTGCTGGCTATTATTAGTGTGTTTGAGCCTCATTGA
The DNA here is from genome assembly GCA_963457665.1 of Thysanoteuthis rhombus. Lineage (NCBI taxonomy): Eukaryota > Metazoa > Mollusca > Cephalopoda > Oegopsida > Thysanoteuthidae > Thysanoteuthis > Thysanoteuthis major. Next base: position 50,153,329 of record OY735204.1, on the reverse strand, counting down.
ATCTATCTCTATTGATGGCCTGATACAAAACTATGTTAATGATAGAAAAAAAAAGAAAAGATGAATAAATGGTTCAGGACACAGGTTGTAAAGCAATGATCAGCACGCTAATCTTGCTAGCAATTGTTCGTGAGTTTAATCTTCATTGGATCTTTCTGTATAGATGACCTGATACCAACTCATTCTAAGTTGATGTATCTACTCTAGTAATGGACTGTGTGACTTGATTGGATCACTGGTCATAACACTGGACATTTTGCTAATAAAAATACCACCAATCTGTTATTTGAAACAATGGACTCTTCAAATAGGAAAAAATTCACTATTTCTTTTCTTGAAAAAAAAAAAATTGTTTCACAGAAATTCAAATATATCTGAGAATTTCTCCATGGGTATTAATATAAGCATATTAGTATAGATATAATGGAACTTGTGGGTATCTGGATTAAACCCTGAAACTTACCATCTCCAGATGTGTACATAATTGAAGAAGACACATTATATGTATTATGTATAATATTGGTCAAACTAGATGTTCAACATTAGGACTGAGAATCAAATACACCGGCCATTATCTACTATAAAATTTCATTGGAAAAAATAAGATAAAATAAAAAAATTGTCAAATCATTCTAGATCATCATGTATCTTCTGTATTACAAAATTTTGGCAAAAACGTTGCCTCTATAGAGATGGGGGTGACCTAACAGTCAACAGTATAGAAAACGGAATCTGCTAAGACTATTTGCATTCACTTCACACTAAAGCCATAGGGAAAGGCATGAATCCATTTTTTCTTCAACCTCACCAGCTATGGGTAAATAGCAGGGTAGAGTAGGCTTTTCAGCCTTGGTTGGAAACTCGTCTAGAAGATGGATGACCCTGATTCCAAAAGAGGAAAGTCCGACCTCTCATTTAGGGTTGTGAGAGGATATCATTGGATGGAGCAGGGAACATGTTCCTGGAAAGTATGGTCAATAAGGTTCTAGTGAAGCTTGACTAATATAGCAAACCGAAAGTAGACTATAATAATAAATTACTCAAGTAAAATAAGGAAGAACAGAAATGATTGAAGAAAAAAAAAAAAAAACCCTAATGAAAATGATAAGATGAAGAGCAAGATGTACAGAAAAGGATATCCATAAAGTGACATAGCAAGACGAATAAAAACTTTTTGTGAAGATCAAATTTCCAATTTTTTATCACAAGTTCAACAACAATGCCACATTTATACCCAGGTTTTATTTTAAAAAACTAAAGTATGTTTCAGTGGATAAGAAGATGACCCTTGAAGCATAAAAAAAAAAAAAACACTACCAAAAATGGGGTCGTCGAATAGGCAAGATATAAATACAATGAGTAAACATTTGACTAAAACCATGAACTGTAATTGGAGTCTCGTCTTATCTGAAGGTCACCTCATACACTGAAATATACAGTATTTATGCTATTCTTTTACCACTATCAAGAAGTTGGAAGAGGTATATATATTCACTCATGTCTCGCTGTTTGTCTGTCCATATGCAATCTCCAGAAGTTTTTGATGAATTTAAATGAAATTTTGAGTGAAGGGTGAGCCATAGGCAATGGATGAAATGATTAGATTTAGGTGGTGGGTCAAGAAATTTGTTTTTGATTGAGAGTTTTTTTTTTCGATTATTCTGCAGCAAAAGTGGTAAACTGGAAGTGGACTATAATACTGTATAATGTAGGTTGCTTCATACGCTGGAAAGTTAATAAAATAGTAAAATTTGAATATCCAGAGAAATAACTCATTTCATACAGTTAGAGTTTTATCCCTTTTATTTTTGATTTGATTTAATTCTGTTTTAATAAGTGCACTGTATTGTCTAGTTTATTCAAGTTTGATTTTAAATCCCAAAGAATTCTTGGTAAAAAACAAAATGAGTGAAGTTTCAAGATCCGAATTACTGTCAAAGCTATACATTGGAAGAGACCTCCGTTCCCTCTATGCTGCTTGGACGTGCACAAAAAATGTGCGGTGCAGTAAAATTTCAAAGCTGAGCATCAATTTTGAACATTTCAGACAAGAATAAAGGTTTAATGATATAACTACATGGCCAATCAAGCAAATCTCACATCCCTCTAGCTCTGAGCAGCATCATTTGATTGTTGGTTTATGCAAAGATCATGATGTGTACAAATTGATGCATAAATCCTGTCACATGGTTGTCGACCAAGAATCAGTCTTTGCTGACTCATCTCATCAAGCGCTAACTTTTTGCCATGAGTAACTGACTCTTGTTTATTAAACTTAGGACAAAAAAAAATAAAAGATTGTCTCAAAAGAAAAAATATTTTATGTACACTTCATCTTGAGTTTCTGACAAGCTTTTTGGTCCCATGCAGGCTATGAAATAAATTGATGGATCATAAAATGTCTCCTTCAATGATCCCTCCAAGAAAAGAATTTTGAAGTACAGTTCGTTTACAATACGTGACTGCCTAGCATATTTTCTCTTACATGTACTAGATGATAAATTTATATGCTCATCTGGAGGGGTTTATGTCAATTTAGATTAGCTTTATTGAGGCAAACCAGTTAATGCTAATGAAAAATGGATACATTAGAAAAGGACAAATCTTTTTAATAACAACACACAGCTTACAAAATCATTCTAAAATAAAACTATCAAACCATAGCCCAATTTTGAGACTTTGGGTTTGAAAGCATTTTGAGGCAAATCTTTCATTGCCTTTAGCTACCATATCAACCCAAAGCAGCCGTGCATTGAAAACAAGCCTGGAAGTCAGACCAAAGAGGCACTACTTCTTTTCTTATTTGAAGATCTAGCAAGGGCAATGTTGCTAACTTAATTTTCAAGTTTACATATAAAAGCGAGTCAAAAAAAATTTGAAATATTTAGATTCTCAAGATATATATCTGGAATCAAGGAAATATCATTGACAAAATCAAACATGACTTTATTCTTCTACGTTTGTTTTATCAAAATATTTCTTAATTTATCAAAGATATTGCTTATTTTAGTAAAGATCATCTAAATAGCAATTTGCTGACATCCAGATTCAACCAAAAACATTTAAATGCAAGGGATGTAACTCAGCAACATCTAAATTAACAACTCTGAGCATGGGATGTAATTAACATTTCAGCATGTCAGTTGGTGATGGTGATCGCTACTATAGATGTTAATGCATCTAAAAATATCTAAGTCATAGAGGCGATATGCTCTAACAGAGACTTTCATTATTGAGTGTAGTGTTGAGATTTTTCTTCTTAGGAGGATTAGTGGAATCATCACCTAAAGGCTCTCGACATGATCCCCAGCTGCTTACGGCACCACCCATCTAAGTACTGACTAGGCAAAATGTTGCTTAACCAGTGTGTCCAAAACAATTTGGAGATAACATCACTGACTATGCACAAAGGGATACATTAATTTCTAAATATGTATACAGAAATCAATAAACTGATGAGGGAAAGTGAGCGAGGAACAAGAAAAAGAAAAAATTCTGCTCAAAAACTGACGTTCACACAATTTCTATCATTGACAAAATTTACAGAATTTCATCAAAATTTCAATAATTCATCACAAGTATATAATTTCATAATTCCAGCAAAGTTATAGAATTTGAAGATTTGACTTGAGTAAAAGTAGGTTTCTGGTTGAAGTGAAAGCATTGTTATCATCTAAGTAATCAGTTATAGAAAAGTACAAAATTTTATCTCGTTTTCATCAAAATTATAGAATTTGAGAGTTTGACTCAAGTGAAATATGGTTTTGATTGAAGTAAGAAATATTTTTCATCAAATTCAACAGAGTTACTGAATGAAATCAATATCAAAATATGACAAAATAATCAAAGAAACTGTGTGCAAATAAAAAGAAATAAGAGAATCAATGAAAGACTAACAGAAGTAAATGCATAAATGAATTTGATTGTTAAAATGTTATTTGTGCACTGTTTTTAACATCAAGTGGGTAAGGGCGTGAAACTTCATAATAGGGATGACCTTCCCTACATTGTGCCAAAAATCTAAAAAAAAAAAATAATGGTTGGTTCATGGTTATTCTATCTATCAATTTCAAAATAAAAGTAAATAAATGAATACAAAAGAGATAATATTCTAAATAGAAGATGTAATCTATTTTTGTTAAATTCAAATTTCATAGTTGTAAAAAAAAACTTATACCTACTTGTCAGTCACTTCAAAATGAAGCGACTTTTCTCTTTCTCTCGCTGGTTCTGAAACAACAATGAATGAAGCGACTTGAAGAGAGAGTGGTTTTTCTCCCTTTCTTTCTTTTCACATAATTAATTTCTTTTTCTCTTTTATAATCCATCCTCTTATAAAGATAGCAGCTTTCTTTCTTTTTTTAAAAACGTCATCTCTCTTGAAGAGAGAGAGAGTGGGTTTTCACCCTTTCTTTTCACCTAATTAATTTTTTTTTCTTTCCTTTATTATCCTTCCTCTTATCAAGATAGCTTTCTTTCTTTGTTTGGAATGCTATCTCTCTTTAACCACTCTCTTCGGTTTATAGATGCAATGTAAAAAAACATTTTAAAAACGGTCAATCGAAACTGTCAACATGAATTTATTTAGTTTTCAAGTGGTTCTGGTTATCTATGATGATAGACACATAGAAGCCAAACCAATGGAGCTAGAGGGCTAAAAATTCCAATACTTTCTCTTTAGGTTTTTACTGGTAGGTTCAATTTACAATGTAAGTTTATGCCTAATTGGTCCCTTAGTTTGTGTCTGGTAGGGTTAATGCTTGTTTTTCGACAATTTAAACTTTTTCAGGCTAGAGAAGTAATACATCCATTAATCACCCCTTTTTCCAATTTTTGTAATTGATCACCCCCAACATGGCATGCTGCAAAAAGACGTTGATCATGTGGCAGTTTCTATTGAGTGACTAATCAGACCTGTTTTTATGCCTTTCCTTATTATCACAAAAGCATATTTCATTTACATGGAACAGATTTGTTCAACAAAGGATTCACAATCAGTTTACCAAAAGAAATGGTTTGGAGGAGAAACCAAAAAAGAAAGAAAAAAAAAAAGAAAAGTCTTTTTTATGGAATACATCTACATGATGAACATTTTCAATGAAGAATTTTTAATTGCTTTGCAGAACAAAAGATAATATATGGAAGAGGGAGAGAGAGAGAATGACCCACCACCAACCCACGCCACCCCAAAGAATCTCTATTTCTCAGAGTTGGACTTGTCAGGTTGCAAGGAGCCAAATCAGTTGCTAGGCAACAAAAGTATAGAATCTCAGCCATAAGTATCTACAGAGAGATGAGTAGAAAAAATTCTGGAGGACTTGAATATAAAATAGACAATCTCTTACGCTTTGTTTTCATGCCTGAAAGGCTATGGTATGGTATATATCAGTGTAGGAATTTTACTTTATTCTATATTAGCAATGAGACACTGTTGCTTCAACAGGATTACTTGTAATCATTGCTCTAGACCAATGCTACTCAAAAGTGTGATACACAAACCAGTCCTGCTGTTGGTATGTGGCTCATTTTCACATCTTTAATGACATTGGCTTTGTTTTCAATTGAATCCAGATCAGATAAGACGATGGAGGAAAAGGAAGCTCATTTTTCACATTAAGAATAAGCATATATTTTCATTGATTATAATTTACTTTACTCATTATACCTTGCCATTTTTGTCAAACTCTAAGAGTTGACTTTATAATCATGAATTTGTCAGACTTTTGAATTTCAGACATTCAAATTCAACATTTTTTAATCTATGACATGAATAAAAAAGAGAAGGAAACAGAAAGAATGATGTCATGTTTGCAAGTATATATGTTATATTTATTTTTCTTTCCAGTGGAAAAAAAGCATGCTACAAAGGATATCATTATAAATATAATAACAGAACCATTAAATAACATAAAAACATGAGAATTTAAAAAGGCTTTATATTTGTCAGTGATTTTTAGCTCTTAACTATTCATGATCATTAATAAATTTCAATTTTTCCCAAGTGTTTCCGTCGCTCAATGGTCTAAAACGTTTTGCTAGACATGAGTAGGTCTTGGAATTGAACCTGACTGGGAGCAACACATTTTTTTTTCTCTTTCCTGGCTTCCAAGGTCAGTGGTGGATTAACCATTAGGTTGAATAGACCCTCCTCTTCCTTGCTTGCTTTCAAGACTAATGGCAGATCAACTGATAAGCTTTTTTTTTGCTTTTTTTTGTTGAACCCCTACAATCAAGTTTTGACTTTTTTCGTATTCAACAACAATGACTGATAACTAGCCAAAAAACCAGTGACATCATGCATGGGACACAGTGACGTACACAAAAACTGACAACAAATTCACTCCCACTTATGGGTTGACTTATTTTGCTTAAGTTTGCAAATTCCATTTATAGGAACTACTAATAGAGAAGTTGAAATGGGACACATACTTCTGGAAAAATATTGTATGAAGAAATGAATTCTGTTTTATATACTTTTCAGATTTTAATGAAGCAAGGAAATTTGACCCTAGCGCAGCCAAGCTTGTATTACATATTTGTATATATGTATTCAATATTTTGGCTTGAAGGTTTTCTTATTCTTCACTTATTTTACAATGTTGTATTACTTGTTAACAAGATGAATATAAATCTTTTTTTAAATTGTCAACTTTCAATATATCCGTTATATTTTCCAAATAGAGATTAACATTGCTATGGATACTCAATATTTTATGATTTGTATCAATGATGATTTTGCACAGAAGTGCTATCAGTCCCTGACACTTTGGAAAAAAACCTTGTAGGTTGGTGATAGAGTAAGACTGCTCTCACATGAACTTCATTAAAACAAATGTCATTTACAACAAACAAGTTCAGGATAAAGACAACAATCAAAACCAAAAATGCAGAGCTGGAGAAAGTAGACCACTACATGTATTGAAGACAATGTATATCCATGAAATCTTCAAAAGAATAAGAAATCAAGTGAAGAATCACTCTAGGTTGATAAGCTTTTGGTAGGACAAGCTCAACCTTCAAGAACAATAAAATCCCATTAGTCTTAAAAAGAAGGGCATACAATTAATGCATCTACCCAAGAGTCATAGATGGAGCTGAAGCATGGAACCTGACAAAAGGATTGACCCACAAACTGAGAAACATACAACATGCACAGGTGAGAATCATGCTCAACATCACATGGGGAAATCACATAAGACAGCACAGTAAATCAAAGCAAAAACAGAGTAAGGGATATCATAGAATCCATTAAAAAATTCAAATGGTAATGGGCTGGTCATATTGCAACAATGCCTGAAAGCTGCTGGACATCACAACTCACAATGTGGATTCCCATGATACAGAGGTTAGGTGAATCTTGGAGAAAGTCTACGTCCAATGACTGACAGTAAAAGGCAGATGATGATGATACTGATGAAACCTCTATACAAAATCAATATTAATGTTGCAAATTATAATATAGATTACCAGACAGAAAATTATTCAATATTTGGAAGCTGACAGAATTTTTATCTCTAAATCTAGAATTAATGAAGATATTTATTCTAAAATTATCAGTTATTCTTTCAGTACAATGGTTTCAAAATATATTTAAAATTGAAGATGTGCAAGTCTATAACAGAACAATTGTCTGTAATCAAATACCTAAGAAATGGCTTGTTTACAGTTAGATGAATTATAGTTTCTAATTAACTTTTGACTATCATTTGTTATAATCCTTGAATTAAACTAATATTAAGAAAGTCATACTTCAAATAAGTCAAGGTTAGTAGACAAGTTTTTCATTTAAAGTTGCTCAACACTTAAATTCATGAACTGCCTGTAATTGACAGTGGAACTATTCAATGAATGGCAAAAAATACTCTTCTTTGAATTGAATAAAAATGAAAATTCAGAACTGGATGGGGGGCATTTTCATCAGATGTTATTTCCCTTGAAACTGACATTTTATTTCTTTGTATGAATTTGAAAGTTCAACAAATAGGTGAATATCCAGTTCAACAACCCTATGAGACCAAATCATTCCTTCAAACAGCAAAGGAACAAATTTGAACAAAAATATTTGCTATCGGGGTACAAGCAATAACTAACGGGTCAGCATTTAGAGAGTTAATAGCATTTTCTATAGTTTTTGGATCAATTGACAATAATTTTCAAAAAATATCAGAGGAAGAAATTTAAGATCTTTATTAATTATATGTCATGGAACTTTGCTTCCAGCAAAACCAATCTCCCTTAGAAAGTAATTAAAATAGATATTTTTGTTCGAAGAGATATTGTTCATTTCTTTTATTATTCTTAACACATTGCCTTGACAAATTAACTGCATTCATTACAATTATTAGCATTGCTGATGAGTACAGGCAAACAAAAGAAGCTTGAAATCTGAGCTTAATTGAAATGGTGGTGCTATAATTATTGGCATCAAAGACAATGGAAATGTGTAAATATTTTGACAATGTCCACCAGTAAAGAATTTCCTCTGAAGAAATATATGTCTATAAAATATATACAATACATAAGTATATAATGTTTATCAAAATATATAAGTATATTACTTTAGTTTCAACACGCAATATATTCAATTGATTCAATGTTTAAAAAAAAAATATCCAACTTTGTCTCTGAACTCATTATAGGTTTCCCTAATACTTGAAAGTAGAGCTTTCCTATTAAACCTTTTTTAGGCTGAAATGGCATAAAGTGAAGAAGCAATTGCAACTAATTTATATGGGAAAAATACATGAGTCTTCACAGACCTCCAAAACAATCTTCTATGCCAGCCAGTTTTATGGCCAGCATAAAACACATACAAGCTTTGTCAGGCTTTTCTGATACCTTAGGATTTATCTTGCTTTCAGCTGCACAAAATACATTGAAATAAAGCACGGATGCTCACAGACACAGTTCAAAGCTATGGCAGCAAGAGGTCTTTTATAGAAGCGAAGTGCTATAAGGCAAACTTCTGTAAACCAAGGACAGTGAAACACCAAAGTATAAAGCATCTGTATGAATTATCTCTGAAAACTTTACGAACACAAAACTGCCAAAGGTTCAATCAAGTCAACCAATTTTGTTTAGGAAACATTGAAGAAAACAATTGAATTATTTTGTCCATATATGCCAGACAGTGATAACTAAATCATGGTGTTGTACATACAAAATTGTTTTAAAGACAGATTGTCAACATGCACCTTCTCAATAATGAATATCAGATTTAGCAATTTTCCTTTACTAGGTTTATCCAGACTACTTTTCTTATACGCAATCATTGAGTCTACTGACTGGCTCGCCCCTGTCAAGGCTGACGATAAGTGCTACAGCTTTTCAATGTTATGACTATATGGGAAGTAAGGTAATTATAAAAGGATTGTTTACCCATGTGTTCACTCATCTATTCTATCAACCATCATGGTATGCCTGTGATAAAACATTTTATAGATACCTGGTAATGAGGACAGGATGAACAAAGGTGAGAAAGTAATGAGGTGGAATTGAACTTGTTCTTTGAGTGTCTGAGGTTTTTTCAAATACTGCAATGCTTTCTATTCCCATCCTCAGGTATACCATTAACAAAGCCATGGTTATATTACTAGTTTAAGTTATAGGAGTCTATTTTGGAATAATTTAAAAAATCTTTTTCCCTAAAGTAATTATTCAACTCTGCAAGGAGCAATTTTGTATGTACGTGAGAAATAAATAGAAAGTTTCTTATGAATTTCATTTTCAAGAGAAAAATTAATCATGATCGGGTAATTAATGTCTTGTCTTCATAATTTTGATAGGCTACTGTATTGTTGCCTTTTGTTAATATTTTCAGAAGAATGGGAAAACAATGAAATGTAACCAAATTATTAGAAATTGTCACCAAAACAAACTGACAACATAGGTATCTTAAGTGGATCTGGTTGGCTATCTATGTATGTATCACATGGACAGACCACACTGATAGAGAGTTGAAAATTTAAACATTTACCCCTTATTATATCTAGAAATAACATTTTTTTACCACCCTCCTGGTTTGTTTGCTTTTGGGAGAGATTTACAATGTAAGTTCATGCTAAATTGATCCATTAGTTTATGACTGGCAGCATTTATACTTGTGTTTTAATTTTGTTTTGTTTTTTAAAGATTTGGACTTTTTTAATGATCACCACAATCGAAAGTAACTTATTCACTGATCACCCCTTTTCCCAATTTTTTAATTTATCATCCCAACACAGCATGCTGCCAAAAGACATTGGTAATGTGCCCTTATCTTGGATACTTTTTCAACAAATTTACAACTACCAGTACCTACTTGTGATGCAATTATATGCTGAAAATGGGCAAAGTTCTGTGTTGGAATTCAAGACTTTATCCATTAAAGTGTGTGACCTCTAACTTGGTGTCCTAATTATTGGGCCATCATCAAAACACCTGTCTGAATAATAGTGATTATAATCCCATGAGTTATTCTGACTAGTATTATTATAGTATATTTAGGCATCCTTAGAGCAAGAATGAGTCTATCCAGAACTTCCAATGCCCAGCAGCATCAATTTCACATGATCAGTGGCACCAACCAGGTTTACAATTTGAGCTATTCTAAGATAAATATGGAGTTTTTATGCTTGTTAAAAAACTGAAAAAAAAAATTTCTCCACTTACTAGTGGAGATTCTAGTCATGTAAATATATATATATATATATATATATATATATATATATATATATATAATGTTTTTATACAACAGCAGTCTAGCTTTAGGGAGGAAATCCGTTAAATTATGGTTGCTTGCCCTGTATATTTAGAGATTTTTTGTAGGCTGAACATATCTATGGGAAATAAATTGAGTAAAAGGAAAAAAACATTGTCATGATTCCCATATTACATTTTCTTAATTTATAAACAAAAAATATGCTCCAAAATGAAATTTCTAGTGGAAAATATTGATCTACAAAGAACCCGGGGTTAATCTTGAATAGTTTAGTGCCTGGAAAAAAAAAGGAAAAAAAAAAAAAAAAGAATATGCATATTACCTTCTATTGAAAACAATGCTAAACCCTTAATGACCTACTGTAAATTATTCAAAGAATCCAGTTCAAGGAATCAATAAACTGGTTTTATTAATGGCATGATTTTATTTGAATCCAAAATACAATGAAATGATGGGTGGAAAAAATTGATCTAGTAAGAGGTGAAGGGAGATAATTCAATTCACAAGATAGATCTGGCAAGAGGGTAAAACAGGAAGTATCGATGACTGATTGGTTGGCGGCGTGGAAAATGGACTAGGTGAGCTGAGTTCTAACTCCTACTCTGACCGAAAGTAGTGCCCTCGGTAAAGGCATGAAGGGATTAAATCAAAATATGATTTGGATTTATCAGATCGTTAAGAAAATAGGGTGAAGAGCAGAATGAACAAAATATAAGGCATCTATCAAGTCAGAATGTGTGTGTGCGTGCGTGCGTGCGTGCGCGCGTCCCACAAATATTCCGCCAATCAGATTTTTAGCTTTGGACATCAGCGAATTGTAATACTGCAAACTGAATTTGACTTACGATATTTACAATTTAGAGTTATTAAAAGGCAATAAATACGCTCAGAAAATGAAAATCAGTTTATACATAGCTAAAATGCAGAAGCGGTAACTGCAAACTTTGATTTTCCATATTTTGGACTATTATCTTAATATATGAAAAAATATCTTTTGATCGAAAAAAAAACCAACAAAGTCATAGATCTGCTCAAAAACTCAATCAATTCTTCCTTGGCTTATGGCTCACCCTTCCACAGAATGTTACTGAAATTCACTGAGAACTCTTGATTATATTGTGTGGACACTTACACACGAGTGAATAAGAAAGATATCATATTTATCCATCTTCATCTAAAGAGTTTGGGGAGGGTTGAGCAAGCATCACCCACCTGCGCAACAGCACAAAAAATGAACACTACACAAATAACTTTATCTTCCTCTGGACTTGTCCAACGCCAGCAAAATGGAAATTATAACATTCAACATAATATCTGCAACTAAAATCTTGAGCATTTGTTTCTCATTCCACGTAAATGTACAATCTCATAACAAATGAATCAGTTATTCACTACAGGTGCTGACTAGGCAGGTGTCGATGAATACCTTTGTTCGGGCCATAGACCTCCAAGATATTAACTCTAACAATATGTAAATAAACAAGTAAAGATTTGTTTGGTGTTGATATGCACAACACCAACCGAAGTCAAAATTAACAACCACATACTACAGCAGATGCAGCTTATATGAGATGAACATTTAATTTCCAAAAATTAATAAAAAACAAAACAAAACAAAACAAAAAACTAAATACCCGCCCTAATGAAGGGGGTCAATTGCTGTCAAGTTGAAAAAAAAAAATAGATGGAGACCAGATAGCGTTTGATTTAATTTGTTTTTAAAAAGTGATATTTGTAACCAAGATTTTTCTACGATATCTGAAAATGTAAGAAAAAAGAAAATGTATATATGCACCTCAATTAAAAAGATAGTGCTCTACTAAAAAAATAATTCTATTTCAAGTCAAAGTCACAAATTAACAATGTGAGGTAAAATAGAAGTAGCCTTTTTACAACTAAACATTTTTTTTTTAAAAACCTATGCAAGCAGAAATTACATCATATATGACAAATGACAAACAACATGTATGACATAAGCTATTCATTAAGAAAGAGAGATGATGTTTGATCAGTACTGTGGGGGTGCCATATTAATATAACAGTTTTGTTTTTTCAAATCCCCGAAAACTGTTACATCGTAAACAACTGATGATCCAAACAAGAAAAAGTTCATACAATGTACCATAATAACAAAGTATATATGAAACAGGGAAAAAAAACACTGAAGAAAATAAAAATAAATTTAATTGACAGATATTGAGACGAGTGACTGAAGTGACGCAAAAAGGTTTTTGAACAAGTTTTATTGTTTAAAGTTCTAAAACTTACTTGACTATATATATATATATATATATATATATATATATATATATATATATGTGTGTGTGTAAGTGTGTGTGTGCATATCATGTCAAAATCATGTAGGTGAAAAGTCTTATTATCATAAAAATCAAACAAAAAAAAACCCAAACAAAACATTTTCTCACAGTCCTTGAACATTGTTAGTGAGATATCTCACTTCTACTCTCAGCACCTTACTTTGAATCATACAATCTTCACTCGCACTGAGATTGTCAGAAGGTAGGCAGCAGATATCATGCAGTTATGTCAAGTGATTTTTACAGTAGGCTGGCACACATACGGACAGATATATGGACATTTTGTGAGTTATAAGATTTGGCATTTTTTTAAAACCATACAAATATTATACAGCGGTATGCTGGTATTATGACTGGAGGTTCATCTATCAAAGCTCAATATGGATAGTTATGGGGTTTCGATGGGTTGCAGTGAGTTGTATCCCACAGAATATCTTTGTAATCCACTTATCTTAAAGAGTCCCACATAAATATCATAGCTAGTATGAAGAGTGCAGACCAACACAGGACTCCCCCTCCTCTTGCATAAACAAAAGGCAACTATTACTGCAATGATTAAATTCCTTCAACCACCCCAAAATCATTTATTCCTGAGTCCACCCTTCCACAAAATATCACCAAAAATCATCAAGCATTCTTAGAGATATCATAGAAACAGATATGAGCAAATACATAATTTACAATGAAAAAAAAAGAAAAAAAAAAGAAAAAGGAAATATATCACTCCATCAAAAAACTATCCCTGGATCTGCCCCACAATCTAACTTCAGCCCATGACTCATCCTTCCAAATTTCATGAAAATTCATACATAGTTTTCAGAGATATCATGTGGATGGAAAGTCTTAACAGAGGTGAGAAAAACACATACATAAATAAATGTGAATCATATCTATAAATGGAAAAACAAACATCAAATAAATGTGTCATCTCAAAGTATACTAAGATAAAAACCTATGATATACCTGTACAATAACTACCTACTAAACTAAAAGAAAAAAGTAGGAGATTGTTAATTTGGGGGCCAATGGATACATGATAGAAGGACAACACTTGTTATAAGGTATTGGTAAAATCAAGCAGAACCTATTTTGAATAACTTAGCACAACATTCTCCTAAATTGTTTGTTCCAATATTTTCATAAAATAAGTATCATTTCTGTGTTTGAAATGCAAAAGATATTTTTTGTCAATTTAGACTAGTTTTTTTACAACTTTCAACTATTAAGATGAAGGTGAAAAAAAAAAGAAATATTATGTTACAATACTTCATCCAATAAATAGTAAAATACATATATTTCAGATTCAAGTAGAGAAGAGAAAAATATTACCTTGATATCCATGAAGTCAATTATTTTTAGTTGAATCTCATTTCACACTGTGCTGACTGCATGACAGAACTCCCAAGTGAAAAGCTAACTTTATGCAGTGCCCCAAATCCAAGACAATCCACGCCCTCGAAGATGTTTCTTAATGGGTAACAAAGATGGATGGATATATGTGGCTGGGGTTAGATAGTTTGCCACCACTGCGCCACTCCCATTGAACTAATTAGATAGATACTGGTCATTCATGCTGGATCTCTTGTTTTCATTATCTCAATTCCATACAAAGTAGGTTTTTATAGACTAGTTTCCTCATTCTGATAAATTTTATAGCAACTGCATGCCAAAACAAAGCTTTCATTATTCAATGTTTATCTAGTTAAACAAACAAATACATTGCCTTCAGAGTATACAACTGGTTCCTTAAAAGTATTTTATACATACAGGTATACTTTAAATAGTGTACTCCACTCAGATAGTGAATTGGTTAACATGTCTGCCACACAAGCAAGAAGTCCTGGGTTTGATTCCCGGTGTGAGTAAATAAATGTTGAAAACTCTTCATGAAAAACAAATCCCCTTATGCACTCAGCAGCAAAGTGAGTATACCCTAAGCTGTGTGATGAGGGTGGAGATATCCCTTCAGTCAACTTGCATCCTGCCAAAGGGGTGGTCATAAAAACTTGTAGGCATAAAGTCCTGGTCTCTACCAGAATTCAGACTTGCAAGGATCACTAAGCTGGCACACCCAACGAAAGCAAGACTTTGTCACCAGCTTCTATACTCCTATTGCAAGTAGTCTCTTGAGAGACAGAATGCTTTACCTTAAATATTAAGGTAAATTCGTTTAAAAGATTTGCCTTACTATTCAAAATACACACTATTCAAAGTTTTAGTATAGTTTGTGTTTTATCTTGAGCTTATACTTAGTTACATTAATTTGTAGAGCTATACTTGAACTGTGTGACACCAGAAACCACACTATTCAAGGCATTCCTATACCCAAGCGAATAGACAATATTATGGATAAGGTTAAAATAACAAAACAAAAAAAAAAAAAAAAAAAGAGAAGAATATGTACTGAAAAACAAAAATAGGTGAAATTTTAAAAAAAATAAAATAGAATGGCTGTATATATTTTGCTTATTGTGCATAGTGTATATATACAAACACTTCTGTGTACATATACAGAGGGGATTATTCACAATCACGGAAAATGGATGAATGAATTTGAGTGTTTGATTGGATTGACTGACCATTGAGTGAAGGCAACTGAACAGAGGACATTTCCAATCACATAATGATGAAGTAAAAAAAATAAAAAGTAAAAAAAAATAGTGTTTTTTATTCAATAAATAATACATAGCATTGGATATTTGGAGTAGTTGTTAAGCAATACGTAATAAGGGGTAACTCTTTCCGATTGGATGGAATGGACACACCCCTACACTTTACAACTCGTGTTCCTGTTAAGTAGTTAGGGGTACCCTTTTGTGATTGTGAAAAAGGAAAGGTGATCCTATACTTACCCCTCACAACTTACTTCTTAACAGCGACACCAAATTCCAAACATCCCTTGAAACTGAGAGACAAAAGTATGCAGTGTATATCAATGATTAATTGAATTTTCTACTTTATTTATTCATAACTTTATTATTGCGTGATTGAAAATGTCTTTCACTTGACTGATGCATGCTTAATAGTTGCCCCACAATGTGTGTGTGTGTCTGCATGTATGTAAGATACAGACACACCTTGGAAGATAAAAAGGATAGACTACATCGTTTTCTTAAATATTCAAAATAAATGCCTTCCATTGTCGCCAGTTAGAATTTAGTTTTAAATCGAGAAACTAAAACGAGATTTTTATGACTCAAATTTGACCCTCTCAAGTCTTGCTAATTTTAACATGTTAAAAATACTAGCTCTTGTAATAGAGAGGACAAATTAATCAATAAATACACCTTTGTCGGGCCAGCACTTTATAATCATTTCTAGGAGCTCTAATGAAAAATTCTTGGATTTTCTTTCAAAACAGCTAGCTTTTAGCACAGTAAATGAATAGGGATAATGAAGATCTTAGAATCAGGGCTGTGGAATTGGGAGTCAGAAGCAATAATCCGTAAAATGTTTCGACTACAACTAAGAGTAAATTGTAATATATTGCATTATACATCCATTTTCACAATTAACCTATTTGTTCTTTTCGGTAAACGTTTAAATTTACATTGAAAGCAAATTTCAATTTCTTTACCAATTTGAAAACATTACATATCTATGGACTTTATACGCCTTGCACAAATGGTCAATGGCATAAAAGAGTTTTAACAAAGTCAATAGTTTTTGAACACTTCACAATCATGATAAATAGGACATTATCTGTGTCACTGTAGTGTAGAAGATGATGATGATGAAAAAGTATATGATGCGAAAATCGGTATAGGTTTCTCTTGATTGACGCAAATAATTAATCGTCAGATGTTACCATGTACATCAAAACCACATTAGGTAAATGCAACGATCAATGGCAAAAATGACAACTGATCCATGATTGATTATTAGAGACTCAAAATATTCAAGTACAGCTTCTCTATAACTATAAAGAAAATGATATGATGCCTCTTGTACAAAAAAAATAACAAAGAAAGTAAAATAAATGCTTGTTGAAGAAGTTTTAGTAACATTTACTTTCAGTGAAAAAAATTATCAGATATTTTCCTGATAAAAGTAAACATTGACTTTGAATGAGATAGTAGTAAAATTCCATCTACTTCACAGTTGAAAAAGATCAGAGGACAAACACAATTATCAAATTTTTCTACTACTTACAAGGTTACCATAACAATAACACCAGGAAAGTTTTTTAAATCACATCAACAAAATGGTGGCGAAAAATAGTGAGTATCTGCATCTTCTTTTCTCACACAACAAGCCTTTTTAGACTTGAAAGAAGAAATGGCAGAAAACTTTGAATTACTCAGGAAAGAGAAGGTACAAGGAGACAGCTAATTGAAGAGGCCAAATATAAGGAAGAAACTTGGAGAAGGACTGAAGGGACACTTCATCTTCATCAAAATGGATGTATTCACACATCACAGACAGAGGCCTTTGTTGCCATTTTTCCAGGGAAGTGGCAAAAGGGTATATTTGGAACATATCATTGTGGCAACCCTCTCACACAATACACATTCTCCTGGCCATTTGTAGTGTAAGCAAATATGACCCACTGTATTATCCAGATGTCCAATGATGCACTTGACAATTGACAGGATACATCTAAGTTGTCTATCTTACTCTGGCAAAAATCAGCTTTGTCTACAACATTTTGGTCTAATGTTACAAATGTATAATTTATCTTTGATATAATCAGAGTTTTGTCTAAGTCTTTTTTGTAGAAATCAATTTGGTAAAAAAAAAAAAATTGCGCTCTTATTTAATTAATTTTCTAGTGACCTTAATCATTTTTTCGTGGGGAGGAATGGTTCATGTCTTCAATGAAAAAAAGATTGCAGGAAATAATCAGCCAAGTATTTTTCTGTAGACTAAATAGAATCGAAGTTTACATTTACATTACCCAATTTACTCGAAAAAAAAACTATGTTGGAATTTCAGCCAGATCTTGACACATATTTTGAAATTACACCAAAAATATCCTAATGGGCCGATTTTAATAAAAATATTAGGGTTATATCAATTTTTTAATGAATTTTCCCGTGAGAAGTTTATTTTGAATGAGAATCTCATGGATTTTTTTTTCAAGTCCACCTCTCCCATTTTTATGTAATAATTACTCATTGAAATATACTGCCATCCCTAACCATGTTATATGTATATGAAGATAACCACAGAGAAACTAAATTTATTGGAATTGTATCCGATCCTGCAGCCTTTTTATTTTTTTTCTCTAGAAATCAGCACTGAATCGGACAAAACAAATGCCCAAAAAATAAAATATTTCCTACATATATATATATATATATATATATATATATATATATACACACACACACACACAACTGGAAAGTTGTTTGATGTTTTTTTTCATAAAGCTGTGAGGTCAGGCAAATTTTATTTGTGTGAGTAGTGTTACTTGAAGTTATTACACAAGATAAAGGGCATTTTGCTGACCACCAAGTGCTTTATTTGATCAAAATCTGCTGATTAGATCAAAAGTTATGAAAGTTTTAATTTGCAATTTTTGCAAAAGAAAAATAGGAATTGGTGTAATGGAATCTAGCCTTTCAACATAGTCCAAAAGAGAAAAACAATGCACAAAGAAAAAGCTTTTGCTGCAAAGTTTTCCCACATTCTGAGATGAAATTTGGGGGAAATTGGTAAATCACTACAGGGAATTCATATTCTATATTTATATTTCTACAAGACCAATTTTCTAGGCAATCACTCCAATAGCTAATCAGTCGAACAGGTTTAGTCCAGCAGAACATATGTTTCAAGCTGTGTTGCCAATTTAGCTCTTTTGGAACTAGATTTAGCTTCTTTTTTCTTTTTCTTGCTTCTAGCTTCAAAGCTGCCACTTTTACTTCACCAAATTGTTTGTTGCTAATTTTAATATTTTTTTTACTTTTTTTTCTATAGTGGGTATTTTTTGTTGAATTCATTTACAATTCTCTTATTTTGTTTTTTTTTTTAAATTGGTAAATGATTGCAGCAATGCAATTTTTTTCTGTTTACTTTTTTAAAATTTTTATTTTTTTTGCAACATTGCTCACTAGTCTATTGTTTTAAACTTTTAACTTACTTATTCAGATTATTATTAAAAAGATTTCTGCCGACAGCTTAAAAGGCAAAGAAAACCACCTCATCAAATGGATTTTGTAACGGTAGAATTAGTCTAAGTGGTATTCATTAGTATTTACATTAATTTTACAATCAAAATATTGTTTCCCGGTCAAGTGTGATAGCAGTAGTGATATCATTAGAGGTCAAGTTTGCATGCAGATATCTCTGTACACTTCTGTCACACTATTTTAAAATGTAAATTAAAGTTTAAAAAATGTTTTTCATAAGTTTCTTTCTGGTTTTTACTAGAAATGATAAAGCCCATAAATTTGTCCAAAAAAATTAAGAAAAAAAAAAATCTAGAATGAAGCTCTTAAAAGTCAATAGAACATTTAGAACTGGAAAATTTTTTTTAAAAATTACTTTATCGTCTTGTTGAATGAAGCGTCCAAAAAACAAAATATGGATAAATACATAAGTTGAATTGTGTGAATGGTCAATTTTTTTCTGGTTGCCAACAATTAAAATACACCGGACTACATGGCTAATTTAAGGCCTGTATACCCTACTCGATAAAAATCATTGTTGACTAATTAGAGGTATGAACCATTCCCCCAACAAAGAAATGATTTAGAAGGTCAATAGAAAATTAATCTTATACAAGCGCACTCTTTATACCAAATTGATTTCTAAAAAAAGATGTAGACAAAATTCTGATTATACCAAAGATAAATTAAACATTTTCAACATTGGACCAAAACATTGGCAATAATCAGCTTTGTTTATAGAGTGAGATTAACAAGTTTAAAAAGATGCATTACTTGACATCTAGGTGTCATGATGGAGTAAGCACCAGCAAATTATATAACAGTTTTTCATAAGGGAACATTAACTTGGGGTTACATAAATCAACTGCACTTCCCCATCATCATTTATTGACTATACAGATTCATACTTTTAAACTCTGCGCCTTCAAATGAGAACACCAGTTACTCCTCACCGCACCCCCCTCTGGACACCCATGATCACAGAGTCTATTTTGCCATTAATGTTCGATTTATTGATGAAAACAATGAAATGATAATTCAGACATAAAGAGAAGAAGACAACTTGGCAATATAGAAATATTGTATTCATAGAAGCATTGGTCACTCAGAATCATCCTCTTCAAATGAAGAATTAAACTTTGGAGCATACTTGGACAAAATTGAATGTCCAATACTAAATTGACACAATGAAACAAATCCCAGCATTAATATCATTTGAAATAATAGATTAACAGGGGTCTAATGCCAGGTAAATGAAGCTTGTTATAACTGACCTAAAAAAAGAAAAAAAAATTCAACCAAAAAACAAAGGAACAAGACATCTTCCTTGATTAAGTTTTTTACTTGTAAAATCCAAAATATTACAAAGGTATAAATGGTCCACAGACATCTTGGTGCATGACATCTAAATGCTGACTTCTTGGCACAAGGATAACTCTGTGCACAATAACTGAGCGCATCTCAAGACTTAAAACTTTTTTTATGTTCAAAAGTACAGTCTATTTATTTGGCAATTTGCATAAATTGTGTTTGGTTCTTCTAAGAAGGTGGGGTTTTTTTTTTACATTGCTATCGTAAACTTAGATAGAAAACAACAATAGTTGGAATAAATAAATTGTAAATAAAAGAGAATAAAATAAAGTAAACATGCACAAAACAACACTTAAATGAACTGACTCTAAATTTGAGAAGAACCATTATTCCAACTTTTGTAATTTAGAAATTTTTGCACTGAGATGTGTACAGTTATCCATACGCCTATCATTAAGATGTTGGCTTTGGAAAGACTTGTGCAGAGATGTTGGGTCACAGATATAAACCACTTGAAAAGTAGTTATTTCAAAATAAGAGTAAATGTTCAAAGGCTCAACAATAAAGAGTGAAAATAGCAAAGATATTGAGTGTATGTGTATATATATATATATATATATATATATACACACATGCATATACTCTTGTTGTAAAAAATGACGATAATCTTATTTTCTTTCTGTCAAGGCTGTTGGCTGCTTTGATGTATTGTCCCCTTCCACTGATGCATATAATTTGACAGACATACTTGATGCTTAAAATTTCAACACCATGTCATCAGCATCCGCTTTGTCTATTGTTAAGTCCTCAGGCTACTAAGGTCCATATTGGAGTTCAATCATAATAATTCCACTCCAACTTGGACAGGAGTTTGACATGATAAAGAGACAAATAAATTCAAACGCATTAATTATTATATGTGTTTGTATATATATATATATATATATATATATATATATATATACACACGTGTGTGCATATGCGTGTAAACATATGCAAAGCACCTGTACTTGTTCTCCCAAATCACCATTCCTATATCAGACCTGACTTTTATCGTAGGTTTATCTTGGCTCATGAGGATAGATCTTGTCACAGCTCAATTTAATTAACTGAGGTGTTTCTTATCTCCACCCTGCTATCAGTTCACTCAACTTCTCTTTCCTGGGTGATCTTATCTATTCCTCAACCTCCTTTATCCTCCAACCCCACCTCCTAAATGCAGTGCTTGCACAGATCACAGACTATCACTAAGTAAACTTTCCCTCATCTCCTGTGTATATCAGGTGACACCCCTTCCTACCAGTGTTGCCTTCAAGCAATGCAGGCTCAGATGATAACCCTTTTGATTCCAATCAGCATAAAATCTAATATCTCCTTTCTCTCCCTCTCTATCACAAAGTTGTTCATCTCCTTTCTCTCTCTATTGCTAAATTGTTCATCTCCTTTCTCTTTCTATCACCAAGCCTTTTCTCATCTTTTCTATCATTGCTGATTCTGTCACTTCGCAAAGTCTGGAGCTGGATTCTAAATCTAACTCTCGTCTCATTTGCTTCAATTCAATTTTATCTAATGTATGAATTGCATTTTCTCAATGTAATACAAAACTTACATAGGGCAGAGGCTGCAGCTCCATGGATATGGTACTCCTACACTGTGATGGAGAACCAACAAAATCTGATGGTATCATGAGGTACTGCTGAGGCGCCCTGGGTTAATGGTAATGATGCGTCGGCCCTGCAACCATGCCTGATGCCTGATGTCAGCGGTTAAAGGCCTTGTTGGCAGCACAGCAGTTGCTTTTTGCAGCAGGATGTGTATGAAATCATAAATTTCTAGCGATTCATCAAATCTAATTGGCTTTATTTTAGAAATGAATTAATTTCACTTTTTATGTATATGTTAGCATAGTATCCGTAAAAAATTATAGGATTATTTATGCATGAAGAAATTATACAAATATATACTTTAGTTTATAAGTATTTTATCACAAATAAAAATTGCATGATTCAAAAACGGATTTTCAAATCAATTCAACTCTTTATATTTTCTGGTTTTTAATCTCATAGCAATGAGGCAACAGAATTGGGTAAAAACGTTTTTCTTTTTTTAATATGGGAAAAAAAACATCAGTTTTATTCATGAAATGATTAGGAATGCCTACATTTAGTGGAGTCATTTTTGATGTTACTACTGAAACATCAGCAACAGTAGTTCAAGTGATGTAGATGTGAGCACACAGATACAGTAGAGCCTTGCTTTACCCCCTTCTCTTTGTTAGGTTAAGCAAGAGAGAGAGAAACAAACAGACAAAAAGTGATAATGGCTTTTGTATTTAAAGATATTGCTTTTTCACAAATCCTGATGTAAAATTGCTTCAGTTTTGGAAGAAAAACTCTTCCATTGTAATTCATTTTAAGGAAAAGAGCATGTTATAGCAGGATGATCCATTGTATCTTCTTCACTTGAAATAACTTTCAAATCAGGACAAAGAGCCCTTTTTAATAGCATGTATAAAATCCATAGTATCTTCATAATTTAAGCATTTATAGATAGCAACATAGCTATAACATAAAACAACATTGAATGAGTATTAACCAGGGAATACTAATTCATCTTATTTGCTCCCTATCACTATCATACATTCAAAGCTACCAACCAAAAGTGTAAACAAAGGTTTCTTGAGTTTTAAAGTGATTCTGGCTGGTTAATTATCTATATGTGCTGCATACAGGCAGTACCAGTGGGATTGGAGGCCTGAAAATTTAGACATTTACTAATTATTATGACGACAAAAAACTTTTTTGTTGTATTTTTTTGGCAATTCATAATGTAAGTTTGGGCTAAATTTATCCCTCAGTATGTTTTCAGCAACATTCACACTTATTTTTTTTTTTTTTTAATTCAGACTTTTTTGCAATCCAACGAAAGGCAAGAGAAGTCACTTATTCATTGATCACCCTTTTTCCAATTTTTTAATTGATCACAATTGACCACAGCACGGTGCCAAAAAGTGTTGGTCATGCAACGGTTTCTATTGAGTGACCAACCAGACCTGTTCTTATTATAATTCATTGAAGCACATATTCACATACCCAATAAATAATTGACTTCATGTAAGAATGAAGATTCTGCTTCACCTGGGACCAACATAACAATTATCAAAGAGTTATTGGACTGTGTTAAAGATGGTTTCACTTCACAGGCAAAAATTTCAGCATGCAATTTCATTCCGAGCATCTAGATTGCTTTCCTGATTTTCAATCACTTTCTTTGCTGCCCAAGGCAAAAACAAGCCTTAGGCCACTTTCAGCTCCAAAGGTTCCCAGCATCATCGAGAAAAATTAATCAGTTTACACAATTTTAATAAGATACATACACAGCAAAAAGAGCAATTATATATTCAGCTGAAGTTCAGATAAAGTATGATGCTGACTGGTATTGAATCTTTTATGAACTATATTACAAATCTATATTGATTCTTTATGCATAACCAACATAAAATCTCCATTATAAACCAATAATACTTATTCACATACACACAAAAACACTGCATTTCTGTTATAGACCAGTAATATACAAGCCTAGTAGCTAAAAATATATTTCAACTCCTGAATTTATTCCAGCAAATTCACACAGTAATTCAGAGGGGAGGTAATTTCTTTCTAACGTTACACCCCTTGCACTGATTGGTAAATTTTTTGATTATTTTTCTTTCATTAAATTCACAAAAGAGTTCCATTTTTAAAATCCAGTTCATTGAAGAGTTCCACAGTGATAAAAAGCAGCCTATGAATCCAAGAGTTAATAACAAATGAATTGTAAAATTCCTATCATCCACGTATATAAAGCACAATGTGTATTCATATACAACTATCCTCTGCTCAACGTCCAATCCCATATACGTTGGAGGAACCATAAGATTTTTATAGAGTTCAAAAATCTCAATCATCAAACGGGACATAACCTAAGCAGATGTAGTGGCTTTTAAAAGTAAACAAAGCAATGTGCAACAAAAGAGGAATATTTTTTTCTTCTATTTTATATCATACAACGTCAGGGGCATTCAGAGAATAAACAATGAAAAATTTTAAAAACATACAAAAAGCTCAAGAAGTCAAGAGATAACATAGGAAGAAAATGTCTGAATTGATTTGTCCAGCTCTGAAATTCTATCCTCCAAAAATACTTGACTACATTTTGATCATACATAAGCAAAAGCAGGAACAAGGTCAGTGTCATTTTCATTTTTGTAACTGTCAACTCTGTCTGTTCTCACAGACAATTGCCAAAGACACACGCTTGAAAAGCCAGGCAGACCT
Source organism: Thysanoteuthis rhombus (assembly GCA_963457665.1). Classification (NCBI taxonomy): domain Eukaryota; kingdom Metazoa; phylum Mollusca; class Cephalopoda; order Oegopsida; family Thysanoteuthidae; genus Thysanoteuthis; species Thysanoteuthis major. The sequence goes on along the minus strand of OY735204.1, from coordinate 50,128,572 downwards.
ATACAGTTTGATGCGATGTTGAGCAGCTTTGGAATCTATTGGGCAGATTGAGCTTCAATGCATAAGGGTCAATCAAGCCAGTCATCTCGACTGCAACCAGTGCAAACTTTTACCTATCGGTCAGTGAGCGATATTTGGCCATCTTCTGTTCTTCAGCCTTCCGGGCGACAATACCTGGCTCAATGGCTGATGAAATCAGGTTGGAGTCTGCAAGTGACATCCTAAATCAGTAGCTTGCTCGCTGCAGTCATTCCATTCAGGCATTTACCATTTACCTGATCTAGGCTGACGGGCTCCAATGAGGTGGGAATTCCAACAGTGTCAAGTCCCCTTTAATAATGTCATTGAGAGCGGCTTGGTGAGGTAAGCCACCTGTGCAAAGGCAACATGAAAAGGGGCAGAGATCGAATTCGTTGATGGTTGTCTCACAGACAAAGTAATTGTACAACCAGACATATAATGGTACAGTATATATCTACAGTGTATACTGTACATGATACTTGCTAACGACATTAAACATGTATGTTACTGATCAATGCATCTATCCAATTGGTTTTTATTGTCATTTTAATGTAAATTCTCCTTTCTTGCAAATCAGAGAAAGAAGTTTGAAAAGTTGTACAGCGTAATGATTGCTGTCCGAATGAAATAGAATGTCTAACTATACAGAACTATACTTGGCCACCGATTTTCTTTGCTATGCACTACTACACCCACAAAATCTCTTCCAACATAAAAAAAAGATTCTTATAGAAAATGAAAATGATTAAGAAATGATCAGATTTTAAATCCACTTGAGATTAATAATACCCAAGTCTTAGAGTCTGTGATTAAAGTTGGTACATAATTAAAGGCTTTGCTTCATGGAATTCTTTCAATCAATGTTGACAGTTTCAGACATGAATGGTATTTTCAATCCGACTTTAGAATTAGGCTGCAGTCAAGTAATATGAAAGTCAGTGGAGAAAGAGTATAATGGATTATCGATGTTCTTCATTCTCTCCAACTATTGATTTTTAAGTTATCCTCATGTTAGGGGGAGTGGGGCTCAGTGGGCATAACAACCACCACCACAATGAATAGCAATAATACTGATAATATTCTTGATAGAACTGAAAATTTCCCCAAATTCATGTTCAATCCATTTTAATTTTGAACAGAAATATGAAAATAGACGAGATTTTCCTTTTCTTTTGAATTCTACCGATATAATTAAAGCCAAGGACAAAGTTAAAGGCCTCATATTCAAATCATTTCAAACCATGCAATTCCACATCATTAACACTTATTAAAAAATAGAAAGTATGCAAAAAATGCATACCTATGCCAATAAGGTCATCACTAAAAACTGAATGAAAATCAGTTCAATATAGCTACAACGTAAGGAAGATCACTATGGAAAAAATACTCGGATCTGCTCCAAAATGGAATAACTTCTTCAGTAGCCTATTGCCAACTATTCCACAAAATGATATTGAAATTAATTTAGAATTTTTGGAAATATTATGTAGATGAACAGATGGTCATGGCTGAATACATATACCTCTCCCCACTTCATTGGCAGAGGTAAATATATGAGGAAATTTCAATTTCAACAGCCAAATCCATAAGCAAGGCAGTTACTTAGCCAGGATTCATGTGTAAGGTTGAAGACATTTGCATAAAGAGTTTTAAAGCATACATCTCAAAACTTAATGTCCATAAATCTTTATAAGAAAAAAAGAATATTGAATCAAAACAATTCACATGAATTTTGAATGAGTTGCAAGAAAGAACAAAAATCCATTATTTAAACAGGAGAAAGGGATTTCTCTTCATACAGCTTTTTTGGCCTAAAGCAAAAAAAAAAACCACAAAACAAACTGAATGTCTTGTTCAATGGGGCCTTTCCCTCAGGCTGCACCTCCCCATTTCATTTAAAAGGGTAGGGCCAGGATCAGTCTCCGATGCCTTGGGCATCCCAAAGGCCCAAAGGGAAGTATAAAAGGAACTAAATAAATTCTAGCATATGTAGATCTCCACATCAAACTTAATTCTGCCCTTGTGGGGAGGCAAATAACTACTAGTTTAAAATACAGAATACTCTAAATCAAGTTAAATGTATCTGAAATATGAAATAACAGATACTAGTAGGAATGTAATATTTATTAAATCATAAGACTTTAAACTGTATGGATTTGAATAGTACAAAGAATTTCGGAACAAATCAACAGTACTAATCAAGGTAGGTGTAATAATGATTGTAGCCAATATGAAAAAAAAAAAATATCAAAAAATTAGAAAATAAGACGTATTGAAAAATTCCAACTGGTGCAAGTGAGTTGAAAAGTATACAAAATTTAGAAAAATATCAAAAAATAAATCAACTCAATAAATTACAAAAAAACATGATCCCAGACATTTAATTTGCTGTAAATAAGAGGAGAAGCCCAGACAAAAGCATTGAAATGAAGAACATTGATCAAAGTTCACTTCAAGACGATTTGGTATTTGCCAAAATAAAAACTGACTCAAATGATTTATTTGAAGCATTTGATTAAAAGTCACTAGTAATCAGAGTTTGTAGTACATTTCACGACTGCAATATCATAAAATAAACTAACAAAATTTCCAAAAAGAAGTTCTTCGAAAAAGAAATAGCAAAAACTTGACTGAACAATCATCTGCAAAATGCTGCAACAAAAGAATGCAAAAAAAGATAAAGGGCATAAAAAAGACAAATTAACCCTTGTAGCAAAGCAAAGACAAGAATGAGTTTCAAATTGATTTGCACTGTGGATCTTTCAGGGTTAAATATACAAACAGCTTTGATAAACTTGCCAATTTAAAAAGTTAATATTTCATGGACTGGACCTGAGTTTTAGGCCAAAGGTTATCTAAACATTGGAGTCCAAATTTCACAAGCATGGAACTTGATAAAGTACCACCTCAATTAGTTGTTGTTCATCCTAATCTATTACTATAAAGTCCGCGATTGTTGCCTCCAATGACTTGATGCTGAAGGCTGGAAATTAGTCTATAAAGGTAGCTTGACTTGGGGATGAACATGGGATAAAAGGCACTGCCCTCCAAGGTCATTCAAGGTCATCACAGGTCAAAACTGCTATTTCTGACCAACCTGTAAAAATGGACATCCTTCTGCACAACACAACATAAACCAGACGCACCCTGATAGTAGGCATTTATGTAAACATTTATTCCTGAAACAAATCAATGGAGGGGCTAGTACCCTTGTGGTTATCATCATGGAGAATGGAATCAATGAACTGAGACAATTTGCATTCACTTTGAAAAGCATGAACAGGAATAGATAATGTAATTGAAAAAAAGTTCTTGATTAAAAAGGATTCACATACAGTAAGTGTATAAATTTGTATAGTTTTTTTTGAGAAAAAAAAAAAAGAAAGGTCCCCTCCACCACAGAAAATTAAAAAGATTGTATGAATAGAATTTCGTTCTATGCTCTATATTTGGTTATTTACAATTATGTTTTTGCAAATTTTTGATAATTTGAGCATTTGTCAAATTACATGGTGTTTCCCCTTGTCTCACTACACATTTCACACTCCTTTTGAAATCACAGCAGCAGGATATAAAGAAACTCATTTCCTATGATTTTTTCATTTCTTTGAAGGAGCCATTTTGTGCTCAAGCTCTGTGACAGTCAGGTAGCACTATATACATAAAGTACTTAATATATATACATACATACACACACATATATATATATATATATTATAAAACAAAAATCTCAGTAAAATGTTGGTTGTGGGAGGGACTTGGCACATAGGTTCATTCTATTATAATTCCGCAAAAGTCTGTTGTCGGTCTGTATGTATGCATATGACAGCCTACTGCAAAAAATACTCAATACAAGCCCATGAAGTTTTCTGTGAGCCCTATGCAGGATTTTGGAGCATTTTACATCCCAAACTCATTCGAAATGATCACATTTTTTTTGGATACAATTCACCTGCTGATAGAATTTTAGCATTGCTCTAACAGAGGAGGTGGTATTCTAATGTCTTTCTTACTCTCTCTAAGAAGTTTGGCTCTTACTCTCTCCATCTCTATCAAAGATGCGAAGGCTATTTGTTCATGTAACACTAAACAATCTTCGTATTTTCAAAATAAGTGTAAGAGTAGTGTTCATAGCACAAATCATAAAAAAAAAGCTCTAGCCCTTTAAACAACAAATCAAATTGAACAATATGTTTCCCATCTATCTATCAATCTATTTCATCAACCTTTTTTGCAGTCATAAAAATTGATAGCCAGTTGTCAAATATGAAAAACAGGCACATTTGTTCTGTGAATGTTTACGATTGAAGTTATAATAAATCTCACACCCATGTTCACTCAAGGTTAAAAACAGCGAACAAATAAAAAAAATAAGAGAATTAACAAAAGAAAAACATAAGTAAATACATAAATCTAAATTGTGTTGTTATTGCTTTGAATGAATTAAATTGTTAAAATGGCTTTTATTTGAGCACTATTTTTTTGCGTCAAGCATGTGTTGGTTTGAAACTTTGAAATTGGGAAGGTCGGTTAGTCTGTTAATTTCAAATTCAAGAAATAAACAAAAAGTAAATAAATTTTTTTCTTGATGAAGATTCACAAAGCATAATTTACATTTTTCAAACAGAAATTTAAATTCACACTGCTTATCTTCAAGATTAATATGTATCAAAATTAATCTAATCTGTTGAAACAGAAATTGCAAATTTATGCCACTCATCTGTAAAATTACCTTTTTTTCAGCAATTTACTCCAGCCTGTGAGGGTGGATATTTCAGCTAGTCTTATTATAATTCACCAAATGTCCGTCCGTGACTGCCAACCATAAAAACCACTTGATATAACCACATGAAATTTCCTGTGAGTATTCTTGGGAGCCCTGGGCAGGTTTCTAGAGAGTAGCTTTTTGAAAATCGATTTTTTTCTTTTTTCTTTTTTAAGAAGTTTGATTTTCAATGTTAATTCATGCTTTTCTTGGTACTTGCTTTTCTAGCAAAAATCTGTGTACTTACTGCTTACCCATTGACTTTCTCAGAGCAGTGGAGACGATATCATCATTAGAGAGGAATTGAAAGTAAGAGAGCGATATCTTGCTGTAAGGGGCTGAGAGAAAAAAAAAAATTGCTTACCTGCTGCCTACCGATGGAGATTTCCAGAGCGAGTGGGGACGTTATGATTGTTAGAGAAGGTCTGGGCATAAAAGTGCGATATCTTACCAACAGTGGACAGGTACTGAGAGAGAAAGAAGCTATTCATATATATATATATATATATATATATATATATATATATATATAAACACACACACACACATCGTAATTTTTGCTTATACAAGATTTTTTTAAATGGTTAGTAATAAAAAGGCTACTTCAGTTTCATAATTTCTATATTCCTTTTTTTCCAATACATTTTTGGAGATTGTAAAAAAAAATCTAAAAGTCATAAATGTCAGTTTAAAAGAAAGTTAAAACAAAGTCTACCTGATTTCCATCTATAATTCTTTTGGATTGTTTTTTTTTGTCAATGATTGACTCTGCCCATTAGAGAGTATTTAGCATAGACATTTTAGATAGAAAAGTTTTGTACCTTGTTGAAACTCTCAATTTGCTGAACCACTTCAAACTGCTCTTCAATAAATAAAACTAAAAAAAATTGAACTCTATTGTTGATTGAATAGGAGAAAAAATACAAAATAGTGCAAGGAAATAACTATGATCAGAAGTTATTGTCCTTTTTTTAAAAATTTAATGCTTTTTAAACAAATGAATGAAATTAATTTACCAATATATTTATGCCAACCAACATCAATAACTGAATTAGCATGACGATCAAAACTTTTTTAACCATCATCCTGCTGTGTCTAAATTCACCATTCAAGTGTTGTGGATAATATAAATTGCTGCTACTTAGAGATAAAGACATTTTTCTTTTTGTCAAGATTTATCTTTAGAAAAAATTTGATCTTGGTATCCATTGTTTTCCGATGATTTTCTCCCTAAAAGACTGTAATGAGCCTTCATTCATGCATTTATTTCTCGATTCAAGAATTATAAGTATTTTTCATTATCCTCAGCTTTTTCAAAATTATTTGAAATAGCTCAACACTTTTTTTCCTTTGATGTGCATAGGCCAGAAATAGAATTCAATCAAAACAATCCTTGTCTGTTGTTTTGAAAAAAACTTGTTTGAATATATATATGTATATATATATATATATATATATAATGCATGTGTGATAAGAATGTCTCACTATAATTCAACTAAACAAACTATGATAAATAATCCTTTTGTCACTATTGTAGACCTACAAAAAAGTTTTTGAAAATTTGATTTTAAATGCACTTGAATTCATAAAGCTATAAAAAGATTTGAGAACCATGAAAATTTAGAAGATCACAAATAGTAAAACTTTAGGGTATGTAAATTGACATCTGAATACATGAAAATGATTGAAAAAAAATTAATCATCTATTGGAGATATCTATTCATATGGTTAGATTAAAGTATGGTTAAACCATAACACTGTCATAAAAGCAATTATCATGTATTAGAACAAAGGGAATAAATAAAGTTTATAAAGTTCAACCACGATGAAATGGCTGAAATTAGAAAAATGCTATGGCAACTCTATCTACTGCATTTTTTAGAACCAACAGCTCGTTCAATTGTAAGAGTTGATGACACATACATTACAATTAATTACAGCAGCATTTTCCCATGCAGCATATTACAGTGATTCTTTTAATAAGACTCAAGTCTCCATTAAATTTGCAATAGTCACAAGATTTCCTGTAAGCTGGCATATTGTAAGCTATTACCGACAATGCTGTCTCACCATATTTTTGTGGCAACAAGATTTGTGATCAATCAGAAATTATATAAATTGGAGCGTCTCCAACATATAATGGCCCTATGGCTGGTAATTGTTTTAAAGACGCTGCAATATTCTGGTTTGACAAGGCATCAATCTCATTATGCCAAGTCTGTGTTGCAATATCTTGATTCCAAACAAATTGTAGTACCAAAGAAAGACGACACCATAAATTGCCCACTATGCCAGCCAATTGAAACAACTAGTGCTATGATTAGAAGAGAGATTCTCAAAGATGGATTTGAACCTAAAAAGGGAAATGAGTTGTATGTGTGGGTTCAAGCAGAGATCTAAATGTGCCATATCATTTTATAAAATATTACCATGAATGATTCGGTTTCTGCACGTTGCAAATGCAACGCTGTGTATTGAAATGGACTATTTTCAGTATGTTTCTATAGAAGACACTCTTTTGAGTAAATCTAAAATGAACCATTTACTTTGTTTGCAAAGAAAGTTATTCATGCTTTTGAGATGTTTGCAAATATATCAACCATACACTACCAGATTACTAATGATACTCTGTATCTCAAGTCTTCCATCATAGAAATAACTAAATTAAGTGAGTAGAGGATGGTAGCATGACCCCAACAGTAACCTTTTTTGCTAAAGTATCAGAGATGATTAGGACATTTGAAAAGAACATAACAAGAAACTGATGTCTCAGTTACAAGGGACAAATTGCGTAGATGTTTCAAATCTTGTTAGGACAACTGAATCCCTTCATATTCTTGATATCGATATGAAATTTCAGCTGATCCATTCTTCAGCTTATGTCAGGAGTATAATTTGAGAGAAGAGGAAAACCATTCTTCCTCCATGAAAAAAAAACTGACGGTAGAAAAAAAAAGGTGGTCAGCAGATCAATACATTTCAATGGCACTAGGTGCATGGATGTAACCATGCTGCCAACCAACTACCTGAGTGACAGCACCACCTTTGCTGAGAAAAGAAAACCAAACAGTGTTTAAATCTGTGCCAGCCCAGCATGCACCTGACCGACAAGCTGATATATGCTGCCTCATTCAACTTCCAAACTCTCCAACAATGCTTCCAATCAATTACCTAGACCCCATCCTAGAAGGTGTAATGAGTAACCAACCTTCTCATTCCAGATGTGGTCTGCCATATCAGATTTTCCCATCTTTTTGCTCTTTGGGTTAAGGCTTTTTCATCTCCATCAAGTCTGACAATGACCTTTTCTCAAACTTACAGACAATGTTATAGGAAACTTCAGACGGAGGATGACACTGCCAAGGTAAGGTCTTGGCAAAGGTCTGCACTCATCTGAATATATTCCAATTCAATTATGCTTTTTATGAATTATCAATACTTTCTTGAATCAAAGAAGCTATACAGAGGTCCAAGTGTTATGACTGAGCTGCAATAACAGAGGTCGTATGATTTAGCTCTTTTGAAACTAGACCTAACTTTTTAGGGGGGTCAATAATCTACATTATATCGCAAACCATGCTATGATTATATATATATATATATATATATATATATATACTTCTTAGGAAAAAACCTCACATGGAAATACAAATATATCTGAAATTTTTCATGGGTAAAACTGGTTTATAATATAAGGAGTTACTTACACACTATTTGTGTTATATTTTGAAGAAAAAATACAATAACTATAAAAGTTGAACAAATTACCCTTAAAAGTAAAATCAGAACAGTCAGGCTAAAAAAAGATTCACTAGATATTAACAAAGTCCAGTATAAGTGTATATATATATATATATATATATATATATATATATATATATCAAATCTGAAATATTTTCAAAAAATTGACAACTGCCTCACACATGGACAGTGGTTCCAAACCATTGGGCTGCAGATTGATACCACGCTGCAAAGCACGTACTGCCAGACCAGGTGGAAATGATATGATTTGGAAATATTTGTTTGTAAAATAAACATCAATTGATTTCGTTAGATCTTAATAATGAATTTGTTTGATAAACCCTTCAAGAAATGAAATTGAGACAATTAGCCATGAACATTTGACTTATCACATATATTCTGGTTGTGATTAAAGAATATATTCAATATTAAATCGGTCCACAGTGCAAAAAAAGGTTAAGGACCTCAGAGTTATGAAAAATTACCTACATTGTAGGCAAGTTACAGGAAAAATATCTCTGAATCAAAATAAAATTCCAAGATATGCTCCTAAATTTAACCAATTGTTCCTTACACTATTACCTACCCTTCCATAAAATGTCATTGAAACTAATTGAGAACTTCTGGAAATATTGTATGGATGGACAGAGACAAAAACTAGTGTACACATATACCTCTTACAAGTTCATTGACAGAGGAAAATAAATCTGAGAAATTGTCCAGCTTAAAGGAATGCTTTTTGATGACCTGGTCACATGATTAACTTCATGTTTCCATGCTAAATTGTTGCTGTATTGAAAAAAATTGAAAAAAAAAAATTTTTTTAGAAGCACTACCATCTCTAGCATCGATTGCTGTTACTGACTGACATACCAAAATATTAGTTATATTCCTTGCTCAATGTTGCTAAATCAGATGTTACTAAGTTACATCCCTTGCTCAATACTGCAATTTAGATGTTTTCCATTTAAATCTAGAAGTTTTTGATTGCATCTAGAAGTAAAATTGGTTATTTAGTAATATTTTTATAGAAATAAAATGTAATATTTAAAAAAAATAAAGTACTTTTTTTTTATAAAAATGAATGTTGAATGAATATCCCTGCTAAATCTTCACACAAGAAAAGAACTAGTGAATCTATGGTCTAAATTTTAGGCTTGTTCAAGTATTTTCAGCAAGCAGTTTTTCATATTTTTCCAAATTCACAACATGCATTCTGCTATACAATAACATTCAAATATTTAACCTAATGTTTCCAAATTAAAGCCACAATTTACTACTGCACAATTAATGAAATATCACTCAAAATGTGAAAGTATTTACCCAGATGCATACAAGTGAAAATTGATCAGGCAAATGAACTAAATTTTAAAGGTATATGCATGAACACACAAATCTTAGGTTAAATGTCTGGAAAATTGAGTTCCAGTAGTCTCCCTTACATTAAGGGGAAATAAGTAGTATGTGTGCTGTGGATATACATGTTGGTAGATTAGAATATGTCTTCTAAAATTTTTTTCCAACAATTTTTGATGAGGCAATTTTTTTCACAAACCCTTTTCCTGTTGTGATTTTTTTTGCAGTTCCTTTTGATGAGGCAACTTTTTTTTTTTTCAACTCTTCACTCGTTATAGTCACAATCTTACAGTAACTAAACACAGAAACAAATAAAGACAAAAAATTGTCAAAAATCACAACCTATTTGCTATATATAATAATGAGTTTCATGGTCATGGTGTTTATAACGACAAAAATGTAAGAGAACAAATTTATTAAAAGATTAGCGAACAGGATCAAGTCATTTTACAAGAATCCCCAGAAGAAGTGCATTTTTGTATAGATATTAAAAAAGAACTTCAGTTGCATAATTATTCAAATTATCCTTGAAAGCCCTCATAAGCTTGATGTGATCTCTCTAAGGGATGTGGACCCTAGTTTGAGAAGCCCTGCATTATGCAGATAGACACAAGGAGAGGCATATAATATTAAACTTAGACAAATTTGACAATGTGTATGTTATGTTACATATATACATACACACACACACACATTTTTCTTTTTCTCGTTTATAGAGTGTAATGAATTATATGAACTATTTTTTTTCTTTTACTACGGCAAAAAGTCAAGGCTTCATTAACAGCAGAAAAGGGACAATAAAAAATGGATTCTCAATTTTACATACAATGGAGATCACAGTGACACTGGGGTAAAATGCAATTATGTTAAGAAATTGGATGCTATTCATTTTTCTAAGATTTAAAAAAAAAAATTTCTAAAAAGTCAGTAAGCATTTCTTGAGATTTAACAAAAAGAAAATACAAGCATATAGATGTCTAAAATATGATTTTAGAAGTCTCCAAGTTTGAGCATATTTATCTTATATAATCAACAGTGTAGATTTTTTTGTTTCTCAGTCCATAACAATGGACTCTTTCACTTGATAGAAACAATTCTGCTGATAAAATATCTCCTCCAAACTATTTGGAACATAGAAATTAAAATATACCAAGATCTTTCCATGGGGATCTACTAGTTTAAAAATAAGCATCTTTTATGTACATCAATAAATATGCTTCATTTGATGTAAAGTCATATAAATGTATTTCTGAACCATCAAGCACACTGCAAATGCAAATACATACACACACTTGAAAACATCCACTTCAATATTTACTCAGATTCTAAAACAATATCCATTGTTGTGTGTGTGTGTGTATATATATATATATATATATATATATATATATACAAACACGCACAACCTCATACAAATCTAACAATTATCAACCTAAATAAATATTTGTGTTTCTTTACTTTAGTAATTTTTGTGGTAAACAAATACAATAAAAATATACAATACAATTTCTTAAAATCTAATTCTTAGTTGTGAGCTAACTTTATGCAAACTAGAAGACTGTTAATTTTTTGTCACTCCTAGTTTTAATTATGTATTTTTAGGATGTTCAAAAACTTTAATAAAATAAACTCATGTGAAATTAATGAATTTATGCTTTTTGCTCATGATACAAAATGGATTTTGTATGAAATTAAACAGAATAAAATGTAAATGATAAAAAAACAGCAAAAATCTATTATGGATGTATGAAATTTTGCAATAAAGATTTGATGGTGAATGATGGAGAAATATTTTTAGAAAGCAATGGTCTATAGTGCCATATAATCTTCTTACACATTGCTCAATAATTCTTCATCTGATAAATGCTGAAATATAATGTGAAAATCTGACAGTATGATTTTGCTTCTGCTAATCATAACATTGCCTCCTGAGAGACAAGCATATACCTCAAGATTTCTATATTAAGACATAAATGAACCCAAACAAAAGAGAAAATTTGGATAAAAGCTATTAAAAAGGAGAGCCCAGTTCCAAATCCAGTAGAAGGCAAAGATAAGATACAATGTAATGCCTTGCATAGAAGATGGATCTCTAGAGTTCTGAGCTCCCTAAACAAATTTTCTGCCTCTTTCAATGTTAGAAAGATCGAAGGTAATCTTTTAAATCACATATCAGCGATGTTGTAGCAGGATGCAAACATGCTTGAATAGTCCCAGGTGTGGCCTCAAAATACGGGCATCTTAAGTGATCTGACAATGTAATTTTTCTTGCTATTGTTTTCAATCTTTGAAGCTGATAAGAACTTAATATACCTGGAATTTAGTGCATTAGGTTTCTACTGACAGATCTAAGCAATTGATCTAGAAAAAGATGTTATCTATTGTGTATGAAAGATGGAGAAAGAAGGAGTAATCATAAGTAAAACCATTTTGAATTTTAAAAAAGCAGAAGATTAGCTCTTCAATATGAAATATTCAACCAGTTGACAGCACATTGAAAATTGCATTGTTCTAGATAGTATAATCATCAGTGAAAGACCAAAGACAATTCTAAATAATAACAAAAGATTTCATACTAGCATCATAAGAAATGCCAATAATGTACACATCTAGGTATTGGAATTTTCAGTCCTAATTCTGTCAATTTTGAAAGCATATCAGTGTGTTAAAAATTTTTTTTTTTCAAGTGTATCTGATGCTTCCACTGTATGAGTTTGGTTTTAAGCATTTCTTCATTGACAAAGAAAGAAAAATATACAAGTAAAAAAAAAAGCTTCTGGAAAAGACTTGCTTGGGAAAAATTGGGGTAATCAAAAAAAATATTACCAACCTGATGTCTTTTTACTCGATGTGTAGGATGCCCATGAGCTGGGGGCTTTTTCTTTTTGCTGTGAACCATTATATACAAAAATTTCAAATTAATAAATGATGCTTCACTTGTGAGGGAATATCCACTGCAAGGAGAACACTATCCAATTTTTCACTATTTTTTTTTCTAAGCTACAAAAAAAATCCCCCCCAAACTGCAGGCCAGTAATCCAACTGTTGAACTTTAGAAAAAAATAAAAAATGCTATACCAACAACCTTTTTCAGGTAAGAAAAGTGTTGCATTATGGGAAGAAAATACATAAAATTTGAACAGACAATACAGGACATGTTGCATACAACAACCTTGAGAAAATGTCTCATTTTCACGTTGAGCATCTATAAAGCATTGTGAACATTACAAAATCTGTAAAGAAATATGTCGTCAAGGATCAGAAAGATAGAGTCGCAGGAGGCGTTTTCTTTTTACTTTTTATGACTAGTCAAACATCTTTCTTATAGGCAGAAACAACATCAAAAATGTTTGGTGCATAAAACAAGAGAATACAAACATTAAGAATTAAAGGTTATCTTTTTAGAAAAGAAACTATTTTAGTTACATCTATAGTGTATATGAAAAGTCAAATGAATGAATATTTAAGGAGAAGTTGAAACTTCATTTATATATGAACATTCCTATATTCTTCAGAGTAATTATCAGGTCATATATTTCTAACTGTTTAAATAAATTTCATACAATAAAGTATGAACTTTCCAAAAATACATCAAGGACTGAAGGTTTATATCATGCTATATTTTTCAATAATTGTTCACAAATTTTTTTTCAAGAAATCAACTCATCTGACATATAAATATATATTTTAACTATATAAACTTCAGCAATAGAACCAAGAATATGCAACTTTTAAAGAAGAAAATTAAACCTTAAAAGCTCAAAATTTACACCAACCATTCTATAAACATACCAATATCCCCCAAATCCACCTTCCTTAAACAACTAATCATTTTATGAACATCAAGTATATCATAGGCTTATGCAAACAACTTCTCATAGTTGAAATTAGTTTAAAAGCAAATACATGATATAAAATGCAGAGTTTGTTCTTCAAGCAGCTTTCCCTCACACAGTGACTGAACAGATGAAAATGATCTGTGAAATACACCATAAGTAAAATTCCAAAAGTTCTGTGATAGATGTATCCTTCTCCTGGATCTTTTTGGCTGTAGTGCCGAATTATATGACACTGTTGGCCTCGGCTACAAATAACATAAGAACCAGTACCTAACTGCACTGCCACTGCCCTACAGCGAAGTCATTTCTGACACGCCAAGAGCTGGTCTTCCAAGAGAAAATAATTATCCAGAAACAGGGCATTAATAGAAACAAGTCCAGTCAACTTTGGCAGAGATGAGATGAGGTACACAAACAACAGCAATATAAATAGTAGTAATAGCAACAAAATGAGGAGGAAGCCGTGTGCCCAAGTAAAAAAAAAAATAAGATCTGGAAACCAGACGGAGGTGTTTTTAAGTGGAGGATAGATTTGGAGAAGTTGGTGTTGATGGCAGGATGTGGTTGAGTGCTGTGTGGTCAACAAATACTGAAATCAACAGTATCTTATCTCTTTCTACAAATGATGCAACTGGCTTATCAGACATTGTTAATTGGTTTATTTGATAATAATGGCTGACAGATGAAACAATACAGCCCAACTTGAAATAATGGTGAAAATGGACTGTCTAATCTGAGTTCCAGATGGGATATCTTCAGATGAAAGGTTTAGTTTGATTCCGTTGTATTGTGGATATGCCATTTTTAAAAACTTCGACCGTGTCAATAATTTTAGAGTTACATAGATCAATTTCTGTCTTCAGAGAAACTTCATATACATATATATATATATTTTTAAAAACATCAATGTGTGTTTTACAGCATATTCTGCAAAACTAAAAAACAACTGACCACATACACTTAGGAATGCTCAGTAGTCAAGTTTGCTTTTACATAAAATCCAACTTTTCAATAGATACCATACTCAAAATTGGTCATAACCAATGTTCTCTCTAATTTCTTATGGTCTGTATGTGACCAAATGTCAGTGAGGAATTCAGTCATTGGTCGCATCGTAATATTATTGAACATTTTTTTTCTTGTTATTTGAAAATTTTGAAATTTGCGCACAGCTTAGAGGAACATTACTCATAACTTATTTGTGTCTTTCGTCATTATTTTTAGGTGTGGAAAAGAACATGATACAGTTGAATTCTGAGATATTCCCACAAAAAAGCTGATTGCAAGTCTTATCCACCAAATTATTAGTGGAAGTCAATAATGACATTTTAACTTTCAAATCAGTCTGAGAAAAACAGAATCAAGTACAAGTGGGTGGGAAACAGAATAGAATGAACAGAATCACTTACAATGGAAATCATTTGCTTTACACATATCATTATCAGGTATTATAAGTTCACCATTTGACAAAACCCTTTCTCATCTCCTTCCATGACGACTGCGATTGTGCTAACCACTGCCATATCTTACCAGCAAACTTTTCTATCTCATCCCTCCATCTTGTGTCTGATCTTTTCCTATTGTGTTAAAGTCCCACAGGCACCAACCAGTTAGCCTTTTATTCCATCTACAGCCCTTACTCCTTGCTAAGTGTTTAACCCATCTCTATTTTTGCTGTTTATTTGTATTCCATATTTCACTCAGGTCCTCCCTCATATTTATGAAAATCTTTTTGTATTACTTGATGTTATCCAAGCATTGGTCTTCCCATAGCTCACTGTGCAATTCTGTTGTTTTTCAGTTTATTTCCATGTTACACATGTTTTAAGCATATTGGCAGGGTACTCTTCAATATGTCTTTATTTATACCAAATGCTTTCCAACCAATTGTGACGCATCATTTTATTTCCCTTTCACATTTTTTTTTTCAAACTTTATTAGCTGACCTAGGTAAATGTATGCTTCCATCTCTTCTGAAGGATCACCCTCTCCCTCTATCTCTCTCTCTCTCTCTATATATATATATATATATAAAATTCTAAAGAAATCAATATATAGACTGCTAGACATTAAATGTATGTAATTAGAGGCATTTTTCTTTACTTACATTACTTTTGCATGTTTATTCCTGTGTTATGAGGAAGCAACCAAAAATATCCAAATGTAAGTGAACTTTTATATCACCTCATGAAAAGTCCAGAAACTTTCTTTAAGATTTAAAAAAAGGAACCATATACTTTATACAAGAGAAAGAAAGTACTTCAATTCTGAAAATAAAAATCCATCTTTGGCTCAGAACTAAGTTTTTTTTTAAAAGAAGGAAATCAATAAACAAGATTCTAGACATACATTCACAACAAAATGAAACAAAAAAATCAAGCGTACAAAGCAAAATGTATGCTTAACTGTGAATGACGGAAATTTCCATCATTCTAGTTCTATGGCAAACTCAATATAGTTTCTGATTTATCGTGATTGATGGCAACAGTTCTGTGAATCAGGGCTATCATCTTGTCATCAATTACTTGCAATGGATAACTATTACACTTACTATTGATAGGCTTACAGATAAACAAGAACAACTCCTCAAGAGACTTCATCATCAGAGTAAGTTGCTGTTTAATTAAATAATCATAATGCTAACAAACACAAAACAGTAACACAATAATTCTTCTTCAATAATACTATAGGCAACAGTGATTATAACAGATTGTAGGGAGATGAAGATTTTGTACAACTTTCCTTCAAAAAAATCCCAGGAAGCATGCAAACAAAGATATAAGATCTTGTGGTCAAGGTTCCTATTGTTGCTGCCTCCGCTATCAGTTTATTTCTCAAACCAATTAAGTGAAACAGGAATGGGGGGTGAGGGGGGTGAGGACGTGCAGTGACCTGATGGTTAATAGCACAGAAAATGGAATCAGCAAACAGAGTCCAAATTCAGGGTGAATCAGTTTGCGTTCACTTTCTACTAATGCCCTTGGTAATGGCATGATTCCATCCCTTCTTCCCCGTATATAGGTAGATAGCAGAGCAGTCTGGGATCTTTAGCCTTAGTTGGCAACTACAAGGCCAACAACTCAGAATTTCTAACTGAGAAAGTTCAACTCTTCGTCCAGTGGCAATGGAGAGAGAAGGGAATGTGTTGTGAGAGATTGGTAATGGACAGAGTAGGCAATGTGTTCCTGAAATACAGGGTTAACGAGGCTCTGGTGAAGCTTTGATGGGCCTAGAAACCCAAAAGTGGATTATAAAATGTGCTCAAGTAGAAATAAAGGATAATAAAAATGTCTTCAACTCACCACTACATTTTGAATTAGTGGAAGATTTTTTTTTGAGGAAAAGTAGTGATGGTTGAGAGAGAAAACTTATCCTCTGAAATGTTAAAAGACAGTCTGTGTGCACACACTGCTTGCACTAGGGAAATGAAGGTTACCAAGATACAAATCATTCAGGAGGAAACACTCAATTGCACATGAAAGAGTATGTGTGAAAGTGTGTGTCAGTGTGAGAGGAATGGGAGAGAAATGGAGGGGAGAAAAAGAAGAAAAAGAGGGGAGAAAAGGAAGAGAGAGAGGGGAGAAAAGGAAGAGAGAGAGGGGAGAAAAGGAAGAGAGAGAGGGGAGAAAAGGAAGAGAGAGAGGGGAGAAAAGGAAGAGAGAGAGGGGAGAAAAGGAAGAGAGAGAGGGGAGAAAAGGAAGAGAGAGAGGGGAGAAAAGGAAGAGAGAGAGGGGAGAAAAGGAAGATAGAGAGGGGAGAAAAGGAAGATAGAGAGAGGAAAGGAAGATAGAGAGAGGAAAGGAAGATAGAGAGAGGAAAGGAAGATAGAGAGAGGAAAGGAAGATAGAGAGAGGAAAGGAAGATAGAGAGAGGAAAGGAAGATAGAGAGAGGAAAAGAAGATAGAGAGAGGAAAGGAAGATAGAGAGAGGAAAGGAAGATAGAGAGAGGAAAGGAAGATAGAGAGAGGAAAGGAAGATAGAGAGAGGAAAGGAAGATAGAGAGAGGAAAGGAAGATAGAGAGAGGAAAGGAAGATAGAGAGAGGAAAGGAAGATAGAGAAAAGAAACAAAGAGACAGAAAAGAAACAAAGAGACAGAAAAGAAACAAATAGAGGGAAAAGAAACAAATAGAGAGAAAAAAGAGATAGGGAGAGAGAAAAGAAAGAGGGAGAAAAGGAAGGGAGAGAGAGAAGGGAGGCCGAGTGGGGGAGAAAGAGAGACAGATTGGAGAGAGGTTGATTTTTTATGTTTCAGTTAAATTGAGTTCAGTTTGACTAATGCTGCCAAACCAATCTTGTTCTTTATCACCCCATTCACTTTGCTTCCACCTCTCTCGGATCCACTATGTCTACTACCACCAACACTTCCACCATCTTCACAGCACTACAAGAGATATGACATCTGCTCAGTAAAATCCTTTACGAACAGCAAATACTCTTCATTCACACATGGCAACAGCCAATGCAGATGCTGCCATGTGCATGCCGACAAAAGAGGCAGGCAGGCAAACAAAGAGAAGTCTTCAAGTGGCACAGAGCAATGGTATGAGATGGGTACCAATCAAAAATGCTTGTCACGAACTGTGTGTTCTTTGAATCTGGCCCAGAAACAGCAAATGAAGGAAGACCAGAATATCAGCTTAGGAAACAGTGTCAATCTAATGCTTATTGTTAGAGAATAGAAAGAAGTTGTGAGTGGTACCAAATAACGGATCAGAGTTGTCAGATTTGGCCAGAAAGGGAGATAATCCAAGCATTATTTCAGAGACTTACCTAAAACAGTCATTGGAATAGTATTGAATTGGTAAATACAAGAGCATGGTATTGAACCTCTCCCCCCAGACTTGCTCAATTTCCAAATTTGATACTATTCCTATAACTGTATTGGGTGAGTCACCCATATATGAATGAATGGCTTCCATTCTGTCCTTCCCCTCAGCTGGTTGCCTTCACAAAGTTCAAGACCTCAATCTGTCCTACTATTTTACAACAGCTGGGGGAAGGAGAGATGGATTCATGCCTTCCCAAAGTCTCTGATAGAGCTTGGATAATCTCCCCTTTTGGCCCAAATTGGCAACCGTGTTGAGGATATTCAGCAGAAAACTCTGGAATAAATGTCAGGCATAAAAAGAGTCACTGACTAATAATTAATTGATTACCTTTTTGGTTTCTTTCTTCCAGATCGATGGGCAGGTATTACATACCTGATTCTTTTTTCTTTTTCTCTGGTTCTGGTAAGTGTTAGATCATGTTTAAGCGATTTTCTTTTTTAATCTAATTCAAGATATGCTAATGAAAGTGCATGTGTGACAAAGAGATTCTCAACCTACCCTTTTAAGGAAATTGAAAAGAAAATATACAAAGATTTATGTATATATATATATATATATATATATATATATATATTTATACACACACACACTAGTACACACACACACACACACTAATGAGCCTTGTGAAAGTGCATGTATTTTACTTGAAAAATTTCCCCTAGGTCCATGCATGTTGAATTTAGTAGGGCAAAGTAGACTTTTGGTATGCTGTAGAAATAGATGGAAATTAGATTATTATTAGGGTGAGAAAATATTTTTTTTTTTGCCAAACAGAGGAATCATATGCCAATTTTGTACATGTATGCAGCGCATCTGTGGCTTACTGGAAACGTTTAATGCACTGGGTAAAGTCAAAAATTGTGAAAAGAATCAGTTCAACCAAAAATCAACCATATATATATATATATATATATATATATATATATATATATATATATATATATATATATATATATATATGATAAAATAATGGACTCACTACACAGACATGTTCATGTTTCTGCCCTTTTGGGCTTCTTCTGCTACAAGATATAGTAATGATAAACCAGAGATGTACTCAGCAAGTTATTTCTTCGAGCCACTCATAATTTTTTATACCTTATGGGGCAAAGTTTTATCAGGGCTCAAAAAACAATTTTTACAGAAGTTCCAGTGGCAATTAAAAGTAATTTCAACTCTTGAATCAATTAACCATTTGATACAGCTTCTAAATGACAGTGAAATTCTGTGAATAGATAAAAAAAATAATGGAACTTTGTGAAAATAATTTTTTCTATTCAAAAAGTTTACCCAGAAGTCACAGGAGATAACTTCAATCAGAAATTATTTCCTTTGCTATCAACATTCAATTTAAAGAAGATATGAAATTAAGATTCAATATCCTCAACCTGTTCCTTCACAATTATAATTTTTTTTTTTTTAAATGACATCAAATTGTTATGGTTAAATCTATATTTTCTAGCACTAATCTTATACTCAAAATTACTAAATTATTCTGTTGTAAGTACACTGAAAGCATGGCAAATGAAATGAGTTCAAGACAGAGCCAATTAATCAATCAACAACATTATTGCTACATATGTTGTAGTTCCAAAACAATCGACCAAGTCATTTTTTTTTATAATCAGCAAATCTTTCATCAAATGGATTTAGTCTGGGATTTAAAAATGCAACTAATCCTCTTGATCTCGGCTTCATTTATTTACTGATTACTAGATAAATCATTTAGAGTGATAGATTTTTGGATAGACATTAAAATTAAAATATAGGAAAAAATTAAAAGTAGAAATATGAATAATTTAAGAGACATGATAAAAACGTAAATGATTTAATGTTTAATCCAACTGAGAGACTAAATCTCTCATATAATGATGTGAATTATCTGAATTTCATCAATTGATGACATGCTATTTTTTATATAGCTTTCGTGCTGCTATCTACGAACTCCCAATCCACTGCCTTATGGGTTAGTCATGGAGGACAGAAGACTTAGGGAGACAAGCTGCAGTGGAGAGCTTCGATGGGCGGACACCAAAAGATAGATGACCCAGCACTCTCCTGCATAATATCTGGTCATTTTGAGTTTTTTTCGGGGCCATCAGACTCTCACTGTGCAAACCAAGATAGAGCTGCTGGTGGTCTGTGCAGCCCCACCAATACTTGAATCTCATGCGCAGGCTTCCACTCTCGAGGGATAGAGGATGCCATTGTTGATGGACGAACTGCCTTAAGTATTTTTTAAATACTCACATACAGACATCTGGGGGCCAACCTCTCTCATTTTCTGTGATGCCAAGATTAATACATTTCTGTTATAAATAAACCCAATTAGGTTCTGAAATAAGGAATTCTGACAAGATTTTGCAGGCTTCCCTTATTGTAACACAGTTAGCAATATTACATGGGTGGATGGTCGACTGAAAAAAATCAATTTAGCTCCAAGGGAGCAGATTTAGCCATGAAAGTGCTAGATTTAGTGACAAAATATCAGCCCTGGTTATTGAAGCTCAGTTAAAATGCTGTTTGCTTTTTTGGACTCCAACACATGTTATAATATGATGCCTGTATTACTTTATAGAACAATGAAATATATAGGAACTAGGCCAAATTACAACTCTTTTTGTAAAAGGGGGGAAAGGGGAGTGCTATTTGGTATTTAAAGGGATGATTGTAATGTCCATGTAAAAGCTTAATATTACAAAACCAAACAACTCTGAATTTTTTCATTGTTTAATAATTTACACTTCGTAGAAAGGACAAAGAGGCTTTCTTGAGGAAAGACAAAAATCCATTGACTTGAAACCTTCCAAATAACCAATACACTTTGTTGCAGTAGATAAGACTGAATTTCAGCCTTATATTATAATGTAATAAAAAACATCCAAGATTTGGTAGGATAATCTGAAACATCAAAGATACAATCAAAGGTATAGCTGAGGAGGGAAGTAAGCTTTTTGAAAACGTCCCCCCTGGCCCTCAATGGAGGAGGGGCTGCAAAAGCTTTATGAATTATAGTTAACCTACAGCATTTCTACTCACATCTCATTAAAATTTTAAAAATCTGCACGCATTTATGCATCATGATTGCTTGACATCATGCCATTGTATGAAGTTGATATTTGCCAGATATATTTGTCAGTGCACCTGACACACAGTCTGAAAATCACACCAGTGTGAAACTCAGAGTCATCTTGAAGTGCTGATTTGTCTGTCTATACCTATTGTCTGTCTTTGTCTGTTAATGCCTATTTATTTATTATAAGTCTAGAAAGCCTTTAAACACTAAACATCAAAAAAGGTTTTGTATCACTTCAGTCACCTATTTTCCAATATCTGTCAATGCAATTTATGTAATTTTCTTAGGAGTTTTTTGGTGTTTTACATATACTTTGTGTGTGTGTGTGTGTGTGTGTGTGTGTGTGTGTAATACTTTGCAATTAACATTCAGATACTACTCTGATCCAAGGTAGAAGTAACAGAAGGCAACACTTAACACCTGGGCAGGATGTGCAGATTCTACACTCTGATCCTAAGCAGAAGGCCAGGGAGAGAGTAATAATTATTCTAGGCAGAGTGCACAGATACTCCAATCCAAAGCAGGAGTGCCGAGCTATACATGAATAATCCCGCCATTTTTTACCAGTACTATGGTAGCTAAATCAATAATCAACAGGTACCAGGCTGATATGTACATCTGAGAAAGTCTATCCTTTCATCATTAATACTATTATTTAACAGTCAGTATAAATCTATTCGCATACAACAAGAATAATTTAATATCTTGGATTCAGCCTCATAAATTTTTCAACTGCCAAATGATGGTGTAACATACCAAGTTCACAGTCATCTTTAAATAATTTTACAGCTATCATACTGTTCCTAAAATATCAAGATTTTATATGCAAGAGACTGACTTAAATATTCCAAAGAGAAAGAAGTGAACAAGAAAGAAGGGGAGAGAGAGAGAGAGAGAGAGATCTGTCTTCTCAGCACATAATTACTTCTCTATCTAGACAAACCTTTCCTGCTCAGAGTCATAAAATATAAAAGAAATCCAATACCAACATTCTCACAAACAACTAATACGCAACATAATTTTCAGTCCTGGCATCTGGTTGAACATGTCCCTCACATTGACCCCTGTGATCCTGGATGGACATCACAAAACAAAGAAATCCAAGACTAACATTCTCACACATACAACAAGGTAACCAACCAAATTTCAGAATTTAAATAGCTTCCTTTCTCCAGGTTATCTGATACCCCCATAAATTTGATACCAGTCTACCTGTCAATACCATGTATTTAAAACCAGGAAAAGTAATTTCTTTTATGCAAATATTACTTGGGTGAGTTCTATATGCAGAACTTAAACCGACTTATTGGTTTGTTTTAGTATGAGAGCAGTATTGCTAGAAAGCACAACTCAAAGAAAGCAGCTTCAGTCGAAGTTAACAAGCCTAAATTCATACAGCTTTATTAAGGATCAGTTTATTGATGACTGATTAAATGAATATTCGTTTAGTACCAACGGCATTCAAAAAGACTTTCAGTGTTTCTTAACACTGTCAGTGCTTTCAATGAAGATTTTCATAGACACCATTCCTGGATCTCAACCGCTTGATATGGAGATCTTCCGTTTTCTGGTAGCCCCCTATACATCACTGATGTAACTCTATACGACCCAATTTTCCAGTCTCACCAGTGGTCTAGAAGAGCATGGACCTAGTCAAAACTCCCTTCAACTCAGAAAACGTCAATTTCATGAGATATTTTGGCAATTTATTATATTCATGTGATATTTCATGATTTAAAAAAAAAAAATCAGATATCACTGTAGAGAGTATAACTATAAAAGAATATAAGTAACATCAAAAGTGTTAATTGAACTACAAATACTATTACTGGAGGAAATGGTAAATATCACTATTAAATTATAGAAGTTCATTAACTCTAGTCCCTTAGATCTGTTCAAAGCAGGATACTTTTTTCCTTATTGTTTGATTTGTTGTTTCACCATGTTTTTAGAAAGAATGCAGATGACTTTTCATAAAAGTGTTTGCAAGTAAAAATCATGTAATTCCACCTTTAATACTGGTAGTAAAGTGTAGTTATGCAGACAATATGAATTATAATTCAAATAAGTGTTCTTCCAAGTGGCCTTCGAAGCTGAACACTAAATCATCATATAAATGTTGGAAGAAAAAAACACTTATTCAGAGCAAACTAATTGATCTTCTCAAGAGCAAGCAAGGTTCGGCAGTTAAATTATCATTAAATGGGAAAGCAAAAGCTGCATCTTTGGAGATCAGTATTAAGGATTTAGAAGAAGATACAGGTATTGAAACCATTATTGAAATATTTGACATTTTATTTTCGCCAGATAAGAACAGACATCAGTTGGTTGCTTTTAATAATCTGTACAATCTGCATAGGACTGCTGACATGGACAGATTTTTTTATTGATTTAAGATTGCTCAAAAGAATATGACACTTCCAGACAAAGTGATGGCATTTATGCTCTTTTCTTCAGTGAACTTTCAAGAAAAAGATGCACATTTGATAATGTCAATTGAAAGATACAACTTTCAAAGATATGAAACATGCCATTAAGTGTATTTTCGGTCATTCAATTGGTTCTTCGAAAACTAATGGATGTTCTCTTTGAATAAAAATAAAATTGAAACCAGTGTTCAAAGTTGAATATGATTCAAGTGAGACCCTTTTGCAAATAAATTTCGATACGGTCATTCATATCCACAAGACAGTAGAAATCAACATGGATATGGCGACAGAAAGAGAAATGTGAATATAAATTTCAAACAAAGATAGCAAAAGAGCAGAAAATACAACCCCACTGATCATAATGGGCAAATACCTACATGTGTGACATGTGATTCTAAAGCTCAGTGTTATATTCTTTTGAGCAAACTTTACAATCAACCACTGATAGGATTAAGTGTCTGTGATCCCAGCGTCTAGTTTGAGTCAATGAGAAGGGGAGAAAGTATTCTGTTACTTCTTTTCCAACTAAATAAAAATAAGATAGAAATGGTGACCTTTCTATATCACCGTAAGAAACTTTGGATGATCAATAATGTCTATTTTCACATTTTCACATTATTTTCAGAAAAATTTAGATGTTTTTATATCATTTTTGCCTGATTTTTGGATGGAAAACTCTGGCAAATTTATGTCTTTTTCAATAATGAAAGATATGATAAAAGTAAACACAGAATAAGAAATTTGCTAATGAATAGTTTTGTATTGAAATGAATCATTGTTTGTTTTCTACTTTTGTCATAAATTACTTGCATACTTAGCATATCTGAAATATTGTTTGACAAAAGGGTACGCAGGGAGAAAGATCTTTTAGTTAGATAAAAATAAAATTAGTTCATATGAGAGGTGGGGGTAAATTAAGTATTTGAAAGTACAGTAAACCCTCACTATTATGAACCTTGTTATAATAAATTTTGGCTTTAACAAACTTGTGGAGCCATCCAAACTGACTTTGAATTTATGGAACAAAGTGTGCTAAATGCGGTGAATATATGGATCATAATAAACTTTCTCATTTACGCCATAATTTGTTCAGATTTTTCTAAAAGAAAAAATTGAAGAAAAAAATGAATGACATAGTTTTTATTCCAATGGAAAGTTACCATATTTTCTTTTAGTCCATGTACTTGGTTTTTTATCTTCTTTGTTTACAAATGAATTTTTCCAGTGTGGTAAAAACTGACAGTGACCATTCACTTTGTCTAAACCTTCATGTCTAAACCCAATTTGTCCAAACTATCATCATTAGTATTAAATAAGAATTTGTGAATGATATTGCACAAAACTATTGGAAATTGAAGAATTAAGTAATTTCTTTTTTATATATCCAAGGAGAAACTTTTTCCAGCAGATATTTTTATGTAAAAACAAAAAGTGTACACTATATTCTAATTAAAAAAACAAGTATATTTTATGGAAATTTTCTACACTCTTCATTCATCTTTTTAACACAAAGTTTTACAATAAAATTGATAGATTTCAAGGATAAGATGAAGTTTGTCTAAACTATTATAACCAAAGTACTAAATCAGATTTTTTCAATAATTTCATATAAAAATATTGTAGAATAAACTGAGTTGTTGTCATAGAGCTAAGACAAATGGGAAAAAAAGTGACATCTTAATTGTTATATTTATAAGTATAACCAAATATTTCCACTGGGAACTTGACACCCAAGATAAAAAAAGCATCAAACTCATATAAAAGATCATTTTATCATCAAATTCTTAGTCATCATTAAGGAAAAGAATTGGAAAGAAAATCTAATATTACCTTTCTGTGGGGAAAAAGATTTTTCATAAAACTGGCAACATGAAGAGTGTATTTTATAAACATCAAAATGACATTGAATATCCAACAATATCAGAAATATAAGAATTAAAAGAAAATAAATATCCCTGAGTATTGAAAAGAATGAAACTTTATTTTATTATTTCTGCCTTTTCTAATAATAACCTAAATTCAAAGACAATAGAACTCTCTTTGGATCTACCAATTGTTGTTTCTTTAAAAACAGCAAACTACTAAACTTACTTATTACCTAACAAGGGACAACCATTGGATATAAGAAACTTTTGGCTCTAACACCCCCTCCACTCAATTAGTTCCTTAGAGTGAAGGTTTACTGTACTAAAAATAAGTTCAACATACGGTTCAATTGGCGATAATTTGATCAGATTGTAGTGCAACCAAGGCTTAGCTTAAGTTCTATTGGGCTCATGATTGCCCTCATGTCGATGAATAAATTGACCAAGATAGTAAATAAAAAAAGAATTCTTAAAGTGTACAACTATCATATTCATAGGAGCAAAGGAAGAAAATAAAAAAATTACAAGCTCTAATAAATGAATCTAAATATTGAGCAGTAGTAGACACTGGTTGTTCTGTAACAATTTGTGATAAAAAATGACTTCAAGACTACATTGACTCCCTGAGTGATTTTGAACAATCTATAATTACTAAAAAGGTTAAGGAAAGCGCCGACCCAAGGAGCAGTGGGGTCCGTGGTTAGCAGTCAAAGTCTGTAGAATCTTAGAGACATAAATAAACTTTATATTTCAATGGTACAATGGAAAACAATCATGTATGTGACTGAAAATTTCACAGAAATAATTTTTACACTCGTCTACAATGATTAACATTATTCAATTCAAGTGCAATACAAAAAATTAAAAATATGAACAGTGTAAACAAACACTGTTGAATTTTTGAGAATTCAGAAGCAAAGTAATATTGTTGCTGTTCTCTGTAAATGATCTTGTTCATCTGCAATGTGGTGTTGTGTGTGTTCGATAAGACTAAAAGATACCCAAGCACGGGGACCAAAAGGTCCAATTGGTGTAAAGCCAGCCCTGCCTATCAATTCAGCTCTAACATTTGGTGATGTGACCATGAATTCCATTACAAAAAAAATCAACTTTCCAATGTTGGGTGCGTAATTTAAAAGCATGGATAACTACTGAGGTGATACACTGTAACATTCCTCTGCTGTTAAGTAAATATTCGATATAAAATTTTGAAAATCATATTATGAATGTGGGCACCAAAAATATTAAATATCAACTTTTTCTAACCACTCTATAGAGATGATTAGATCAGCGATGTTGTTGATTAATCAGGTCGGTGTATAAGATCAACAAGGCTAAAATAATGTCAAATTATTTGCATAAGCAATTTGGACACCCCTCCTCAGAAAAGATAGTTAAATTGATTTATGATACAGATATTAACAATCGTGTACTTGAACATGAAATTAATTCTCTACTGGAGCAAAATTTCAGGAATCCTCCTCTTGGAGCTATTTTCAGTTTTCCTGTGGCAAGTATATTTAATGAAGCTGTAGCTTGGATCTGAAAATCTATGGCAAAGGTTACTGTCTTGTAATAGTAGATTTGGGAACAGGTTCTTAATGTGATTAATAACAGACTTGCTTCTTACTATTATCAATCTTTTTTTTTCATGATGGATAATGACTTTTGATGCTCCCAAAAAACTTCTTCCTGACAATGGTTATGAATTCAACAACAGTGAGATGCAAAAACTGAGCGAAGCTTTCAACATGAACATGATAACAATAGCAGCAAAAAGTTCTACGAGCAACAGTATCTGTGAAAGACTTAATGCAGTTATTAATAACCTGGTAAGCAAGATTATTGCAGATACTGCGTGAGGTAGCTCAAGCTTGGGTTGTTTCTGTTCACAATGCACCTGTTAACAACTTTGGATTTTTCCCAAATCAGTTGGTCTTGGATTTCAGCCCAACTGTTCCAGATATCTTCAATAGTGATCCCCCTGGCACAGGAACCTGTAACTGTGTCTACTAAAGTGAGGAGAAAAGTGAATGTGTTGCATTTGGCCAAGGAAGAACTTTTAAAGCTTGAATCTGACAAGAGAGTCAGAAGAGCACTGATGAGTAATATCTGTAATAACAATGTGGAAAATCTGTACAATGAAGTATTTTACAAGAGGAATGGCAGTCATAAATGGCATTGATCGGGTGTTAAAAATTGATGGGATGGCAAATATTGATGTGGTATGGTGGTATCCACATTCACATTCACTCATGTCGTCTGACAGAGATATCAAATCTTAAATGCAAAGGGAGCAATTCACAAGTAAATGATCAAGGACAACGTAACGATGATAGTAGCAATCATTATCCTCCTGCTGGAGATAAAGCCAATATGGAACAGGCCTGTGGTGGTATTAATGATAATGGAACTGATGATAATGATAACGTAGTTCAAGTTGAAGTAGAAGGCAATGAGGAACCATCAAAGGAATGTAAAATGACATTTGGACATTGTTTGCAAGGAATAAACTCTGATACTGGTCATTATAATTCTTGCAAGATATTGAGTAGAGCAGGGAAAGCTACTGGCAAATATAAACACTGTTATAATATTAAATATGATTCTAATGGTGGCACTGGTTGGATTGATTTCAGTAAATACAGTGAATGGAGAGTGAAGAAGAAATGCCAAAGTTGTTCAACTCAGATGAAGTGATGACTGCAAAGAAAAATGAATTTAAAAACTGGATTGATAATGGCTTATTAGATGAAGTTGAGTGTCTAGGTCAGAATGCAATATCTGTAAGATGTGTTGTGTCAGGAGAAGGTGAAGGATGGTGGAGCTATGACAAAAACCAGGCTTGTAGCAAGAGGTGATGAGGAAGATATAACCAATATCAGAAAACACTCTCCAATTTGTTCCAGAGAAGCAATTCATATATCACTTTCTTTGGCTTCTTCTAACCAGTGGATATGTCACACTATATATTTGTAAGGAGACAAATTGAACAAAAAATCTACCTCTGACCTCCACATGATTTTTTTTATTTATTGGAATCTAAATATAACTACATTTGTTATATGATGCGACTAGAGCATGGTACATAGCAGTCAGAAATGAGAGTGTCCAGCAGATAATTTCCCTATTTTCATTCCACAACAAAAACAAGTTTGAGGAAATAATTTGTATTTATGTGACTGATTTTCTCTCGGCTGGTTCACTCTGTTTGAAAAGTGTATCATTGGGAAGTTGGGAAACATGTTCTTGATTGGAAGCTCTGCATCAACGTCTTTTGAATATATAGACCTTAACCTTATCTCAACAAATGATGATTTGATAGTGAATCAACTTCAATACATGTCATCCTTGTAACCTTTTGCAATCAGTCACCAATGAGCAGATCAGAAAACTAGTGAACTGTCATAAACAGAAGAAAAGCTATGGTTTCTTGATTAGTCAATTAAATTGTTTAGCTACCATAAAGTTTGACTGATGTCATAACCAAAAAAGGGCATAATGATTAAGCAAACATTCATGAATTTACAGACACAAAAAAGAGGGTTGGGAATATTTCCTTTTTGGAAAAGAAAAAAATCTTTAATTGGAAGATTCATGAGAAAAATATTAGATTGTTCAACCTCATCTGGCAACTTATATGACTCAGTAGAGCTAAGAGTAGATGGTTAATAAATTGTTGTATAATAAATTCAACAATGACAAATAATCTTCTATTGACCTATATAAGTTGTATGTTTAAGTATTAAAAGGTATAAAAAATTTGACTGATGTTGAAATAACTTTTTTATCATTACAAAAGTTGAACTTTTGTAACCTTTTCTCTTAATACTTTAACATACATAGAATGATGAAACTAATGTTCATGATTATTTATACAAAAAGAAATTGGTTAGAATATTATCTTTTTTGAAGAAAAAAGATGTAGACAAAAATTATTTCTTCTAAAAATTCAATTCTTGAACTCTTGACATCCACAAAATTTTGATACAAATGGTTATAGATAGATTCTTCACGCCAAAATAATTATGAATACAGAGAATGATAGCGAATTTTGGTTGATTAATGTTGATTTCATTACCTCTGTCAAAGAAGTAGAACAGGTGTGGGTGTATATATATATATATATATATATATATATATATATACACACACACACACACGCACGCACGCACGCACGTGCGCGCACACACATTGTCTCTCCATCAGTCTGTCTACAAGATATACCCAAATGTATTGGATTTCAGTGAAATTTCAAGAAAGATGGGAATGGGGGTCAGGAAATCAGGCTTATACATTCATGTATATTCTTATGACTGTTTACATGATATCTCCAGAAGTTCTACATGAATTTCAATGAAATTTTGTGGAAGGGTGGGCTATAAACAATTGAAGAAGTGATTAAATTTTTGAGAAAATCCATTTATAATAACCTACCCTGCATGTTCACACCACAAAATAATAAGAATTTCATTTTTTTTTTATTTTTAAGAATCACTAAAATTTTACGTCTCTACAAAAGTTTTCAATGATTTTCTCTGAAATTCGGTAGAAGTGTAGACCATAGAAGATAGGATAACATTTTGGATGGATCCATATAAAATTACGTCCCCAGACAATGACATTGATAGAGTTATTAGCTCTCTATGCACATTTTTACTACTGTGCATGCACATTTGAGCACCCCCAAATATTTCTAATTCAATTCGCCATCCCAAAATGCATGGAAATATCCTGAAATTGTGAATTTTTGTTGATGATATAGATTTTATCAAGTTTTAGATTTACGGCTCATGTGCATTTTGGGCCTCAAAATCTATTGAAATTTAAGAAAAAAAAAAAATAACATGGCACAGTACCACTGAGCAATAGCAGTCCAAACTTGGTATGTTTTGACCAGAAATTGTGGTCAGTGCCTCCTGGACATTTTTTTTTACCATATTTATGGGGCTTAATTTTTAATGAGATAGAATGCACCTTAAGAATCAAAATTTCCAATAATCCGAAAAACTGCTATTATGACCTTACAAAGAGGTTCTACATTCCAAGAATGAATTAATATTGATCCTATCAATTTTTTGATTTATTCATACTGTGCATTTTTGGCCTTAAAATCAAAAGAAAGGCCATTGCACACTCACATTGAGTAACTACATTCTAATCATGGCCAGAAATGGTGGTCAGTAGCTCCAGAACAAATTGGCAATTTTTTTACTGTATTTATAGGGCTTAATTTTCAAACAAAATTAAAATGTGATTGGACCTTTAAAATCAAAATTTTCAAAATTCAAAAAAACAGTCACTGCACAGAAAGGGTCAATATTCTAAAAATGGTTCCGAGTCTCAAAAATTATTGTCGGCAAACTCTTGGAACAAAATTATTAACTTGACTGATCAAAAATACATGACCGCACATGTTAGTCATGGCGACATTTGAGGATGAAAGGGGGGATGCAGGGAGCGTATTCCTTGACATGAAGATACCCTGTACATTTGCCCAGGTTTTGGAAGTGGTCCTATAATTTTACTCATCATGAGGCTGAAGTTCCCCGAAAAGTGGATTCATCCTCAAAAAGATAAGAAATGAAAAATAAATGAATATTTATATAAGAAATAGGCAACTTTTTCTTCTCAGTAACTGCCAAAAAAGGCTGGCTACATCCACCTCATGGCCAGTCTCTTTTGGCGACAAACACAAGACCAAATATTGTTTTTGACAGTTGTGATTTTAATGTTTCCTATCACGATGCTAATATAGATGACCTTTTAAAATTGAATATTTCAATAGAGTGACCCATGGTAGTCTGTAGTTGTTTTTTTTTCCAAGAATACAAAATACAAAATCTTGTTCTCTTGAATGTTTCTCAGATGAAACCTTTGCCAACATTACCAATAGAAGTTCGAAAGGGTTTTTTTTATAATTCTTTTCAGAAACTATGAAAATCAACAATGTCTTATCTATTGACAATCAAGGAAGAAGAGTGGTCAAGTCAACCATAGCTGCAGAAACTACAGCATAGCTTGACTGTGCTGAGGCTGTTTATATTGCCAGTATCATTAAAGAAGTGTCAAGTTGTCTCAAGATTAAAATGAAACAATGTGATACATTCTAGGGTCAAAGACAATAGAAATCTTATGGAGGCATTGTATTCTTCAAGGAAGTCAAAAGATTGAGAATAGATATGGCAGTGATTCAAGAAAGTCGGCCTACACATGAACTTTAGCTAGACAAAGATCATGTGCAACAACCAGGTTGGAAAGAACACTAAAATCAAAATCGAAGACACAGAACAAGAGAAAGTAGATCACTACATCCACCTAGGACAACATATGACAGAAGGGAAGAGTTTGTAGTGGCAAAGAAGATGCAAAGTGTGGTGAATGCAGAGCCCAGCGTTTTCAAGCCTGCAACCAAGAAGTAAGGATTGAACATTTAACTACAATTTCTATCTTGATCACTCTCTCTCTAGGGGTAGATTTGTTGAAATTTCTCGAGTGATGGCTTCAGCTTTCACTCTTAGCTTTCAATGCCAATCCTTTGTCTCAGTGAGTCAATAAGTCACAGCTTTCGAGAGTCAGTCACTAAGCTACTGTTAGGTCTGCTACGGAGAGTGAAAAATCAGCTTCTTTTATGAAAAATTTTCAGAGTGTGGTTTGACGCTGTATGGGGGCATGATTAATCACCCACCAGTCCAAATCAATCAATCTCCTACCACTATCTAAAGGGGTTCCCAAATTTGGAACTTAATTCCAACATCTTTTTTTCCTACACCCACCTCCATTTTCCTAGGCCCATCTTGCAATCTCACTAGATCAATTTTTCACTCTGTCCCTAATAAAGCGGGATCACACATCTTTACGTGATTTCCAATGACCAGTCAGTGGATGCCAACTGGCCACATACTCTTTTTGCATAGGTGGCAAAGAGACGTGTCTATCCTGGCTTTATTAATCAAAGTCATAATAGCAATCAATTATGTATCCCGTCCCGACCCTTTTGAATTGGAACAGCTTGTTGATTTCTTACCCTATGAATAAGAACTACCAAAAAACCTCACTGGCTTTGCCAAAACAGCAACTCTAAAATGATATTTGCTTGAAATTTCCTAGTTCTGGTTAGTTTTAAGAAAAAAACAATTCAAATTGTTAAATTCTCATGATGTTTTAATGTTCATGAAATTTGTTATTGATAGTATAACATTTCAATGTTTAAAAAAATTAAAGCGTAAAATGAGAACTGCAATTGTAAGCAGATCGATACGGAAAATTATGAAATACAGATACACAACTAATTTTCTGACAGAGACGTGCCAAATTATACATTTTGCCAGACCAATGAAGTTCACAAAATAATAATTCAATAATACACGTCTGACCAACTAATTAGGCACATCTCATATCTTTAAAGCTTCAGGACAGTTAGGAACTTGAACTAAACAAATATTATCGTATGTGTTGGTGTGCAAGTTAACTTTTTAAAGATAAAGAATTTTCAATAATGGATCATATTAGTCTGTTCAGACCCACTGAACTTGACAGTCAGATGGAAGCAGCACTAACTTATTTTGGAAAGTCAACTACTGATCCATCAAGTATTGGACTAAACTTGAATTAAACTTAAGTTTTGATGTTGACTTTATACATCAGCATATACGGTTAATTTAAATCAAATGGTTAAATGCAGTATATTGATATAAGTCATACAGTTTATCAATATAATTGATACAGAAACAGGTATATTTATTAAACAAATACAAATACCATAGCGTATGTCTCCCACTGCTTCTGAACTAAAACATTGCGGTCGAATTTTCCTAAAGATTCCACCTTTTCTTGCATCAATATAAACTGGTATTGGGACTTCACACTGCCGAACGCTGCACTTTGTTTGGAAGCTATTACTAAAGGTAATGTATGCAAATTAGGATAGGAATTTTTCAAAATTGATGGAGCTGTAACATTCAAGTGATGGCTCTACACACAAATGACAACTCAGAGAACTAGTGAGAGAGCGGCAAGAAATTCAAGTGTCCACTTTTAATTTTGTCTGGATTAAAAGAGGTGCCAAACCATCCATTACGAGAAAATCTTGTAGTGCACTTGTTCTGGTCAAGCTTATTAAATTTTTATTTTTTTTGATAACTTGTAGATACTTATTTATGCTTCTAATGAGACAAAGTGGGTGTTATTATATTCCACAGTATTAAACATCCAAAATCAACAATAATATTTATAATATGCATGGCTTACAAGAGTATCTGGTGGAGTTTTGCAGAAGATTACTCATCCAAGTTCCCATAGCTATTTTGAGCTTTTGTAGACAGCATCCTAGTTATAATCCCGGTGAACTGTAATGTTCACTTTTTTTAATCATTATTTAAATGTGCATCTTATAGACGATCAAGTAAATTATTTGGTAGATGAAAAAAGCGTTAGTACATTATTTAATGACACTTCATATCTACTTTGCAAATATCTGAGTCACTACAAAGTTATGAACTTCAAAGTTATTAGTCTTATGATGAAACTTAGGCAAACTGTTTGATACAGAGCATCCTAAAGTGATGCTGACAAGGTTTTGATCATTAAATCTAATGCTTTTCAGTTAATAAATACAGAGAAAAGACAAATGTTAACTTTACTTAATGAATGGATGGAAGATTTGAATAATCATCTTGATATAAATTATGAACAGTTGATGAATGAAGCGTGACATCAATACCAAGGGAGTGTTTAAGAATAGAATTTATAGAGTTATACACAAAAGCTGAGAGTCTAAATATTTGTTTGTATCTTGGTAATATGGTCAAGACAAGTCACACGCTACACTCCAGCCACATCAGGCAAAAAACACTCAGGACACTAGTGATCATTGCATTTTCCCGTCTTATAGGGCCAAGGTAGGTATGATCAAAGACTTTTCATAAAATTGACACCAATTGACAAAGAAACTATAAAATTACAAATAAAAATTTAATCAAAGAAATGTGTTTTCATTGTATGTAGTAAGGACCAGGCATTCAGGATGTGAAGAGCCTGAAGAACCACTGGTTTAGAGCATAAGTTAAGAGACGAGATATTCTATTCCGGGCTACAAAACCACTCCTTACCAAGTAATCTGTACATCTTAGCTTCCTATTCCTGACTTCCAATGTATCCAAGCTAACTAGTTACTTTAAAGATAAGCTTGTGTGATATATCTAAAATTTTCATTTAAAAAACTATCAATAAAGAACAAAAATAGATTGTATGCAAATAAATACTGCCTTAGTTAAACTTATCAATCCGTATCCACATGCTCACTAGGGCAGACTACAATTCCAAGTAGGTACCAAGTTGACTTTGAGAATAGGCGATGATTTATATAATATCTTGAATAACATTCGCTTCCGTGATTGATATATTTCAGTGACTCACCTTCGAGGAACCTCTGGCATAGGCATATGAGATCCCTACCTACCTGGGGAGGGGGGTAGTTGCACTTGAGCAGAACAGTGCAAAATTTTTGGCAAATCGGAGTAATTTGGACAAAACCGTGTAAATCTTTGGGTGAATCAAACCCTCTGCTCCTCTTAATCAAAGAATTCCCAAACGATCATGACCTCTGCAGATAGACCTTTTATTTTCTAGCATCTGAGGTCTGCAAAATTCTACACCTCCCACTTTTCCACCCCTTACAAATCCCCACCCCTAGTGTAAAAAAAGGAAAAGAAAAAAGGAAAGGGTAGTTTTATAAAATGCACTTAACAGCTTTATTTAACCATTTAGAAGGCACCCTCACACAAAAGGTAAAAGAAAAAAATGCTCATTGTCATCAATAAGGCTTCTGCAAGAAATAAAGAATCAAAGATCTACAATCGACTTATTGTCTCCAAACAAAAAGATTTGTGTAGCTACTTAATTGTCAATTGGCACTAGATTTAACAGCCTTAGCAAATTAAATGTGGGTGTAAACCCTCTTTTCAGACAGGCACCATTCATGCTAATCATTCAAACAACATTCCTTTTATTATCAATTTCTCAGCAACTTATCCTAAAGGAAAGGGATT
This sequence comes from Thysanoteuthis rhombus, assembly GCA_963457665.1. Taxonomy (NCBI): domain Eukaryota; kingdom Metazoa; phylum Mollusca; class Cephalopoda; order Oegopsida; family Thysanoteuthidae; genus Thysanoteuthis; species Thysanoteuthis major. The sequence goes on along the minus strand of OY735204.1, from coordinate 50,092,601 downwards.
GTTTGTTCGGTATTTTGCTTTAACCAAGCATCTAAGTGGGTGTCAATGAGATAAAAATGTTCAGGAATGGAGGAGAAGCAGTACTAACAATGAAAATGTTGAGATTTACTTTAGTTTCTTTTCTTTTTGTAAGCGACTGAAGGTTTGAAAAAGCAGCCAAGTTTAACAGTGAACAAAAAAACAGAGGATTTTGTTTTCGCAGACAGCAGTGAAACTACTGCATTATTGTGTAACCAGAGTCAATTTGAGGAACAAAGGAACCATTACTAAATGTCTCCCACAGAGAGCTTGCAGATTAGCGCAATTTCACTTTAAACTTGAATTTATAAATGTTCAAAACTAGAATTTAATAACTTATGAATTATAGAAGTTACAAACAAAATAAACTTCAAATGAGATCTTTAAGCTTTAGCACTTTGCAGTCTTTTATTAAAGGGTGCCAAGATTTTATGCACTTGGTAACTTGGAAAGCCAGTAACTTGTGTCTATTCGTGTATGACTAAAATTGACTTATGAATGTTCTAAATATTCCCAACTGAAATAAAGGGAGTCTTATATGTATGAAAGAAGGTAAATTTGAGAGTTGATGACAGTCTCACACATTTACTATGTGAGGGCATGGGTGTTGAAGATTTAGTTTTTCTTCATTTATCAATTTCAGATATCTTCATTAATGACCCTTGATTTAATGACCCTAAATGTATTGTACTCATTATGCCTGGTCTTAAGGATCCAACCAAATTGGTTTCATACGTATGGCTTTTTTTGTATTGGCAGATGGTCTTAGCAGTTTCAGGACTTGAGCTGCTATGCCTGGGCACTTTGTAAGGAGGAAGTGTTGTGCCCCAGTTCCACTTCTGCTCCACTACGACCATGCTGAAGGTTTCAAAGTGAAAGAAGTACACAGTGCATTTGGAGATCAGTACGGCTGCATGGGATGCCTCCTCAGCTGATTACAACACTTGGTAATCCCAGATGGTCACCCATCTAGGTCCTGACCAAGCTTGACATTACATGATTGCATGAGAACCAATGTATCCAACGCAAATAGGCCATAAGATGTTTCTTAGAAATATATGTTCGCATCATCCAGCAAATCATTCAATTCAACCAAATATAACAATATTCATCAAATAATAATTATGTAATAGAAACTTTGCTGCATAGCAAAAGTAACTAAGTGCTGAAATAGAATGTAGATTACAGATTGTTTTTCAAAACTGATAGATGAGAGAAACTCAAACCTGCCTCCATCAACATTCATAAAACTTAAAAAAGTATCGGTACATATTTGTAGGTTTATTTTTTGATAAAATTTTCAGAGCTTTTCCAGGTTTACTGACCCTGAATGTATTGGAGGCAAACCAAAAAAAATTCAATGATTTTTTATTTTTTAGGCATTACCGAATTTTGTAATTCACCACCCCAAAACAAGGTTCCACAATATCAACCAGTCTGAATCAGATCTTACAAACAAAAATGGACTAATGAGTTTCTTCAACTAATTGGCAACACCATTTTTCAACAGCCAACAGCAAATTGATGCTGTTATGTGCTCAAGAAAACTACATGGTGAGATTAAAAGATATTATCCTTCAAATCAGACGCCCATCTACCTATGAGAATAAAATGAAATACTTTTCAATACATCACCCATTTGCCACAAAGGAAACAAGACAAAAAATGAAAATTGAATAATCGAATAGAAGTTAATGGTAGTTGATTATTCTAAAATACATGGCAACAGACCTGCAGAGAAAGAGTTCGGGCCACAACCTACTGAGAAGATAAGAGTGTGGCATCAACGACAAAACAAGCCGAGGACAGCACAAAAGAGAAAGCATTATCTCATCACAAATCAGCAAGATGACCAGCACTGGAAGGTGGAACTAAAAACTGGGTAATCTGATTTTGTGTCAGAATTAATATGCCGGTAAATTTTATTTACCATAAATTTAGTACTTGTGATAACTTAGTCAAGTTTCGGTAACTGAAGAAGATCTTTAAATTTGGCCATAGAAGGGGACTTCATGATAGTATCTACAAATTTTTCAAGATAAATGGCATGGAAATCAAGGCAGTTTGAGGCAATTCAAGTTATAAAATGGAAAAAAAAAAAAGAGGAAGCCTGTATGGGGAAAAGGAGTCAGGTGACCCCGATTTTTTTGTAAAAAATCTTCTAGTGCATTTTGTAAAAATATTTTCCTTCAACTGAAAAAGATCCTCAAATTTGGTCACGGAGAGGGATTAATGAAAAAGTGATAAGATTGGATGACCCCAATTTTTCTACATAAATCGTCTAGTAAGATTGAAATAAGGTTGTATCCCGAATTTCAGACTCCTCAATAGCTTGGAAGGATTCTAATTTTGGTGAGGATTGTTGTTGACATTATCAGGGGAAAAATAAAGTCAATTCCAGAGTAGGAGTTTGACAAAAACAGAACAAAGATAGAATGCATAAGCAAAATGATCAGTAAACATTCAATATGAACTTGAAGAAGATCCAGAAAAACCTGTTCTGACATCAACTATTTGTAGAGGTAAGTGTTCTCAGGCAAAAAACAAAACAAAAAAAACGGTCTTTCATGTACTATTATTCCAAGGAACATAATAAGACATGTTGCCTTTGCTATGCATACATTTTTTTTAAAGTAAAGGAAGGTGTTCATAAACAAGGCTGTTCAACTGGGTCTAGGTAAGTCGCACTACACGCTTGGCCCAAATGAAGCATATAATACTGGTCCACTTGTAAGACAAACAAAATTAAAACAGTGTTTTGGATTTGTACAAGCAGATGATTCAAATACCGAAAGCCTGTTCTCAAGTAAATAAAATAATAGATCTTGTTCAGCCTACCCGTAATTCAGGGGTTCACAACGTAGGGTCCACAAAGGTATTACTGGGGGTCCATGATCTCTTTGAGTTGGCAGACCTTCCAAAAGCTGGGGAAAATTCATTAGAATAAAAGGGGTCTTTAGTCATGAAAAGGTTGGGAATCTCTGTCCTAATCCATTGAAAAGGCAGGGAAGACAGCCAGGAAGAAAATGTGCCGAACATAATATATTTGTTTGAGAGTATTGCCCTTACACTGGCCACAGCTTCAGCTGTCCCTGCTCGGACTCCACATATATGACGTATACCATTTGTAATGTGCGAAATAGACTTAGAGGCAACAAGCGCCTGAAGTGGCACCACTCACTTCACCCAGCACTATTTTACCCATAGCTGGAGGAAGAGATAGTTTCATGCCTTTCATAACGGCAATAGTGGAAAATCAACACGTATTGTTCAAGCTGGAATTTGAACTTGGCTTGCTGAGTCTATTCTCTGCACAATTATCCACTTGACCACTCTACACCATGCCTGAGCCGATGTCGATGTCACTAGAAACTGAATGAATATCAGTTCATATATAGCAACGATTCATGGAAGATAGCTGTGAAAGAATTCATGGATCCGCCCCAAAATGTCATCAATTCTTCATTACTCATCACCCACCCTTCAACAAAATGACATTGAATACTTTTGCCAATAGATTGAATACATATATCTCTTTCAACAATGAAAATCATCCTTTATGCCATTATTCTTGATACAGGTTGTATCTGAATTAATCAAAAAAAAATGCATATCTTTTATTCATACGTTTTGCCAGTGAGACTGATTACCGGATGGAAAGGATTTCCTGAACAGAACCGGATGGAGATAAATAGTCTCATTCAGGGTTTCTGATTAAATTACACCTTTCGGAAGATATAATTTTCCTTTTTAGTAAATTTTTGTGAGTTTTATCGACATTATGCTGCGATTTGTTGAGCCTAGAAGATTTGCCGAGAGGAGATGTATTGATTATCATACACATTTACTTCTGAAAATTCTTCAACACCCTAGTTTAATCATGTTTTTAAAAAACCTGTTTATTTTTTTGTTAAAATTATTCTAAAGCTTTCTCTTGTTTTACCAGGAAGAAAAGCTGGAAACTCCCCCCATACCATTTTTTTTCATTAATCATAACATAGCACTGAATCTTTTTTTTTCAAGTCAATGTTATTGTTTACGCTGTTATTGGTGAAAAATTACTGAATAGATTGAGGATTTACCAGACAGAGGCGAATAATAACAGAAGAGAGTCTTATTTGGGGGTTATGATTAACTTTTGTGAGTTCTATCAGCTTTTTGTTGAGATTTGCTGCAACATTTATGGTATCTACATTAAAAAAATATCTCTGGTTCTATAAGGTGTACATAAACAATTTTTATGTCATATTTTAGGCCAATTTTTCCTTTTACTAATGACACAAAGATACCAAAGATAAAATCAGGTTTTATACAAATTAGATGGTTTTTTTTCCCCCCCATAAGGTGTCAATTTTCTGGTACAATAGATGCCTACTAGTTGTCTTAATTTCTTCTTGTTATTCATTTTCCCAATCCACTAAATAAATGATTCCGCACAGTTACATTAGTCAGTATTTTGTGTCTGACTGTGTGTAAGTTTTGTAACTTGTATGTTAAAGTGTGTGAGTTGGGGGGGGGGGTATTTGGCTAGAGATTCATGCTATGACCCCGCCACCCATTAAATCTGAGGGACTACTGTACTTTTATCAATATGAGCTGATAATTCTAAATCCAAAAATATGAAATATGAAAGCACAGCTTTAAGCCAAATGATTATATACACACACACACACATATATATATATATATATATATATATATATATATATATATATATATATATATGTGTGTGTGTGTGTGTGTGTATTATTGTGTTCAGTAATTCCATCAAATCCCTAGTTTTACAATCAGTGTTTAGTAATGCTTAACAAGCTCATGGTACTTCATTAAAGCAATGAGCTTGATCCTAACTGAGTGCCCCTCAACTGAGACCTTGAGTGAAACTTGGTAAATATCAAGCATATTCAGCTTCAGTATTCACAGCTTAGTTTGACACAAGGCCAGAGTAATGGGGCTCCAAGTGAGGATTGAAATCATTTCAGTAGTAATGATTAATATAACAAGCTTGTTAATCATTACTGCATTGATAATGAAACTATTGAAATGTTCAGGGATTTTACAAAATGCCAAATTTTACAATCTTACTTTAACACACATTTTAGCAGGGATACCTGACATTGTCAGGAGGGAAAAAAATTAAAAATAGATAAAAATAATAGTTTGAAAAAGTTAGAAAATTTTTTTTAAAATAACCAAACAGGAAGAATATGTCCTTTGATATATTTCTTCTTACATAACACAGTGAATGAAAAAACAATTATTTACGCTATATACACATGAAAAAGTAGCTGTAATGGAAGAAATATTCTGTATAATAAATGAGATTGTCACTTTATTTGACAGGGCTTCTGGATACACAACAAAAGTGTTTCTCCCATTGGGTGTCAGTATGAAAAGGTTGATTGGAGATCCAAATTTCATCAGAAATGACATATGGTGACCTTGAATGCCCACGATGCCAAAATCACACTTCTAAATTATTTGTCTGTAAAAGAATCTACCTCTAAGCTAAATTTTAGTTTTATAGGTGCAAAATTGTGGCTAAAAACTTGGAAAATTGGCTAAAAATGTCAAAAAATTATCTTGTGACCTCAAATAACTTCTGAGGTCAATATCACAATGCTTATAACCTTTGCCATGAAAAAGATTTACCCTTAGGTCAATTTTCGGTTACATATACACAAAATTATTGCCAAAAATTTGAGTGGAAATGACCAAAACCTTGATTGAACTGCAAGCTCAACCATGCTAAACCGGTCACCATCAATGTAAGATGATGTACCCGTATACTTAATTTCAGCAACCTTAGTACAAAATTGGTGAAATAATCTCAGAGGTCAATTCCAGATTGCCTATAACCTTCACCATGGAAAGATGCAACTCTGCTTAATTTCAGTTTCATAGGTGCTTAATTGTGGCCAAAATTTGGAAAATCATTTCGAAATGACCAGAAATTACCTTGAATAACACCAGAAGTTATTATCACATAGACTGCAATCTTCACCATGAGAAGATGTACCTATAAACTCAATTTCAGCATCCTTGGTGCAAAATTGTGGCTGACAATTCTGGCTAGATAAAATTGGCTAGAAATGACCCTGGAAGTCACCCTCACATGGTCTATACAGTAAATTGACCTTTCTTCAGGCTAAAGGCAGAATATTAGGTTGATAGGCCTTGTATTTTTAGCAGAAAAGAGGCTCGAATAAATGAACAAAAGGCTAAAATATTAGTATAGATATCTGTGTGTGTGTGTCTTCGTCTTTATAATTCAATAAAAACGGTATCTCGTAGCCTGGCAAGACAAAATCAATTTGGAAAATTTTGAAGACAGAGTTACATACTGCAACATCATGCCAGTAATTAATTTGCGACTCAATATTGATTATCAATTTTGTTCATCAATAGAAAACTGTTTGTTATAGAATAACCTGTTTGACACTTACATACCTTCAACAGTTTTTATTTCAATAACTATTCAATCACAATAGAAGGATGATAGTAAATCAATATCATCATTACATTATAATTAGAAGAAAACCATATCAACATAACAGCTGAGAAGAATTGAGCTTTCCTTATTTGACATTTTTATTGGCTCTGCTGAATAGTGTAGCGGGGTAATTATCTTATTAACATCCCAGAAAGTCACACCATAGATGTGCTAGTTCTTTTTTGTGTGAAGATTTAGCAAAGGCAGAGTTGCAAATTTCATTTTCGAGTCTTTATCTAAATTGAGTCAAAAAACACCTTTAAAGATCTAGATTCTCCAGATGTATGTCTGAAATCAAGAAAAATATATCACATATTGATAAATTAAATGTGACTTTGATCTTCAACATTTATTTTCTAAAAATATTACTTACTGGTAGGGATATCCAGTATTGCCCAGGGGTGAGGGTAGCGGGCTTGAAATTTAATCAAAGAGGAAAAATACGTTCTTTGATATATGCTTCTCAGAAAATACAACCAATGAAAAAAATCATTATTTACACTATATATGAAAATTGCTATAACAGAAGAAACATTCAGACGTACAAAAAGAAAAAAATGATGTCGCTTAGTTTGACAGGGTTTCTGGATACACAACAAAAGTATTTCTAGCATTGGGTGCCAGGATCCAACCAATATAGAGCTGTCCATGGGAAAGGTACAGACAATGCTGGGCTTTACCAGAGATCTTGAGGGATTGTCTTAGCGCAATGATATAATTCTTAGAGGTTACCTAGCATAAACCTCTTTCTAAAACTTGGAAAATTGAATACAAATGATCAGAATTGACCTCTGGTGACCGTGACTGACCTCCAAGGTCAACTTTGCTTTGCGTGCTACTTTTGCTAGGAGAAGATTTACACATATGCACGATTTCAGTATCCTTGGTGCAAATTATGGCGCAAAACTCAATAGAAAAAAAAAATGACCAGAAATGATATCTGGTCAACTCTGGGCAATGCTGTATGTCCTTGTTAGTAAGTAATGTTTTAATAAAATAAATGTTGAAGATTAAAGTCACATTCACCATGCACAATGTGGTGTAGTTATCTTTGATACAGCCTAACATTTAAATCATGGAGATAGCAAGTAACATTCTATCTAAATGTTAAAAATGTGTCATACTCAGTCCATGTTTAGGCAAGTATTTAATTTCTCCGTTAGGTGTGATGCAGTACAACTGAAATGAGTGCTAATCATGATTGAGGAAGGGATTTGGTTTTGAGATCAACATTGCCATATGCCTTTTGATGCACAAGAGCAAATTAAGTATCTTCAGTAACAAAATATTAATCAAATAACTCGAAATCCATGATCAGATGAAGTTTGCAGAGGAAGTAAATTGAAGTATACATTTTTCAATGTGTTGTTCATGTACTTTCATGTTATATCGTATCATTTGTGTGTAATACCAAATCTTTGCTGATGTACTGAATAGCTTTGTTCAGTACCAAATGGCAACCCTGCTCAAGATTAGAATTAAAAAAAAATTCATAATGCTAGTCAACCCTTTTTTTTGTTCTTGGTGTGTATACTCTGAATATTTGTCACCAGCCGGTACTTGTAAGGAGACACTTGTACAAAATAGATAACAAGACTAAGATGCTATCAAGACTGATTAGGATCTTTGGAGACTAATTACCCTCATGCAGCTGGGTTCAACCAGTAGAGTTGTGTCAAAAAGTACAGGTTAGTTCAAACTGACAATCCAGGAATGCCACTTCCTAACACAACAGGCTCTTCTTTCAAAATTGTCTCCAGTCCCCAGTGAAATAATTAAGCATATTCTTTTATTGAAATAAAATTAAAATATCAGAAAACAGATAACAGCTGCAGTTTCCTGTCAATATAGCAAACCACCAGGGTTGCCATTTGGTACTTTTCAAGACCCAAATCAGACAACTTGGGTACAGAACAAAGCTATTTGGTTACAAAAATAGAGATTTGGTACTGAGGAGAAGAGGAATCATACACAAGATAACAAACTATCCCTTGGACATGAATAATATGATACGACACAATTATGCAACAACAACAGATTAATTAATACATATTTTAATCCTTTCAAGCTTAGGTTTAGTCTCATGATAGTTTTCAAGTTATTCGATTTTTTGGTACTAAAGCTACTTAATTAGGTCCCCAAACCATATTGAGTTTGTCTTATCCAGCATCAGGAAACCCGGCAACACACCAAAGTGGATAACCTTAATCTTTTTGTAGGGTTAAGAGTTCTTTTGAGAATCATACGGATAGTCATATGGGTCAATTGACCAAAATTCCAGCCTAGGGCACATTGTTCAAAGGGAAAAATTCATCCATAGCCAGATTCAAAATCCTTTGTTGTGAATGTCACTTCTTTACTATGGTAACAAAATTAACATTGAGAACCGCTGAGAAGAATCTATAATCTAGACATCAGGTAAGTTTTCATTTACTACAGGTTCTTGGGGGGGAAAAAAAAAAAAAGAAAAAATTTCCTCCCCTACCAAATTACTTTTGTGTGCTTAAAGCATGTTTTAAACTTTTTTTTTACCTTGTGACTCAAATTAACTTTGATTATGCAATGCTTGATGTATGCCAACAGAAAAAAAAACAAAAAAACTCTGTAATTAAAAATCTCCAGAAATTAAGGTAACCCTTATAGAAATATAGGATTTGACAAAAATTAATCAATTTTATGATTACTTAACTGGATTTTGAAAAGAAATTTTCTTTTGAAATCTTAAAACATAGTGAAAAATACATTTACAGCAGGTGTCTATTACCTGCCAACCCACTTAAATTCAAGAGTATCCCAGGAGACAACTGAAGTATGGATGACCAAAAATAACAAAACCAGATATTACCCACAATGGCAAAAGAATATCCCCAAAGTCAAAATACTGTCATATTAGAGGAAACACTCTAAAATCGTAAAATAATGATTAACTTGGATCTGAATCAAGCAGAACCATCTTGTAGGAGCAGCCCCTATATGTCATATGCCTCAATTAAATGCAAACTATACTAGTGGTACAAATACTTTTTTTTCAAGAGGAATTGATCAGAGAAGTTGTAAGAGGTGGATTCTTTAAATAACAATATTGGCAATAAGATTGGCATCATTTTAAACCTTAGAGATGATCTCAATCTTGAGCAAATATTTGTCACTATTTGGACATTTGTATACTTGTAAAAGCAAGGATAGGCCAAGTTGAATGTCAGTGCTAACAAATCTATGACCTAGAGGTGCTCGCTTCAGAAGTGAACGGGGCCATCCAAATGATAATAGTACCCAATTTTTGAACAATCTTCATCAGAAACATTATTTTTCGAAGATTTTATGTGCCCAACAAAAGGTTGGATGCCGAAATGCTTGGCATGAATATACTTCAAGATGGTCAGAAAACTTAGAGTGAGTAGGAAAAATACAGCTGAAAAGCATCTCAACATTGATGTCCTTTGTCAATATCTCCCTAATTTCAAAAAAATTTAATTCACAGAGATGTTTATTTTCATTGATGAGAAATCTATCTGATCATTAGTCATCATAGCTTATTGGAGATCAGCTCAAAATATAGAATCTCGAGAAAATCATTACCAAGTAAGTCTAACAATAGTAGAGCACTAAATATCCAGGGCTATTATCTAACATTAAATGAACAGGTCTGGTTAGTCACTCAAAAGAAACCATCATGTGACCAACGTCAATTGACAGCATACTTTCAAATTCATATTTGAATTTAGTAAAATTTTTTTCCTAGTTTTTAAATATGGCATTAGGATTCATCCATGTTAACAAGTTTGTATTTAAAGTTAGATTACCGCGAGAAAGGTTTGGCATTTTATTCCAATTGTATAGCATTGCTTGAAAGCTGCCTTTGGCGGCTTTTAAGCTCAATGTTAAGTCACTTCCTATAGTTGGAATCTATCTACATTATGAACATTTACTTATCCTTATTTTCTATATATGAAGAACTCTATTAGCAGTTAATACACTTTCAGTTACCCCTTTTGGAAAGACATCTTTTTGTCAATTTAGACTGGATTGAATTAATTACCCAGAAACCAGCACTCTGATCAGACTGGAAATTGTTTTAATCTCCAAGTTAGATCATTTTAATGATATTACGTAAACAAAAATTGATGTGCCATTTTTGCTCTGTTACGTAAACAGATCAACAAACAAACACACAAATCGGAACATTATACAATAAATTACATAGGAAATAGATATCAGACTGGAGTAAACAGTTATTTAATAGCTGGTGGGTGATTTGTTGTACGTTTTGATATCTACAATGCATCAATTCCGTATATAAGATGATCATTTACTTAAAAAAGAAATGTACAAATACTACATCGTGCCATATACTGAAGCTCAATATGGAAATTTGCAGTAAGCAGGAATCCTTTAAATATCCTTGTAGACCATTTGTCTTATATTCCAGCAAAGACATGATTCATTTTCTCGACAAAAATAGCAATACTGGCTTGTCAGAAAAATAGAATATTTGGAACAGTATTTAGAGTTGAGAATGAAACTAACAGTCTATGGCAAGGTTCTTTAAAGTATGCATCCCAATCCATCATTGGGTCACAAAGTCCTGTTGACTGAATCACATCAATAATTCATTTGTTAAAGATTTAAATCATCAATAATAGCCTTGACACAGTTGAAAAACAACAAAAGAGGTTTAATGAGAGAGAGAAAATGAACATGTATGTATGTATCATACAGATAAGAGAATTATTTATCCTATTATGTTTCTGTTTATGCAAGATGAGGGTGCTAGTACAATATATTTATTTGTACATGATATATGTGAATGGGTCAGGAGGTTATTGCGTAAAATTTAAACTGGGTCATGATCAAAAAAGTTTCAAGAACTTTGTTTCATGGTGTTTGTCTCAAAGGCAAATGTTGGTAATGGATTTCATGTTTGTTGAATGGAAGCTAAGGCACAACATATTGTTGTTAATACAAGTATGTCAATATGAATACAGGGGTTATATCTTGGAAGATATAATAACATAGTAGAGCCAAGTTTCACAATGATACAAATGGAGGGATAATGGAATATTGATGAGTTAATTCCAGAATAAATTACTGCCCTAAAGCTCATGGTCAAGCTCAAAACAGTTGGTTAAAACAATGGTTTACTGACAATTTTTAGATGTGCAAGCATCTATAGCAGTGATCGCTGTCACTGATTGCAATGGTGAAATGTTGCTCAGTGTTGCCCAAGTAGAAATGTGAGTTATGTCCCTTGCACAGTTGCCAATTTAGATGTTTTTCATCTAAACTTAGATGTTTTTAGTTATTTAGATATCAGAAATTGTTATGCCGAGGAATTTTGTTTGAACAAATAATATTTTTATTCAGTTTATAGTAATAAAATAACTAATACTTTTAATAGAATAAGTAATATTTTCAATAGATAAAGTAATAACTTAATAAAGTAAATGTTGCAGATTAAAGTTACATTTAATTTATAGATAATATTTTAATATATTTTCAAGATTTTAAATATGTTTCTAGATGTTTAGAAATATTTTTGCCTCAATTTTAAATGTAAACAGGAGAATAAAGTTAGCCATCCTGTTCTTGCTTGATCTTCACGCAAGAAAAGAACAAATGTATTGTTGTCTGCATTTCAGGCTTGTTCTATATTGGAACATCCATCATATTTACAGTACACTGGTTTTCCATCCTTATCTCATTCTTTAAGGAAAAAAAATGTGATACTTAGGGTTTCACCTATGATATGATCACTGTCAATGTTTTCATCACATGCAATTACTTTTGCAGCAGTCTTTGCTGAAGAGACGACACTTTTTACAAAAGAACCTTGACAATCACCATCTTAATTTATTATATGCTTTGGTGTATACCTCAATACTTCAGAAAAATGTTATTCTTAGGGTTGAGAATGGGGTTCTTAGAAGTTTTCCTACTAAATAACCACAAAACCCACTGATATATATATCATGCACAAATGCATAGAACTAGCACACTCATCTTATATAAACAGAAACGTAGGATGATATATAATTTTCTCATTAGTATGATACATACATATATACATACATACATACATGACAAAGGTAATAAGATTTTGAGATATAGTTCTACATCAAATTTTTATTATCTCATTGTCAACAATATTTGCTTTCACTAACTATTTATTTATTGTGAACTTGAGACCCAGTTATGGGCCAAAGTCAGCATTTTAAAGATCCCTGGTTTAGGCTATATATGTTAATTGTCAATATTTTCATCAAAAGCATTTACTTGTTTTTATTGTACAACTTACGCAATAATCATCTGTTATCTTTACATATTAGTTTATCGACTATGAGCTTATCTATAGCATCAGGATAATGATTATGAAACCATCGAACTAATTGTGTTCTTCTGAAGCTTATGACATCTGCTCAACCATCCAATTATGAAACATCTGCATGTGACCGGCCTACATGAAGAAGAATTTACCATCATGGAATGAAGAAATTTGTGTACAACATACAGATGCAGAAGCCATATAAGAAACATGCAAGCAGCAACAACAATGACAAAGCCACAACTTGACTATCACTGGGTAATTTCCATGCATTGTGAGTGGAAGAATATGTCTTCCAAGGATTGGACCTCAAAAAGAAAAAGAAAATCCCAGAAAACATTCTGAAACTCTTCTTGGCTGCAATAAGTAATGATGAGGATGATGATGATGATGATAACACCAGGTTTCATTGAATAACTCTGGACATGACTGAGATTAAGCTGATAAATTTTATCCATCCACTGAAAATTAGCTATTTATGTTTCTGACTTTTTTTTTCTTTCCACACTTATGGCAATTACAGACCTGAAATGGTTAAATCATTGAAATGGAGGGGAAAAAACCTAGAAGTTAAATAAATACACCATAAATACGAGAAAACTACCCAGTGGTGAGATCAATAAATTTGACGCCACAAAAATCACAGGGTTCAATTCATGTTCATTAATTCTGTGTCCAGTTGAGTTTATTACCTAGTTTCAACACAAAGCTGTCAGAAATAGTAAAACCTCTCGTGATATTGTAAAACTATGATTATGTAAAGTTCAGAAGGCAAAACAAATTCATTCAATGAAATTCTGACAGTTATTTTCAGAAGCTTTCAGCCATTTTGGCCTTTGGCCACGGACAAAACTGACTGCTTATGGCAGCTTTGGAATTGAAAAGTGTGGGAAAAAACCATCAGTTTTCAATTTCTAGCCCATTGTAATGATTTAATACTTACTTCCCATTGTCAGTCAGATTTATTGAATTTCTTTGTAGCTGATAACATTAGACTCTAAGCAGAGAATAAATAACCACCGAGAAAAGATATTGTTACTGTCAGTTACGCATCTTATGTACTAAAATCTTGCTTAATAATTGACTGTATCCTGAACCACATATTAAAGTTTATTCTATTTACAATGAAATCTTCCAGGGTAGTAAACTCTCAGCCAAATAATTATTTCATAAAATAATTTACGTTAAATTCATAAATCTGATATTTATAGAATTGATAGTCTTCTAAAGGAAGAAAAGCTGTGAATATTCTCATCATCATTATCAGCTCAGTCTTGGGAGACCATGCTTGATGCACCCCTGCAGCATAGTCTGTTCACTGGGTCCTAGCATTGTCCACTGTGGCTGTGCATATGGGAGTCTCTGTTACACTAGGTGTAGATGTACAGGGCTTCAACGATTGCTGCGGTATGCTTCCTCAGATCCCCTCATCTCAGTTACATACTGACCACTCCTCACATCTATATCTGCTATATCCTTGCGTATAGTCGGTCGCCAGACATCTCGATTCTTAGTCTGTATCAGCTAGTGGTCTGGAGAGACATATCAGACCTCTAGGTCACTCTAGTGAATATTCTAAGAATTAATAAAAGTTTAAAGTTGTGAAATGTCTGGTTTTGAGAAGAGATAAAAGGTAAAGATTGAAAACTTCTAGGATATTGTGCAAAATCTATGCCCTTTGAAAGATGTTGTCCATTGTGAATGTGCTTTAGTTCTGAACTGTTTCATGCCAGGAGTTGCAACCACCTCCAGCCAAACCTTCTCATGTTTTCTCTCTCCAAAATAAGACAATTAACAGTAGAGGAAAAAAATTCTTGTAGCCCTCAGATTAATTCTCTTCCACTTGGCTAATTCCCACCCTCCAAGTTAAACACAGTAATATGGTTTGTGTGAAATAATTTCTGCCATGGTCGATATGTGGTCAAATTGACAGCCAAGCAGAACGTTTTCTATTCTTCTGTTTGTATTCTTCATATTCTCTTGAAAGTACACAAATACCTTGTACAGGAATTGGACAAAAAAGACGGCAGACAGTAATAAAAAAAAAGTAAAATAAAATAAAATAGAAAGCCAAAAACACCTCACAACCTGTGAGATCTAATTGGATGTGAAATATCAGAAGAGCTCTAAAAGATTTTTTTTAAAAATGTACTGTTCACTCTTTTAATAACCCTCAACACTTCTCTTGACAAGTATTTGGCTAACAGCCACAGCTACAGCACACTGAAAACAGACACTTATAATGGTTACTAAAGCAGTAGGAAGTTATTGTTTATTCCTGTAGACCTGAGCTTCTCCAAGTAAGGTCGCATAAAGATTATTGGGGGTCGTACAAGTATTTGGAAATCTTTTTTTAACTCTTAGATTCATAGGTGCTGTGGAACTCGACAATGAAAAGGATGAAAAAAAAAATAGAACTTTTTGGGGAATTAAAATTTTTGAATTTGCAAAAAAAAGGCAGAAGTAGTAACTTTTGAAGTTACTCCTCTTGAGAAACTTTTTCAATTCCTTTAAATGAATTTGAGAGCTAAAGAATAATTATGTAACTAAAGGTTTTTTCATCTCTAGACATACTCCTATTTATTGTAAAATAGTTCTATGCTATTCACCAATTTTAAAAAATTGAATTTAGCTTTTGTTACATTTTAGTAATTTATTTTTAAAAAGTAAACTTTTTCATAATAAACATAGTAAAACTCATTATCTATATATATAAAAAAACAATAACATTGATTTTGTTGGTTGATTTGACTGTTCAGCTCAAAGAGTCACAGTTCCAATATAAGTTTTACTCTCTTCCTTTCTTTAAAGCTGAAGGAGAAATAATGTGAATGAATGTGGGCAGCAACCAAAGTGTGACTGACTGCACAAGATTTGTGAATTTCTAACATTTCTCCAACACTGATTAAGGAGAGGAAGGGGGTAAGACTTCTGCAACTGAATGTTGGCAGAGCGGAGATTGTTTTGCTGATTTAAAAAAAAGAAAAAAAAAGAAGCTCTGCTTGGCTTTTGGTTGAACTCTAAAATTTTTCTCTCTTTTAGGCATCAACCAAGTTGAAACATCATTCAAAAGAGTCAGATGAAAATTTCATAATATTTTATTTTTGGAAACACTATTTTGAAATCAAGCCCCAAAATATCATAATATTTTTTTAAATACCTTTTAAAAATAGAAATATTCTAAAATATCAATATATCCATAGATAACATAAAAATATCATAATTTTTCATGGGTACAATGCTAGAAGATTATTAATACTTAGATAATTTTGACAATTTATTGTCTTTATTTGTTTCTGTACTTACACACTGATAGATTATGACTATAACAACTAGTGAGGGGTTGTGAAAAAATTTTCCACATCAAAAAGGGTTGCCAATGGGAAGAAAATGTTTGAAAAGCCCTGCTGTGGACTTTGTGTGGAGCATAGGGCAGGTGATCCTTCTTGCAGGTTTTTCAATCAACTGGAAATCAATGTTTCTGCCTGCCTTTTTCTAAACACTTTCTGTTAGCTTCTTATGATTCTTATTTTCTTAGAAAACCATCAACCAAAATTGTTAATATATCTTTATTCAGTTTTCAAGTGATGCTGGCTGGTTATCTATGTATAGGTCACACTTATCGGCGGATTTTTTTTTTTTTGGTGATCACCCTTCAACAAAAGTCAAGAGAAGTTATTTTTCGTTGATCACCCCCTTTTCCAAATTTTTTAATCAATCACCCCCCCCCCAACACAAAATGCTACTAAGAGATTATGGTCATGTGACACTTTCAATTCAGTGACTAATCGGTTATGTTTCCTATTTTATTTCTATCATTCCGTTCATTTCTCAAAGTTCTCGAAAATAAAACACATCCCCGAGATCAAAACTCTTTGTTTTGCTCCTGCCACTATCTGAGATGACCATTTTTTTTTTCTGCCTGCTCCATACAGACATAAAAGCCAGAGAAAACAGAAGATGCTAAATGTATATTGATCTATTAGACCGATAATCCTAGGTTTGTAGAGGAGTCAATGCATCACTGGCTTTGCCTATTTATCACAGACCAACACAAATTCCATATTATTGTACATCTTTCCAATTATCCTTTGATATATGAAAATGCTGGTGAATATTTTTCCTTATCTCATTTCAGACCCCCCCCCCCCCGATTGGAGTCAAGCAATTCATTTTTCCTTCAACCCAAATAATTCATTTAATCTGTTTGCTTCATAAAATTGGGTGTTGGTTTAGGCCGGTAGTTCCCATTCTGGCCTCTACAAAGGTATAAAGGTGAGCTTGTGAAGTAGGCAGACCTTTCAATCTGACTGGGGTTCATGGGAAATTTGATTTAAATAGAAGCGGTCCTTGATCATGAAAATATTGAGAACCACTAATTTAGGCACGAATACGAATTCATAATCATGTAAAAGATTACAATCACAAGCGATTAGGTAAATGACATATGGATGATCTTAAACATATAATCAAAAAGGTCTTTTAATATAATGCTACATTAATATAAGTACAAGTTGTCCTGATTTTATGCTTGAGATGTGCTCCTATTGGATGTGGCATAAGTAAAATCTTCCAAAAATAAATCTGTTATATAAGCACGCAAGTAAAAGTTTTCACTAATAGATATGATATTGATTTGTACTTTTAATATATAAATAAGATAAGTAAATATCTGCTCAGAAGGTGTACAGGTAAGTATGTCTGTCTCATACACAGAAGGTCGCAGGTTCAATTCCCAGTACAAGCGAAGAGTAAGGAAAACTTTTAATAGGATAAATTTCCCTAGCACCCAGCAGCTAATTGAGTACTTAATGAGGTGGAAGGATTGCCTTGACCATCTTACAGTTGC
This sequence comes from Thysanoteuthis rhombus, assembly GCA_963457665.1. Taxonomy (NCBI): domain Eukaryota; kingdom Metazoa; phylum Mollusca; class Cephalopoda; order Oegopsida; family Thysanoteuthidae; genus Thysanoteuthis; species Thysanoteuthis major. Next base: position 50,074,919 of record OY735204.1, on the reverse strand, counting down.
ATCCTCTAACAGAATATAAAGTGAGCATGCCCCTGATCATCTTCCAAGATGTCTAGCCAACATGAAAGATTACGGCTTACTGAAACCCCAAACAGGTTATGTACTCTGAAACATAGCGGAAGTAGCGTTTATAATAGAGTGAATATTAACCTTATAAAATACTATCAAAATTAGCAAGAGAAGAAAAAATTGGGGCTAATTTCAAACAAGCCAGTATAAAATCAGGGCATCCTGTATACACTTTTACACAGGCACTTGTAAATAAAGGCATATAAGAAAATTGTATAGACAAAAATGTGAATGCACCTGAATATCTTCATATATACACTCAGAAAAATACATTTGTTCCTAATCCCTTAAGGATTCTTACTCAGCTAGCCAATAAGAAATGAGATAAACTGTTCATGTTTTTGCACAGAAACTTTTTTCTTTTCAAAAGCATCTAAATTCCCTGATTGCGAAATTCCATTGGTTGCATGAAAAGCACAACAGCAAGGAGAGAGAGAAAGATAATTCCTCCATCAATCAATAAGAAGAAATTTCTCACTGCTGCAATGATCGGATTTTTTTTTTTCTTCTTCCTCTTCCTATCAACATCCATCTGTACACAATTGACACAAGGCTTGATATCAATGAAGGAATTTATTTACATTTGCTCATCTGCAAAGCCATGAAGCCAAACTAGTGATAAGCCAATAAGGGTGGCCAGAGTTGATTGTAGAAACAGTTTTAAATGCCAACATTTATAAGAGAAGAAGAAGAAATTCACATTTCAGCTTGTTGGTTGCTAAAGTGACGGCCAAACGTTATTTCTATGATGTACACAGAGCAATGAAATGACGTGCAAAACAAGATTACTAAAAAGTGTCCACGCACATACACACAAACACCACCATCTCCATGCTAAAATTGGCTCAGCTCGGAATCACAAAAGACAATAGAAACATTACAAGATTTCATGAACAGCGCTTTAGCCAAGCAATATCACAGGAAAAGAGAATAGTACAATATCTAACACACAATTGGGTGGTCAGATTACAATGTTTATAATCTATGGCAAACTTTTTAGAGGTGAGGTCGGATTAGAAATGTTTTTTTGTCTTGCAGGCCAGGCTAATAGAAAAATATTATACAATGATCATGCAAAGCCATGGAAACAGATAAGTTTTTTTTTAATACTGTAATGTTTTTCATAATAGGAGTATGTGTATACTCCTATTATGAAAAACATTAAAGTACATAAAATTCGATGTACTATTGTTAAATTAGAACTATGAAATTCTTTGAGCGAGAGGGCACAAAATATTGTCAAATTGAGGTTCAAATTTTCTAATTCCTGTAATCAAAACTGATTGCAAGCGTCACTCTATCAATACTGACCCTTTTTTTTTTTTTAGCTATAAAGCATTCATTTGAGGCTACCACAAAAACAGAACTTCTACTCCTTTTTTCAATACTGTACTTTATAGTTCAACCATCAAAGGTAGGGAGAGAAAACAGAATTTTTGTCTGCAACATCACATATTCATTTAAGTCAGTGGGAAAGTTATTGCAAAACGCAAATTTCATAAGTTGCTTGTGTATTGGGGGTTCCAAAACATTTGAATTATCAGTTACATCCATTAATCCAGTTTTAAAGTTATGAGATAACAATATCCTTCAAGATCTGTACATTCAAGATAGGGTACCATAGCAGGTTGCTCTTAGTTATCATTAAGGTGGGGGTTCTCAACCTTTTTATTACCCTGTACTCATTGGGCATTCTGACATGTACCCCACTAAAATTCAGTATCAAAAATTTATAAAATCATATTGATTTTCATGTGAGCTCCATTTGATTGTTAGGCAAATGAGGCAATTATCCGGGCAAACTAGGATTAAAATTGGAAAAAATTAAAACACAATTTTTTTTCTTCACAATGCATATATATGAAGTCTCCAGAACATCATACATCACCCAGAATATCAAGAAATCCAAGATGGTGGCCATCTTCAAAAGGTGATTGCCAATTTGACCTCCCTAAGTTCTTTGGGCCAGAAAACCCAACATTTGTACTAATGACATGGTACATTGCTGGAAAGAGTATTCTGTCAGCTTTCCAACGGTGTCTCTTGTCAATTTGTATCTATTGTGTAGAAGAAATCAAAGACAAAAATATGATGATAATTATTTCTGCCAATGAAATTCTCTCTCTGATATATTATATAATCATTTATATATATATATATATATATATATTATTGTATCATCCACAGACAGCTGTTTTGTTATATTACAACTCTTCAGTGTGGCTATAGACTATCCATTATCTTGTCCAGTACCACAAGGTAGGATTCAAACCTTCACTTCAGACACGGAGGCAGGTATCCTACCTCTACTCCACAGAACTGGACGGTCAGTAAGGTTGAATTTAAGTGATATATTTATTTAGCATAAATTCCCCATCCACTAGGATACTCTATTCCTATGGAAGAGCATTGCATATATATATATAGATAGATAGATAGATAAAACCCAATATTTGTACCGAGGACATGATATATTGTTGGAAAGAGAATTCTGTCAGCTTTCTAACTATGTATCTTGTCAGTTTGTATCCGTTGTGCAACTGAAGTTACAGCCAGCAATAAATCATACCTGAACCAGCATTGGGTTTTCTAGTCCCAAACAACATAAGCAGGTCAGATTAGCAGCCATCTTGGATTTTCAAATGGATTTCTTCAGATTTTTTGTGCAGTGTTCTGGAGACTTCATAGAAAGGCATTATGCTACAATAAAATCATGTTTCAATTTCTTCCAATTTTTGCCATAAATTGGGCTAGTTTACCTCAACTAAAAATAATGGTAAGCACAGCATCCATCTTAGAAGATCAATATTTCAGAATCCAACAAATTCTTCAATTATAGAATCATTTTTCTAAAGTTATGAACAAAAAGGATAAGTAATCATTCAATTATACATGAATGCAACAACCTAGCAAACATACTAATGATTACTTATATCTATAATACAAAGGGCACAAAATAAGCTGAGCAGTTAGTTTTCCCCGTAACTTTAAAACAAAATGTAATAAAAGAATTAAAGACAGTGCATGAAAGCTTTATTTTTGGAATTTTTGATATTTTATGCGAAAAATCATATCGGCCAAATGACTTATAAGGTTTGTTTCTAATACTTTCTTCCCTTGTGTAACAAGATACAAAATCTAGGATAGAAAACACACAGACATTAAAAATACAGAAACAAAACTAAGAATTCTCAACCATTACACATACTACTGACTGACTGCCCAATACCTTAAGATAGATTTACATATTAAGCAAGTTCACACATCAAAGGGAGAGGGAGTTTTAAAAAAATGTCATTTGTTATACAAAAAATAGTAAAAGAGAACAGAGAAAATTTGAAAAATGCATATATTGTAAGCTATCATTTCAACAGCACTATTTGATGACATATGCATTCAAAAGGCAAGTTTGTTTTTACATCTTGCATAAATATTGTCAGAGATTAGTTTGCAGCAACAGCACATGAAGATTTCAGTGCATTATTTTAAAAACTAAAATTAGTAAATCCTTAAAATGATACCATCTAAAATGACACAAAAATCTGAAAAAATCTTCTTTTTAAAAATCCGATCAATTGCTGATAACCTTGAAATGATTGAGATGGAACAAAGTGTAAGCAGAAGTGCACCGATTTTTTCAAAAAATTGGGTCTTCTACAATGAGCAATATGCAAAAGCCCAAACCAAAATTGAACTTATTGCAACCAATGATCCTCTGTAAAAAGGTAATAAAAAGTCATTTTTGTTGGTACTTTTCAGTTTCTCATTCTTTTTTATACACTTCATATAAAATTTTCCCGCTATAATGGCACTCTTAAATCCCAGGGGGCGCCATAATAACAGGAGTCTACTTTAATAGCTTTTACAAAGACAAAAAGAGTGAAAAAAACAAACAAACTTATTTCCAGCTTCTGAAAAGTATCGATTTGACACAATAAATAAAAAGAGGACAGAAAGAAATAATTCTCTAAATGACTAATTGAATCTAATGAATTTACAAAGTGATACTTGGAAGATAGCCAATCATTAGATATACACAGGAGAGGGAGAGAGAGAGAGAAAAAAAAGACAAACTTACCTCATCAATTAATGTATCCTCGTCCATTCCTTTTAATTTATCTTTATTTTTTCGGCCAGGTGAGCGAGTTCTCTTGGAGTCTAGAGAAGGACTAGAATCAAGGTTTTTACTGAAACAAAAAAAAACAAACCTTATAGTAAGACAATTCAACTAACAAATTTGGCACAAGAAAAATAAAACGATCATTATCAATATTTTGAAACTGTTTACAAAAGTTGTGCGCAATTTCTAACATTGAGTGAATGAGTATAGTGTGGAACATAACAATGAACTATCAGGGTAGCCATTTCACAACCAACCGATGAGCTGTTTGAATTAACCACTATAAAATTTAACATTACTTTTTAAGACAATCAAAGAAAACAGACATCATTTCCAAAACTCTAAGAAAACCGCAGTTTTCAACAGATATGATTGAAATGTGATTATTTTTTTGTTTATCTTATTTATTTTGAGACAATCATGTTTGACAATCAGAGACATTGGAATAGATTTACAAGATCTAAAAAAAAAACAACATAGTTTAGATTTCTAGGACAGTACCAAGTATGTTCTACACTGTTGAGGAGGTCAACATTAAGCTCTTGGACTAAAAGAACTCCAACCCTTTCCATATGTCATGGGTTACAGTGGCAGATTAATGCCCATCACTTCCGTGTTACACTTACATCAACAGACCTCACGGAAGGCCTAGTGTCTATAATTTTAAAGGCTGATTACGATACTGATATATGTACATTACTATAGACAAATTATCATGGGAGCAAAGGAAAGATCTACTCACTGAGCTCATTTGGCAATGGGGTCTGCATCACTTGCAGTTTCTTTCGATGGTTGCCTTATAGATTGCCGGATTGAGCAGAAATTTAGTACTGGAGACTTTTGAATAAGGACACAACCATTGAGTACATTGAACTATAAAAAGCACAACTTCTGTATGTGTTAAACTATAAGCAGTGCCCTTATGCTGGCTACGGCTCCAGCCAACCCTGCACAGGCTCCACATGTCACATTACTACTTACTCAGTTCCCATTTGTGATAATTGAAATAGACTTAATGAAGAAACACATCCAAACTGGTGTCACTCACTCCTTTTGCTATTTTAACCATAGCTTATAGGAGGAATGGACTCCTCTCTTTTCCCAAGAGCATTGATATGAAGTGAACACGAATTGTCCAAGTCAGAGTTTGAACACTTTCTGCATTATCTGTGCCATTACCTCAATGGCCACCTCACACCTACAATAATTAAAGAAAAGGGCTACAGGTGACATAAAAATTAGCGCCACAGAAAGCTGATATGGGTATGTTATCATTACTCGAGCCCCAAATAGCTGCAATATAAACAAAACAAGGTGGAGTCAGAGTTATGGGTTTTGAACACCAACCCTGCTAGGGGGGCAAGATTAGAGGCTCCAGGTTGGCATCTTACAGATGAAGACAGCAAAAAATTTGAATGTAAAAGAGTGGCTTCAAAGAGGTAATTCTATGTTATTCACATCATGAGTGCAATTCTCACTCTCAAGTAAAGTCGATTTTTAGCAACTGCTTTCATTGAAGGTTATAGCTTGCTTACTGATTAAGTGAGCTGCAATAATACCACAACAGGCCAATGTTTTGGGTGCCTAGTATTGTGATATTCAAGTCATAAGTTTACACACATGATACCTCAAAGATATAAGTTGTAACTTGATTTGACCTTAATTCAACTCTCAAATTCATACAAAAAAACTCAAATCAAAGGGGATAACTTTTCATCAGAGTTACATCCCTTGCATTTATAGGTGAAATTTTAAAAAAAGATTCTTCTATTCAATTCACAAAAGAATTCCATTTCTTAAAATTCTATTAACTGAAAAGTTCACATCTGTTTGGGAGTAGTTTTGAGCAATTCATGGATTCAAGAGTTTGTTTATTTATTCAGTTATTCAACAGGCGTAGTTTTGACACCAAAAGCAAGCATGATGTCCACCAGTCTATTTTTTTTTTACTTCTGATGACTGCAGCACATGCTTTTCTTAGGTGTATTCTGCATTCCATTCGATGCATCATCTTATCAATTTCTTTGTAATAGTGGCCCAGATGCTGTTGATAGTGGTAAGTGATAAAAATACAAATTCAATTTGTCTAACCTGTTTTGCCTTGTTTCTTCTTTATTTTCTTCATCAGAGTATCTATTGAACAATGTGTGAGAGTGTGTGTGTGTGTGTATATATATATATATATATATATATATATATATATATATGAATGAATAAATGGCAAAATTATCAAATGTTGGGATAAACTATCAAGAATAACTATGACAATGTGCATGCTTCAAGAATAGAAATAAATAGTAAAATGATAAGTTGATAGATACAAGTGATATCCCAGACATAACAGAAGACAAAGTAATGTTTGCACTAGAAAATATGAAACTCATAAATGCTCCAGGAGAGGATGGCATAGGGACGGATCTTCTGAAAAATGCAGGAGAGAGATCTTTCACAAAGGACTAGCAAAAGCTAGTCACACAGTGCATACAAGACTGAAAAGTACCTCAAAACTTCTGTCTAGGAATAGTGACACTATTCTACAAAAGACGGGTTAATCACAACCTCAGCAATTACCACTCTGTACATTATTACCTAACATAAAATATTCACTAACAAAGAAGCACTGTAGGTGAAAATCAACCATGCAGACGAACAAGCTTCCAAGGTGGCTATTCAACAATAGACCAGCTGCCAACATACAATATCTTCTTATCGAAAAGTCATTAAAATGCAACAAACCACTTTGTTAGGCCTTTACATTTGACTCAGTAGAACATATGGTAGTCTTCAACTTATTGTGAAAACAAGATGTTAACAATGATTACATCCAAGTCATTCAGAACATACATGAAAATGACACTCCAATAAATAGACTAGATAAAGATAGAAAAAGGAGTAAGACATGAGGATACAATATCACCTTAACTATTTAGAGTGAGCCTTGAAAACGTCTTTCAGAAAACTGACTGGGGTGGAATGGGAATAAACGTAGACAGAGAATAACTAACCCACTTCTTGAAATTGGCTGATGACATTTCCATGACATCAGAAGAATTACAAATCATATTGACTGGTTCAAGTAAGGAAAGTAAAAAGAGTAAGGTTAAATATGAACAGAACAAAGATAAATGTAATGTTCAAAAATAAAGTCCCCACAAGACCACGAGAATAGAGGGCAAGACTCTATAGAAGATTGAGGAATACAATTACCTAGGTAATAAAGTTACAGAAAGACCATGAATACAAAACAAAACCACATATTATGATTGGCTGGAAACATTTGGCATGAATAGAGACATATTGAAGAGCACATGACTAATGTGCTTAAAGCATGAAGAATACAATGAATGCATAATACCAGCTATGACTTACAGATGCAAAACATGGAAATTAACAAAACAAACTGAGAAATTTAGAATTGCACAGATAGCCATGGAAAGAGCATTTCTATGGCAAGCTCTAAGAGATAGAAAAAGATCAACATGGATCAGAGGACAGACTAGTGAAATGAAGGATATTATATAAATGAGCAAAATAGATCGAGCAAAAAGTTAATGATGGAAGGATGAGATAGAAAGGCTTGCTAGTAAGACATGGTAGATGTCAGCACAATCAAGAGATGGGAAAGGTCTTCATCCAGCAGTGAACTTTATTCTGTTTTTGGGTGACATGCAGTTCCCTTAGGAGAAATTTTCTTTCAATTTTTGGTGCTTTTAATTAGAACCTTGAATCATTAGGAATTTTTTTTAAAGGTCTTACAAGGATGGGTTCAATTTACAATGTAATTATAATGCTAAACTGGGCACTTATTTTCCAACATTTTTACAGAAGTATGGCTTACATGAATCATCTACCCTTTCTTCCTGTTACTTCTTTTAATATTATCATGGTGTCTATAAACTGGATACTAGGTTTCAGCATCATTTTCAACATAGGGTCTGTATATGTCTGCCCGAAAAGAGAAATATTTTCATTTTATAGAATACTTCTGAAAAATTTTTTTTTTCGAACTCCGTTTCACCAACAGAATCTCTTCTATATAGGCTAGCATTTACCATTTAGGACTACTGGTGTTTAGACAAAAAAAAAACTCTTTATTTCTAAAACATTCTCCATCAGTGCTATAAAACCAGAGGTGTAGCTGAAGAAACATCTAGATTCTGGAGAATCTTGATGTTTCTTCACTCTATCTTAGTTATTAATGAACCCATCAGAATAAGGCCACAAAAAAGATCAAAATAGAAGGGGGTCTAGAGGAGTCTTGATACCAAAGACAGTATGGCAGTAGCACTCACACAAACACATGCAAATATAAAAAAACGATAGAACCTTTTGCCATCTTTGATGGGTATGGTTGTTCAACATTTATCACTCCTAACACCATAAATGGAAGGAGAGTACATGATTCTAATTGCAGAATCAAGTCATATGTACCTAACTTTTAAAATTCATTCTCAAAAATTCAACAAGTATTCCAAGGGGAGTAACTTCTGAATGGAGTTACCTCCTAGCAATTTTGGTAATTTTTTTATTCATTTTTTATTCATTCACAAAAGAGTTCCACAGCAGTTACAAGTAGTCAATGAATCTAAGAGTTATCATGCCTCTTTTTTACACTCAGAACTTAGAGGATCTATAAACACATAGTGTACAGATTTGAAAATTCACCTGCACATCTGACCTGCTGGGGAATATTTAAACATGCCACGAACTGAATAATTTAGTAAAAAGAATGAAATGAACATAGATATTTTGTTTTCCAGTTTCTAAATGTTAAACTATTCAGGTAAAAATTTCATTTTTGAATACCTTCAAAAATTGGACCAAATCTATGGTGCCCCACCACATGGCAAGTAATCTTTTTCTTTAGTTCCAATGTTTTTATAAAATGAGATTCTTTGTTGTTCAAAATAGTTTTGTTTGATGGGTGAAAAAGATAGAATTTCAAATATGAAAGAGAAAATGAATTACGTGATTTGGGATGTAATTTTTAGAGACCCTGTAAACATTTCAACGTGTCTGTCAGTATCAGCCATTATTTTCGTGTATTTTTTCTGTTGGCATGATGTGCTATTCTGTTGTGATTATAGAGTTTATCTTCTAATTTGAGAATATCATCTGTATATAAGAGAAAATCTAACCATTTGACATCCAGGTTTTTTCAAACTATCAGAAAACGTAGGAAATTTTCTCACCAAGAGACTCAAGGTAATTTTTTTGCTTTAATTGGACCCCCCCCCCCAAAAAAAACTTGATTGTTTTTTTTTAAATTATGAAATAAATAAAACCCAAGATGGAATTTATTAGGTATAATAATCTATTTACACTATTAAAAGTTTTGACAAAGTGAACGTGGGGAAATCACTATAACTTCACAGAAACACTGGTTGATATTTATACCAAACGTATTACGGCCTCCACTAAACAAATTCTTTTTCTTTTTTTTCTTTCATAAATCATCTCACAGAAATTCAAATGCATCTGAATTTTTTCACTGTGAATAACTAGTGTAATTATATAAAAAAAAAAAGAAAAAAAGTGATACTAAAGGTTGAAAATGGCAATCAACGATTTGAATAGATTTGCTAATTGAAAATGAATCTGCTATTCCAAATTGATTCAAAATGAAAAGACGGATCAGCAAATCATGACTTTCTATTGGAATATTCCTTCACCCCCCTTTTTTTCCTACTTTGAATGAATTTCTGCTGGCATGTCATCCAATCATTATTCCATGATTAGATGTTGATTGAGCCAAATTTGAGAAAAAAATTGTTTAAATTGCACAAAAATATAAATGAATAAAACTTTGAAAGAAAAAAATCTGTTATAGGAAATCATTACTATGAGCAAGGTCAATTTATGAGATCAGCAAGAATTCAGTGAATATAGAATCTACTATGCAGGAAGCTGAGGCATAGCTATTCGACTCCTCCCACGGGGTCCCCAAAAGCTTTATAAATGGTAGTTCACTTATGGCATTTCTACTGACATTATATAATAGCAAAGATGTATTTGTACATAAATGACTCGCATAAATAACAATTCAGCCTTTTGGGTTGTCTTTCACCAATGAAGTGAAAGCTCATGTCTATTTATTGCAAACATTTTTTTTCATCAAATTTCTCTAAATGTTGGAAGAAGCCCCTCAAGGAGCCCCAAGGGAGAAAATATAAGGAGCATTTCAAATAGTATTTTCTTTATTGACATCTATTCCAGTAATATTTCAACAGTCTTTTTTATCTTATACTGATAAATGACTGCAGGTTTTTCATTTGATATGGAAATTACTTTTTGCCAGCAAGCTCATGGAAGCATTACAGAGAAGGAAACAAAAAGTATACATGAGATAAGTTTATACATAACTGTTGTGCCATAGAAGGCTAATGACTATTCTCTTGAAGCCAGATGTTCAGAAAGAAAAGAAAACATTGTATCTTGTGTACTGACTGAAATTATGAGAGAAAAGAAGGAAAATAAGAGCTATAATAGTACAGTAGCCCCTCTGATTCCGCAAAACTAGAAATTCATGGACTTGATTAATTGTGGTTTTATTTTAATCAAGGAAGGGAAACTACTCTTCGAACTTTAGAGAAAAAATTATAATTATTTTTTCTTCCTTTGATCAAATATCTGTCAAAAAGAAAGAAGAAAAAAAAAATGTAGAATCTGGCTGTTTTAATTCGGTGTTCCTGTTTTTATCTAAATTTTGATAGCTCATTGATAGGTTTTGAAAAAAATGGTAGTCAAGAGTATAGTTAAACGTTAATTTGAAATTCATACTTCAATTAGAAAAAACATAGCAGGAATAAACACATGAAAAAATTGATAAGAGCTGTATCTGAATAGAGTCTAGAATGAATATTTCAATGAGAAAAAAATCTTTAAAGATGAAAAAATGCTTAAGTCTTTGAGTTGACCTCTTTGGCCTTCCATATTTATAAACAAAAAATCAAAAACACTGAAAAGAAACAGAAAAAAAAGAAAGAAAATTCCAGCATATTAATAATTTTTTCACCGATTATCTTTGATTGATTATATTGTTGTATGATTCAAAAAAATCTCAGAGTTAGGCAAAGTGAAAGAATAAAGCATTAAAACTAAAAAAAACTGAATTATTTAAAAATTTTGAAATAATATTTCTAAGAATTTCTTAGGAATGAAAAGTTATAAAAAGTAAATTTTATCTTTAACAAATAAGTACGTAAAATCTTATCAAAATCCAATGAGAAGTTGATTTTTTGTGTAATTGTTTAAAATCTAGATGTTTTTACATGTATAAAGTTGGATATTTTTCAACTGTATTTTTTTTGTTTACATATTTGTTGCAAGCACAACATTAACACAATATTCAAAAATATTTCGAGTTCTATAAGGTGTACACAGTTTTTATCTCATATTTTTTACCTATCATTCTAGCTAATAAGACAAAGATTCTGAAGACAAAACTAGGCTTTATATGATTTGATTTTTTTTTCCATAAAATATCAAATTTCCAGTAAGTGTGTAATGTGTGTGAGCAAAGTCCAGGTAGATGCCTAACTCATTGTCTCATCTTGATTTAGTGTTATTTATTCTATCCTCCTATTTTCCTAATCCACTAAATAGACAATTAAATGATCATCGTTCTGCATGGGTACATTATTCAGTTGATGGTATTGGAATTGTGAGCAAATTTTGTCACTATGGCAAATGTGTGTGTGTGTGTGGGGGGGGTTCAAAGTTATTTGCAAAATTTCAATTTTGCGACGGGCATGTCCCCAGACAACCTGTGAAATTCAAGGGATTACTGTATTTGAGCTGTATGAATTTCTTAAATGAAGTATTTTCATTATGCTCTAGTGAGTTATCTTTCATTATTGATATTCTTTATCAAAGGTTATCGTAGAAATGTTTTTTGTTTTTTTTTTAAAGAAAAAGCATATTTGTCAAGATCAAAAATTTCTTCTAAAGTTGAAACCGAGATTGGCTGCTTCAGGGTCAAACTCCACTACGAGTAAACTTAAATGAGCTTATAAGTTTTGAAAATATTTTAACTTCTGTAAAAAAAATGTTTTCCTTCAACAGAAAAAGATCTTGGTCATGGAAGAGGACTTAATAAAATAGTAATAAGGTAACCTGTTGGGAATGTGATCCAAATTTTTCTTCATAAATCTTCTAGTGAGGTTGAAATAAAGTTGCACGCTAAATTTCATCCTCCTCAGTAACCTTGAAGGGTTTTAATTTTGGTGAGGGTTGATGTCATTGTTGTTATCAAGGGAACAAAATGAAATTCGACAAAAATATGTATGTGTAATCAAGTAGCATCTCAACTCTAGATAACATTCTTACTGTATGATGAAAATAATAATAATGGACTTGCTGGGTAGCATAACGGTAACTGGCATAGAAAACAGACAGCAGACCAAGTTTGAGTTTTTGCAAAGGCTGTTTATGTTTATTTTGAACTAATTCTCTTAGGAGAGGCATGAATCTACTTCTCTCCACAGTTATGAGAAAATAGGGCAGATGAAGCCCTTTAGTCAAGTAAGAAAGAAAGTTATTCAGAGAGAAAAAAAATCTACATCTTGACTGATCATAGCTTGTCCCAGGTAGAAGAGGAGCATGGAGTATGGAGCTAGCTACAAGAACCCATAAAAACCTGCTGAAACTGCACAAGTGATTGCGGTCCAATGCTCCACAAGGAGTCAACAGGAATAATCACACCAAGAAAATGATAACAGGAATAATCAAACAAAGAGAATAATAGCAGGAATAATCAAACAAAGAGAATAACAACAGGAATAATAAAACAAAGAAAATTATAACAATTTTAAAGAAAGAATTAAAAAATGATTAAACATCTTCTTTGCAATACTAGACGTATGAATTTTGATAGTTTTTGTTCACAAACAGAAAAAACACTTGTGTATAACTTGGTTGTATGGAACATGCCTACAGATTACCATTCTCAGAGCGTGGTCAGAGGCACTCATTATCACATGCAGAGAGGAAACTATTATTTAAAAAGGTACATTAGAGGAAGTTTATAAATTGTGAATACCTATTCTAACCATACTCTCTTGCATGATTGAAAATCTCTACATTGAAAGAAACAAAACTAGCTGCTTTAGACAGAAGCATAAATAATATAGCAGCTTATAAGTTATGAAAATATTTCAATTTTAGTAAAAACAGTGTTCCTCTAATTGAAAAAGATCTTCAAATTTAGCCATGGAAGAAGACTTGATGAAATAGTATCTAGATATTTTTCTACATAGATGTCTTAAAAGTCTAGATAATTCTGGACATAATTTGAGGCAATTCTAGATATAAACTGGAAGAAAAAAAAAAAGAAAAAAAAGCTGGCCTGTGGGAGGAGTGGAGTCAGTTGACCCCTAAACTTCTTTATAAATCTTCTAGCGGGGTTGAAATAAGGTTGCATGCCAGATTTCACCCTCTTCAGTAGCCTTGAAGGGTTCTAATTCTGGTGAGGGTTGTTTTCATTGTCATTGTTGTTAGCAAGGGAAAAATAAAGTCAACTTCAGAGTAGGAGTTTGACAAAAAATGTTCACAGATAATTAAGGTCTTTTCACAATAGAGTAAACACTGAGTAAGGAGACAATTGGAAAGGTTCACATACGTATTACTTGACTTTGTTGTTTTGCCAGTAACATTTTCCAGGCTTTGGAGAGCTTGATCTCGCTCTGTTTTCATCAATTGGTATTGCCGGAGGGCAGTGTCACGTTCCTCCACAGCTTTTGCATTTTCTCTTAGGACAGCGTCTCTCTCTTTGAGAGCAAGTTCAAATCCTAGCTGAAGGGCCTGAGAAGGTGGGCAATCATTTGGCAGGGAATCTGTAGGAAAGAAGAAAAAGAAATTTAGATCTTTGTATTCAATTCACATAAGAGTAAAAATCAATAAAGAATAAAGAGATTTCAAACCTCAATTCGTTTGTTTATTCATGAGTGAACAGTATCAGTAATGAAAAAGAATGCACTGGTTAGTTTTAAACATTAATTTGAAAACAGTTTCTGGCAAAAACATGTTCATGGGTCATGAAATACACAAGCTCCATTAAAATATAAGTCCAGTTGTATAATACTGGTAAAAAATGACAGGATTATTTACATATGGACCAATACTTTCACCTAGAATTAGAGAGTAGTATCTGTGCACTTTACCAAGGATCAAAGTGTAGTATCTGTGTGCTCATAAAAAAATGTGTTACCCACATACAAATATATGGATACACATTGCGTTCTATATATATTGATTATATTCTAAAATCCTCTCTGATTCAAAACCAGATTTTTATGTTGATAACATTGAGTATAACATTAGAGATGGGATTTATCCGCCTCTCCAGGAGGGCAAAATGTGACACCAAGTTGGTTTAATGTGCTGAATGTGCAGGTGATTCCCAAAATAATCCAATTCCCTTGGCACTTCCCTTTTTGGGACAACTCAGGTATTAAACAATGAAGCTGACAATACACATTTTAGAAAAGGAAGTGCTACCCAAGAGGACAGACTCCTGGAACTGGACCTCAAGCTTCTTTTGCTTCTCAGCCAAAAAGCTCCAAAAATATATGCAGATACTACACTTTGACCACAGCCAAAGGGCACAGAATCATAAAATTAAACATAGTAAATGATTTTCTGGTATATAGTACAGTTTTTATTTCCGAGGAAGCAAATAATTTCTGTTCTTCAACTCATTCCCAGAGAGTAAATTCAATTAGATTGGTTAGAAAAAAAAAAAAAAAAAATACAAGTCACCTCCACTAATTAAGTTACCTGACAAAAAAAAGCAAATTGGTAAAACTGATTATCACACCTGACTATACTTATTCTTTGACTTAATATATAAATGCTTTCTTCAAAGACAAAGAGATTTCTACTAATCCTTTCTGAGTTATTATAACCTTTAGCATGCCGTCTCGATAAAAGTTATACCGATATAATCTCTTTGAAGGTATATGCCTTTGAAATTCAAGAATATCCAGTTATATTTTGGTGGCATATTGCATTACAAGATTTTCAAGTAGGTTACAGTTTACACATGACAAGAATTTGGCTCCAATTGCATTTCAGTACTGGGGACTTGAAAAAAAAATTGATCTGGAGGAATAAATTACCCGGCGAAAAGTTACATAAAAAATTAAAAATCGCTAAGTCTGTAAGAATTTACACATGCACATGTCTTCATGAGTGTTTTATTTTCTCTAAGACCTGAATGGAACTGATTTCAAGTAAATTTTACACATGACAAATTGCCAAAAATCCTGTAACTAAAAAAGCAAA
Source organism: Thysanoteuthis rhombus (assembly GCA_963457665.1). Lineage (NCBI taxonomy): Eukaryota > Metazoa > Mollusca > Cephalopoda > Oegopsida > Thysanoteuthidae > Thysanoteuthis > Thysanoteuthis major. Next base: position 50,059,447 of record OY735204.1, on the reverse strand, counting down.
TGATAAAAGAGGTTCCACAGAGTGGATTATTATAAGTGAAGAAGAAAAAAAGTATTATACTATAATAAAGTTTTTACAAAGAAATATTCAACAGAAAAATCAATAGCAATTTGAGTGTTTGAGTGTGTGTGTATATTATGATAAAACCCTATATAAAATAACCAACTACTTGTATGACACAAGCTATATATTAAAATCATAGCTAAAAGGGAGGTGACATTTGATTAACACTGCTCGGGTGCCATGCTGATATAACTGTTTATTTTTTTAAATCCGCGAAACAGTTACATGGTGAACAACTGGTGATCCAAACAAGAAAAAAAATTACATATAGTACCATGATAACAAAGTATTAGGAAATAAGTGTGTGTGTGTGTGTATATATATATATATATATATATATATATATATATATATATATATAGTCTCTCAAGTTTCCATGTGATTTCAGCTTTCAAATGCAAGCCTTGTAAATTTTTACAAAAGGATACTAAAAACAAGTCAGCAGAATTGAACATGAGAAGTTGGTCTCACCTCAAAACCTGAGCAATCTATTATTGGCTTTAATCAAAATATTCAAATTTTAGCAAAACAGTTGAGTCAAGTTGACTCCAAACTAAATAAAAACACTGAAGTTCTTTGCATATCTGTCAACTGCTCACAATAGAACTTGCAGTGAAAGATTTAATCAGGCAAAGATTTTCCAGTTAATAGGATACTTGGAACAGTTTTGTCTACCCTTCTTTGTAATGTTTCAAATATAAATCAATTATGAAAACCCACCGTACTGGCAGGATTCTCATCTAGTTCTTGTGAATGGCGTAAATTGGGCCTTTGATATCAATAAGAGATTATAGATTTCAACTATATATTTATTAATTAGTGTGAGGGTGAACATAGACCCCACACTAGTATTTTTTGAATTTTTTAAAAGTAACAGGCTTAGAGCATGCCCAGGTGTCCCAAGAGTAATCATAAGAAATTGGTGGCTATAGCTCTAGCTATTCTTGAATCATGCGATCGCATACAGAAGGATAAACATTTGCTGAATCATAGTAAGATACCAAAACTTAGTACAGACTTTTCAACCAACAACGCCATAGATAGTGAAACACATATTGTTGGGGAATTTTGATAAAATCATTTTTAGACAACCTAATCAACTTACCTTTCTCAAATTATTTTAAGCCAACTTTATTCCAACTTCTTGAAACAAAACTATAGATTTGTATGAATATACATGCATAACAGACTAAACTCCAGTGACTGAAGTCAGCTTTTGAAATGAAATACATCTATTTGCATACTTGGACATTTTGCTGAAAAATGCCAGGTAGTTTTCTCAATATTATCCATAGAAATGATGTGAGACCATACTTTCAGTTAGGAAAAAAAGCTAGCATTCAATAATCTCATACAATAATACACCAAATATCCATCCATTTGTCTTAGCAAAACTCAATAACAGCTAGAGGTATGGCCACCAAATTTTCTGTAGTTGCTAATGGGACCCAGCAGCAGATTTTTAGCAAGTTAGTTTTAAAGGATTTGCCAATCAAAATAAGTTTTTGGTAAGTTTGATTATCCAAAGGAATCATAATTCTGTTTTGCCATGAATGAAGAGCAAAGCGTTAACGTATAAAAAAAATTAGATCAATAGTATTTTATTGAAAACAATATAACAATGTGATACAGATAGAAATAATATATTGTTAATTTATTTCAGTCTAGATGTGTTGCTACCATAGCTGTGTTAACATTTGCAAATAGATTTGTTTTATCACGATACATTGACCCAATAATGACATAATCATAATGAATTTTGGCCTAGCTGCTTTGCTACCCATGACTGTTTACATGACCAGCAAGCACACAAAGGAGAAATTAAACATTTCCTAAGAAATACATACATAATGCAGGTCAATATTAAATGTAACTACCAGTATTTTAATAGCAATGCAGCCATCTTTATGATTTCTCAGTACAGTATTTAGTGGGATGCGTATCTTGATGCGTATATCAGAACATAATAGTGTACAGAAGATAATTTCCTCATTGTCAGGACGATACCTCAATATATAAATGTTGATCTGTTGTCTGTGAAGAACTAGAATCGACTTTTACATGAGATATATGGAAAAATTCAGTTCGGGAAACCATAAGGAAGAGGGTGACTTTTACAAGAGTTTATCATCATCATCGGTCTTTTATCATCTGTCATTTGACCTTGACCTCGCCCAGGATTTGCCACACCTCTCTATATTGGGCGTCACGGAGCCAGTACTTACTGAATTTGTCCAGTTTGTCTCTTCATCTTGTATTCTGCCGTCCTTGGTTGAGGATGTGATACATTCTTACATGACCAGCCCATTGCCATTCCAGTAGATTCTATGTCTTGGACTCCTGTTTTCTCCTTGATATACTGTGCTGTCTTGTGATCTTTCTATGTGAGGTTGAGCACAATTCTCTAATGCACACCTTGCATGCTTCTCAGTCAGCGGACCTTTCTCTTGGCTAGGTTCCATGTTTCAGCTCCATAGGTAACTATCAGGGGGATGCATTGGTTGCATGCTCTTCTTCTCAGGATTAATGGGATCTTCTTGTTTTTGAAGGTTGAGCTTGCTCTGCCAAGGCTTGCCATCCTAGAGTGATTCTTCTCTTGATCTCTTCTGCTTTTGTGGGTTTCATGGATATTCGTTGTCCTTGGAACAGCACTCTAATTCACCAAATGTCTGTCCATACATTTGTGTTAGCATAAATAAAGAATGGCTAAAGTTATCGCCATCAATTGGGGAGGGGGGATTACTACTTGTGTGCCTGAGCAATAATAATTTGAGGTCGGTGTTCACTCTCAATGATATTAACGATCTGACCTCCATAGACTTATCCATCTATATGATATTAAAAATCTGATTCCATCTATCTGTATGTGACCTCTAAGTAGCCGAAATGGTGCGTTGTAGCCAGAGGTACTGAAATAAGATTTCCATAGACAAACAGTTTTGGTCTCATTAGAACCAAAGGCCCAATTTAAGCCACTAGTGAAAGATCATGACTGTAGGGCAAATATTTCAGCTACTGTTTGAAATCTCATGAATTCCACATTCACTAAATTATAAATGCAAATCATCAGGACCAGTCTTATTGTCTCAAACACATAGCAAGCACCTCCTAGCACTTGGCACCCCGGGCAACAGCAAGTGTTGCCGCTACCTAGATTAGAGGCCTTGTAAATCAACACAGTTTGTCATCATCAGCTTATCATCATCCATTGTTGGACATCGACCTTTTCCAAGATTTGCCAGACCTCTCCATCATGGGTGTTGTGGCACAAATACTTTCTGAACTAGCTATCATGTGGTCTCTGGGGATCCATGTGGTGAAATAATGTTCAGCGGTTGTCTGTCATTCTTGCAACATGAACAGCCCATTGCCATTTAAGTTTTCTGATGGATTCTATACCTCAGTCTCCTGTTTTTTCTATAGTATATTATCATGTAATCTCTCCATGTTATGTTTAGCATGATTCTCACCAGTAAACATTGGATGGTTCTCAGTTTCAGGGTCAATCTTTTGGTTAAGTTCAATATTCCAGGTGCATAGGAGTTTTGGGAGAATGCATTAGTTGTGTACACTTCTTTTTTGGACCAGTGGGATTTTCTTGTTCTTGAAGGTTGAGTTTGCTCTGCTGAAAGCTTGCCATTCAATGTTTGATTTTGTCTCTTTCTGAGGATTTCATAGAGATTTATTGTCGTAGGTAGATGAAGTGGTCTACTTTCCCCACTTCTACATTTTCGATTTTGATTGTTGTGACTTTGTCTTCAATAAATTTGTTGTACGTGACTTGTTTTTCTGAAGTTCATGTACAAACCAACATTCATTCGAGCAGGCAGCTTGTCTTTGAGAAAGTATGGCTCACCCTCTTTATGCCACATTCCAAAGTTATATTTACTACTGCCTTATCAATAACTCAGAGTGAGTTACTCCTGTACCATGCAAAACATGGGGCAAAGAATTCGTTTCCATCTCTAAACAATCCAGGGAGATCCATTTATTGTTTATGTAGAAATGGTGAATTTTACCAGCCAGGGTACTAGCTAAAAGTTTCCATCTGGCAATATGAGTACAAACCATCCCATCGGGAGTTTGAACTCTGCTGATTCCATTTTCTGTACCATAAACCATTAGGCCACAAACATATCTCGTCTTGTCACTGGTAGACAACAATACAAGTCAGTATCAGAGTCCAAATCTCCTTCACTCTAATTTAACACGTGTTCAAGCATCTACACAAATGAGGACTGACATACTCAGAAAAAAAATGTCTGCTCTGAGAATTAAAATTTAGTGTTTTTATGAAGTCAAATCAGAATAGGTATGTGCATAGAACTATGAGAAAAAAATTCCTATTTAAAAAAGATATAAAAGTAATTGAAAATAAATGAATGAAAAATGATTTGAGACTTCTAACTTGATTTCAGATTTATTGCAAATGGATCAATGATAAATTGAAATATTGATGAATAAGTGAAGAGGACCTATAAGTTCAAACAACAGAACTCAAGTTACTTTCTTGTAGACACTTACATCTGTATATCATTTATTGCGCCCAGATCAATACTGGTTCTCCTTGAAAAGTTGCATTCCAGAGTACCAAGGTTTTTATACTCAAGCACATAAAATATTCTATATCATACTCACGCATAATTACCAAGGTTTGTAAAACATTAACTATGTCTTTCATGAAGAATACTGTATGTGGGAATTGAGCAAAATTTCTGGATCTTTCAATCTTCATCCCAATACTTAATACAAGAGAGATAATGTCTATTTTCACTAACTTGAACTTTTTCCAAAACCCACATACCTTTGGCTTTTAGTACTGCGTACTTCTAAAAATGTGGTCACATTTCAATAAAATAGAATCTGTACACCCTTTCACGACAATATCTATCATTCGATAATGCTTGTGGCAATACATGTTTATAACATTTCTAGCTGCACTTGAATCTATACATTTCATGCAAGTCCCAATGCAGCAGTGCCAATTGAGCCCATAAAAGCTCAGCTTCAGAGGTTCTGGACATCTCAAACATTCCAGCTATCATCTTGAAGAGAGGATTCAAGTCTCCATACAATTTACAATGGACAAACATTGGTAGTATTATTCACAGAGGAAAAAATCATAAAGCCAGTGAAACAGATGATAAACAAGGCTACCTTATATTTTTCTAGATTAGCAGAGCCTCCAAAATCAAGACTTTTAATCTAATTGGTTTCTCTTCAGCATTAAATATGCCAGGTAACCAAAAGTAAAAGTAGTGCTCTTTTGCTGGCTATAGCTTCAGGGGCCTAACATCCAAATCAAAACAACTTAAACATTATACAAGATGTTTCAAAAAGGATGCAACTTTCGTTTTGACTACTATTTTGACTTATGAATTAATGTCATTATGAAGGGAAAACTGATTAAAATTGACCATTTACTAATTTTTTTTCTTTTCAATTCACAGAAGTGTTCCATAATTTTTAATTCTATTCACTGAAGAGTTCCACTGTCAGTTACAAAGTGGTCCATGAATTCAAGAGTTAAACCTAAAAATTATTTTTTTTATAGATACAAATTACAGCTATATCAAGGAACCAATTACACATACATTTTTAACTTTACAAGAGCTGTTGAAAGTTATTTCCTTCAACTTGGTTGCAGGTTCATACCCACTCCATCACATAAAGGTTTCTTTACATTGGAAAATGATATAGCTGACAAAACACAAAGGAATGAATGCTTGAATGAGCTTAGCTTATAATGCAATCATTCCAACTGCTAAATAATGTTGCCTCCAAGTACAAGGTTGCCAGGAGATCAATATTGTAGCAAAAAAATTTATGTGCGCTTAAATTCTAACCTTTTATCCTCAGGGTTATGTCCTTTATGAAACACCCTGTATAGACACACACACACAGTTTCAAAAATATCTTAACATCAGATTGGATGGGGGGGATTCAAATTGCAAAAGAGATCAATAAGAAAGAGAAATTTCCAAATAAAATTGATAGTTTCTCTTTATGGAAAAACAGTAGAGAAGGCCCTATAGAGCAGCATTCCAATGGTTCAAGTTTAATCAATGCATCTGATATGCATCCAAGAATGAAAGGGTAAATAGGGTGTTTCGAAAGGGACAGGATAACTTTGAGTGGCCAGAGATGAAATCTGGCCTTCAGAGAGCTAACAGGGGAAACAGATGCAGCAATATAATTATCCTCTATTGGTTTATGGTACTTAGAAGCTTTCCTTTTCAGCAAACAATACAGCCGTCTCCCAGTACGAAATGCAGGTGTCGGGGTTCAAGAAAGATAACTACGATATAACTGAACTATGATAATCATTTTCGAGTGCCAAACAAGTTCACCAGTGAATTAAGGAGTTGGTTTCATCACAAAATCAAAGAAATCATGAGTAAAACACCATGTAATTATATTTTAATTGATTGCAAATTGATTAATTAAATATTTCAGTCATATAAGGTAATGTATGGTTCTTGTTGAAATTTTTTTCTTACACGAGTCTTTTGATGAAATTTTTTTCATTTCTTTACTCTCTGGATAAGTGGACAATTATATGGGTAAAAACTTTGAGGGTCTACCGCACTTTACCAAACCATGCAATATCAAGGGACTCCCATAGTACTTACATGTAGACATGTAAGGACTTGTATCTTCACATTAAATGCACAAGTATATAGGCACAATATATTTGGGTAAGCATATTATTCCTTCTGCATGCTCCTGAGCACTACCTAAAAAGTTTGAAATCTAACTGATTGTACTCAACATTACCCCATGCCACTCAGGATATTTCACACATCTCTAAGAATCACTTCACCAGGAAATAAAGAACCTCATTTTCTTTTCTGCAACCCCAACCCCCAGGAAACTATCATATGCCTTTAGCTTCCCGAACGTTTGGGTAGTAATTTTTATAAATAAGTCCAATTGATGCTGTAAACATCTGATATGTATTTTTTTTTTACAACTCTATCTCTCACTCTGTCTTTACCAAAAATAGTTTGATTCTATCCAATATTCAAAGTTGTATGTTTGTACTCTTATAACTCAAGAACTATATGCTTTGCAGATATATAATACCTAATAATATATATGATCAAATTCAGCATTTCTCAATCTACGTACAGCACACATCTCTAGGTCGAATTTAGGAAATAAAAATTTTGATGGAATTTTCTACAATTTTTTTGCATCTGAAAATTATCCGGCTGACAGCTTCTAAGCAGCAGACAGTGGGGTGTGTAGAGGCCTGAGACCTCTCCCCCATGGAAGGGAGGTGGGTTAGGTCTTCAGTAGGAACTAGCTGAGAAGAGACAGATAAGGTGGGTTTGGGGCTAGTTTTCAATGAAACATCAAAAATGTCAACAAGAAAAAATAAAATTTAATATTTGGTCTACAAAATTTGGGGTTAGAGTTTTATAGGCTGATACATTGAATAGACAAAAAAAAACTGTATACATTTACTCTAACAAAGCTTGGGGAAAAGATGATTATTTTAAATGCGCCTTCCCTCTGTCATTCTTTTAGTCGATACCGTTTTTGATTTTTATTTAGATTTGTCCAAGACAGAGACTATTGAGATAACATGAGTTGGCCAAATAAGGTACATCAATCAGAAATCGATTTTTTTTTTTTTCTGGATCAGCAGTTTTTGAGAAATCTTATAAAAAATGAATAAAAAATTATAGATCTTTTTTCACAGATTCTATAAAATTTTCTCCCTCGACTTCCACTCTTTAGAATGATCTAAATTTTGATAAAGAATATCAAAATCAGCAACACTGAAGACAAATAACTAAAAATACTACAAAGCTGCAATTTTGTATGACGGACGGAAAATTATTTCACATAACAATTATAGTAACAATAAATGAGAGTGTATTTTCCACTGAAAACCTAAACCAGATACAGCATCGAGACAAAAGCGAAAGATCTTCCATGACTTAAATACTTTAATACCACACTATTAGTCAATGACAAAACTGAATAAAAATAAAGACTAAATCCGTACCTCGCATAAATGATTCATTATAGACCGCGCAAGTACCAGAACTAGTTATCAAAAATTATCTGGGGGGAAAAAAACAAACAGATCTTTTACCTAGAAAAATACCAGCACAAGATTTGGACATTGTTGGTCCAAAATGATCATAGAGGCCCCAAAAAGCACATTTCTAGATGGTTCCCTAGTAGTGTACTCATACAAATACTCAAGGCTGTAGCCCCAGAGGCTTGCATCAAACTAAACTAGATTCAACAATCTACTGATGCAAGTTTTATATTAACATACAAAATTAGATATATAATGAACAAATATAGATATGACAAGTTCAAGGAATCACCTTTGGAGAAAGAAAACAGCTTTGCAAACCATCGACTAGCAAACGGTTTTCTTCACCTGTAGAGGAGGTTTCACTTTCTTGTCTCTGAACGCATTACCGTGGTAGATTAAAAATACACATTCTTTTTTGCCAACCAGCGAATCAAATAAGATCCAAGAGGTAAGCAGTCACATGAATTGTGCTGCCGAAATGTTGGCAATAGACATTCAATAAGCACATCAGAGTGTGATAAATGACTATGAATATTGCTTTCTTATAGAAAAAAAAAAAGGACGTGTGATTCTTCTGCAGAAAATTATTTGCTAGCTACTGTTTTGCTGAGTTACCTCTCCAGTATTCAAAGGTTTGCAAAAATACCTTCTCATATTTGTCTATGGTTCTTTTTTTTGTCTATCTCCAGGTTATCTTTTTTAAAACAAAACGCCCTCCCCCCCAAAAAAACGAGTGTGTCGGTATGTACAACATTTATAATAAAGATTCAAGCAAACTATGAGAAAAAAGGGTGATTTTAATCAAAAACTCAACTAGTGGCAGAAAAGAATTATGAGCTGGTTCAAAGTTTGGCAGATCTACACCCAAACTGCATACAATGCTAACAAGGATAATTAAAGAAAAATAAATGTGCTTTTTGATTCTTATATTGGCATAATGGTCAACGGCACGGAGAATAGAATCGGCAAACAGGGTTCAAACTACGACTGGACTTTTACTTCGACCTAATACCCTTGGGAAATGCATGAATCCACATGAACCAGCTACAGTTAAATAATGAGGTAATTCGAGCCCCTCAGCCTCATAAAGTAGTCCATCTTGGGTGTTGGCCTAGTACCCCAGCTCCATAGAAAACAACAATTACTTCAAAACAATGGTCTCCATGAACCTAATGGAAAAAAGGAGACAAAGATTATTGCCTCATGTTTAGTGCAACATTGGGAGAAACTTTGCTTTAACTTTTTGATGATTATTTTTGAAATTTACACAATTTTTAACACTGAATATTTTCAACTAAACAAATGACAAGAGAGTTTAAGGAAGTGTCTGCACGAGTCAGCTAGATAGCATTCAAAGAGCATATGCCAATGCAATTGTCACTGAAAACTGAATGAAAATCAGTTCATAAATAGCTATGATGCAAGGGAAGTAACTGTATAGAAGTTAATGGATTTGCCCCTAAATTTGATCCTTAGCCTTCCACAAAATGTCATTCAAATTCATTGTTTTTTTTTCAGGAATGTTATGCGGACAAACCAGTGAATACATGTAAATAAATGGGAAAATTTTTCTTGATCCAAATATTTCCAGGAGACAGCATAAAATCTATTGAGATTCATCAAGAACTTTTAGAGATATTGTTTGGACAGTGAAAGACATGAGCGAATACATATACTTCTCCCAACTTCATAGTTAGAGGTAAATCACAGTAAATCCTTGTCATAACTAATTGCAAAAAAGGGGTTGTCATTAAAGTCGAAAGTTTGTTATACCTGATGGTTGTACCTCATTTGATGAATAAGAAGCATGTTCAGAAGTTTGCCTCATATTATGAACATTGTTTGGTAAATCCAAAGACAGTTTGGTTATTTTTCTACCTTACCTTACACCATTCAGTAAATAATAATGAGAAAGTTTGCAGCACTATCCTTAGCTTATGGTCCAGTCATTTGTAGCATTTACTTCATGATCAAAGTGTAATATCTGTTCTTCTCACACCAACAAAACATAACAGCCTTCCCACTTTCAATTTATCAATTTATTACAGTTTTATTTTAATTCTTTTCTTCATGAATTTGATTTGAATTTTTTTTGCAATTGATAAAAAAACAAACTAAAATTATATTATGGCTGTATTTTAATTATTTCCTTGAATTTTATAAAATAAGAATTTACATACTGACCACGTAATAATTTGATTTCAAAAATACAAAACATAGAATGAGATAATCTAAAACAAAATTTCATATTAGATAACAAGTTTAAAAATAATTATGAAGAATTATGATAAGTTGAAATGATTTACTGAAATCAAATTAACTGACATTTTCACCGTGGAATGCAAGTGTGGCAAACTTAAAACAGGAAAGTCACATGGTTTTCAGTGATAACAATGAATGAGATCTATAACAAATTTTGTTTTTGTCAATTGAAAAAATATTCAAACTGAATTGAAATTCAATTAATAACATTTAAAATTGCAAATGGGAAGTTGATGCTATGTTTCTGCAGTGGAGAATTCGAGCAGCACTTACTTACGAGGCCACTGGTCGTTTACATATTTTGTCAGTTGAAAATGAAGGCGAAATAAAAGCATGTACATATTTAGAATGATTATTTATACCTCCCGCTGTCAACTACGCATATGTCATTGAAAATTAGCCTAACCAATAAAAAGGGCTGAGAGTCGTGTAAGTAGATCAGGTTTTCGATTTGGTAGTGAATGTTCATGTGAATTGACAGTCAGTCAGGAGAGATGGAACCAGAATGCATTTGAGCTGTGTGTTGACGAGTGGTGTTTGATTTACCGGTGAACTTTCCCAGTCATCCAGCCTTTTATTTCTGCAATGAGTTGCGACGTTGTTTCCAGACCCTTTTGTGCAATTAGTCAGTGCACCAGCCACAGAGTGACCAATACTTTTTTGCAACGAGTGGTGTCGTTTCCAGACCTTTTTGCGAGTTAGTCGGGGCACTAGCTGCAGAGTAACTTTTACCTTCTTACAATGAATCGTGTCATTATCAGAACTTTTCGTGAGCTTGTCTCCATACTAGCTGTGCTTGTGACCAGTGCCCTTTTGCAAGCGGCAGTATTGTTGTTGATGTTAGAAGAACAGGTGTTACACTATGATCTTGATTTAAAAGCCACAAAAGGCTGGACTATGAAACCAGGACAAAGCCAAGTTTATTAGGGTCCACTTGCTTGCCATGTTCATTAAACTTCATTCTGTAAATCTGAATTCAGGATGGAGCCACATGTTCATTAAACTGAGAGTTTACTGTAATTGAAAATAAATCAAAGTTTCTTGCTATAAGATTTCTATTCAGAATTTGAGAAACAAGTAAAATTATCCTCTCAGTATTTGAATAGGGAAGAAAATATTCAAACTCATTACATATTCAGAATATGAAAGTCTCACTCTATTACCACAAAAAATATCGATTAACAAAATATTACAGAAAATTTATGCAGAACAAGCATTTGAAATGCTCATTTGGATATTTTTTTTCAAGAAGTTGAATTAAATGGATTCGTTGGCTGGCATGTGTCAGTAAATATCCACGACGCATCCCCATTGTCGTATCTGAATAGCGTTGCCCTGAAAATTTTCAGCTGAAACTCCTGCAATTAGTGTCAAAGTTTTGAAGAACTGCACTTGACATTACTTTGACACCTTTTCTGAATAAAACATGAACTGTATTAATATCAACTTTTCTATACAGTAGGGCCTTACAATCTGCAGAATATATATATATATATATATATATATATATATATGTAAAATCTATGGGAATATATTACACATTATTGATAAATGAAATATGACCATAACCTTCAACATTCATTAAAATTAAAATAATAATACTTAATTCATTAAAAATCATCTAAACAGTAATTTCTAACATCTACATGCAACCAAAAACATCTGAATTAAAACTGAGCAAAGGAGATAACTCGTCAACATCTGAATTAGCAACGCTGAGAAAGGCATGTAATTTCGGAATATCATTCAGTAACAGCTAGGGATGCTAGCACATCTAAAAATGTTAGAAACCCACTCTAATCAGTTTTTATCTTTGTTTCATTTTTCTGCATCTTGGCTTCTTTTCTGAGATTTTTAAGTAATAATCAATTTTTGTTTTGCTTTTCTTACATATATAGCCATTACCTAAGGCTCGCTGCCAGCTCAATTGAGAATGAGCCATTAACTTCTATATTTGCTTCAAAGTTCATATTTAAAATTGCCAAACCATCCTAATGCTAAATCTAACAGGTCTGGTTAATCACTCAATAGAAAGTGGCAAGTGACCAACAGTTTTTGGCAGCATGCCACGTTGAGGGATGATCAATTAAAAAATTGAAAAAAAGGGGTGATCAATGGATAAACTACTTCTCTCACCTTTGTTAGGGGGTTATCACGAATAGAAAAAATCAGAATTTCCAAAAAAAACAAGTGTGAACACTGCATGACACAAACTAGAGGGCCAATTTAGCATAAATTGGCATTTTAAATTGAAAATCCCCCTAAAACATTTTTCTGCTGGGGGTGTATCAGGTAGAAACCCAGCCCCCCTCAATCTGTTTTTTTTTATTTTTTAACTGCAACGTAAGCCAACAGTTTTCAGAACATAGAAAATTACATATTAAGACCTATTTCCAAATTGGTTAACAGTATCTGTAAGCAATTAAGTGACCCAAAGAGAGAATGATTAAAGTGAGATAGAGAAAGCAGACGAAGAGGAATATTTTCTTTCTTTTTACATACTACGTTATATTATTCCTTTTTTTAGATAGAATGAAAGAGGAATGAGAGGAGACTATACAGCGTTTGTGTACACTCCTTCTCTATCTCTCTCTATATATATGTTTATAACAATTGCATTTTGGATGATATTTTTTTGATGCAATCATTATTTTTGTTTTGGACGTTTTAATGGGGATCAGCTTGAAAACTCAACTGGAAACAAATAGTTTTATTAGACAGATGCTGTGATAAATGTACATACAACAATGCAGTTTTTGAACAGAATCCGTTCTTTTCCTGTTTCGGATATGATAAGGTGTAAAATTATAAATTTTCAGTCCTCTGGCTCCACTGGTATGGCCTGTACACACGATAGCTAGCCAGAACCACTTCACATCTCCAGAAACCTATGTTGACAGTTTGTGCTGACAGTTTCAAAGAAACAAAAAAAATCTTGCAAAAAAGGTACTAATCAGTTTTCATCTTTGTTTCGTTTTTCTATGTCTTGCCCAGTTCTTTGAGATTTTTGAGTAATAATCAATTTTTTTTTGGTTTTGTTTTCCTTACCTATATAGCCTTTACCTGAGGCTCTTTGCCGACTCAATTGAAAATAAGCCATTAACATCTATATTTGCTTCAAAGTTCATATTTAAAATTGCCAAACTATCCTAATGCTAAATCTAATAAGAACAGCTTTCATATATCCATAAGAAACTACAGGTCTCCCTTATGGTTTGCGGTAGTTTGTTTTGTTGTATAACTCAGGTGGATGGTAGACCCCAAAATATGAATTTAGCTTCAAAAGGAGTTAGATCTAGCTACAAGATAGCCATAAGTAGCTACAAAATATCTAAATGAGCGACCCTCGTTATCATGGCTAGGTTATGAGGGGGTAGGCATCCTTGGACCCCAACACTCACATTATAATGGGGGACACCTGTAGTGAAATTGATGTTGAAATACCATTTAATTCCTTGTTTACTAGAAAATGCCAAGGATTTTATCTTTCCGAGAGCTAAGGTAAAGATTGGCACTAGCCCAGGCAATTATAATTATTATTAATTAAAATGGTATTGACTATAATCATATTGGTAATAATGCATTACTGTTTAAGGCAACAATAATTGAGGCAGTAAATTATTTCAATCACTGAGAATTACAGCAAATAATACTTGATTTGATATTCCTGTTATTTACTTTCAATATCATTTGTCTCTTCCATTCTACCCGATATGATTTTCTGTCATTCCAGTTGTTTCTAATAATAAACTGGATTAAACTAGTTGGACCTGTAGCATATATTATAAAAGGGGCCTCAATTTAAAATAATGCGCATGAATATCAAAACACAGATATTCTTTTTACTTGTTGAAAAATAATTAAATCTATTTGCTATACAGCCAGAGAAAATGACAAATATGCCTGACATTTTTCTGATAGTGCTACTGTGTTTTCATGTTGATGCCTATGCAGTGGCTATGACTTCAGTTTCAAATACCTTCCTATTTATACATCGAATATGTATCACATGGGTACTACACTCCAATCAAGAATCAGTGAATCAATTGAACTTGTTTTGGCACTTATAATTGACTCGATTAACAGTGGTTCAGTTATGATGCAGTAATCTTTCTTGAACTCCAATTATGAATGAGAACTTTTGTATCACTGGTAAAAGAAAACCAATACTTTTGATTAGGTAGCACTATCTTTTCATCTTTCAACATAAAGAAAGTGGTCAAGGCAGTCTTTGATGTCTGGTTTAGTAAATGTAACTCACACATTTTTCAAAAAGAAATCTACAATAAATAACTGACCTTTTGTCTTATTCTGAATCATGTAGGGATGAAAATGTCAGTAACGATTTTATGATAACAACAAAGCTTCAGTTAAGACAAAAATATTCTTCTTTCTTTGTCAATACTGTCTATATTACTTTAACTACTCTCTCAATTGTTCAGAATAAAATGCTTATCAAGCTAACTAGTAAGCAATTACAAATTCCAGCTGTAATACATCTTGGTATTGTACTCACAATATAAAAATGTCAGACTCACTTCATGATGGACAAATGAAGATTAATACTGTCTATTACTGAACTTCGATTACTATTTTTACAAACCCATATTTGAAAAAAAAGTACTGATCATGCAATCATTAAGATGAGTGTACCAACTCTATCAAATATACTAAGAAAATTGATCTGATGAAAAATTTCCTGAAGCCATCTTTCAGCTTCCCTGAACAGATGAACAATACATATAAATTAAATCTATCTCAGGTATCAAACTTGGTTGTACACGTAACTATAAAAAGGTTTGGTAGATTTAGCACAGTTGTTCAAATGTTGGCTATTCAACATGGCCATTTGAGTACCTCACCCATTTAATAAGGTTTTGGTACTGAGGACATTCTTTTCAATTTTTTCAATTTGCAAATCTGTTATAATGAAACAAAATTACAAATCTAAAACCTAGATATGAGGTTTTGATTTTTCATTAAAGTTACATTACAGTTTTAAAGATTTTTAAAGTTTCACCTTTGAATGATGATAATAATGATGAATAAATAAATCAACATTTTTTTTCCTAGATCCCGAAAGTCTGGCACCTAATCAGCTGGCACCCAGCTGTGCCAAAATGCCAGCACCCTAACAGCTGCACCCAATTCCGCTATAAAGGATAGTGCAACAGGTCCTAAGCAAGACTGAACTAACATGGAATACTAAATGTATTATTCACTATTTAATGTTCAGTTACATCCTGCTTAGCCAAGACAACAAATGTATTCAATAATTTCAGTTCCATGGCCGTTCGTCATAACTATCATTATCATTATTTTACATAATTTATCATTATTATTTCTTTAATTCTTTTTAATAATTATATTGTTGATTATATAGTATAAGTCCGCAAATATAATTGATTTTTCTTTTATTCCAACTCCTATATCAATAATTTGAAAAAAAAATTAAATAAATTGCTATCAACAAAAATGTTCCTTTGTCATTCACTAGATAGTGAACTTGATAAATATCAGCAAATGGTTAGCAAATTATTTTCATCAATCTTCCTCACGTACTACAGGAGCTGGAAATGGAGGCCACATTATTTTGTCTGCCCATCTTTATTCTCCTCCATTTTACTTGGGCTACTTATAATCCAATTCCAGCTTGCCAGGCCTGCTGAAGTTCCTCCAGAGACCAACCAACTGCACATTTCAGGAACACATTCCCATCTCTGTCTGTTGCCAGTCTCTCACAAGGTGTTAGGCTTTCTTGGTTTGAATTCAGATTTTTCTGTCTCCAAGATCCAAGATGAAGGCAAAGGAGCTCAGTCTTTTCTGCTATTTACTGACAGATAGAGGCAGAAGAGATGGGTTTATGCCTTTCTCAAGGGCATTAGAGTCAGGTGAACACAAACTGTATCAGCCAGAATTCGACTTCCTCTGCAATTATAATATCTGATACTGTACCATAAATATATCTACTTTTGTAGTCTTTTTAGCACGAAACTTTGCAATTTCCTCACAGGAAAGTATGGGGGGGGATTTAACAATTTCGATATTTATAGCTCATTATGTTGATTCTTGGAGAAGAGTAATTTGAATCCAATTTGGAATTAAATTTACTTTTGAGATAACAAGCATTCTGTCTTTCCCTCCCCCATTACAACCCAGATACAAAATGCAATTGAAGGCTAACAAATTTAAATTTATACGTTGCATATTCATGCCAATCTATCCACGAGTGTGGGAATAAAAATGCAAACAAAAACCAAAATCTGGAAAATAATTACTTCCCCTTGTTCTACCTTTTGTTTTTCCTTATAACATTTGGGATTTAATCAAAACATTGCAACTTTTTAACAACAGTCACTCTCCAAAATTGCAGTTCTCTCTTGTGCTTGAAGTTAGAAAGAAAGGAGAAGAAAAGAAAAAAGAAGAAAAAAAATGGCACTTGACTTAGTTACTGATTTCAACAGATCTGACTCATTGCTAATACAGTTGAATATGAACCAAGACGAAGGTTATGAGTGAGGCTAATAGCACAGAGAATGGAATTGGCGAACAGAGATCGAACTCCAGCTGGGGCAGTTTATACTAACTTGACATGAATCATCCCTGAGAAAGGCACAAGTCCACAGAATTTGCAATCTTTTGTGTGCACATTATTATTTTTTTTGCACTGGTTGCAACACAGCTTAGAACAAACTATGATTAAAGATCTCATAACCAATTCAACATGATTACAGGCAAATATAACAATAAAAGATACAAAAAATACAGAAGACATTCTATTTGTGAGAGTGGGTAATGAGGGAGGGCCCACAATTTTGAAAACAATGAGATGCAATTTTCAATTTCCGCCAGTGTCAATCTCGAAAACTGGAATTTACTTTTACTCCCCCCCCCCCAAAAAAAAACAAGAACAAGCATCACCCACATTGAGGGTTTAAACTGATAAGTAAAATTTACATTCTTCTACCATGATTTGAATTTATGACCATCAGATTGCCAGGAGGCTGTCTTATTGACTGAGCTAGATTGACAAGTCTTAGATATTAACAAATTTATAATACAGATGCACACAGGCTTATTTCATTCTAAGAAATAAATACATTTTCACAAAAAAAAAAATATATATATATACACAAAACAAAAGTTGTAGTAATCATCTTCATTCGGAATAGAAGTTGAAATGAAATTTGACCCTCAAGCAGGCTGGCTGGTTTTATTGATGAGTCACTGAGCAGTATTTGCTTTTTCACAAAATTTGCTTCACAAGCTCTTGGTGTAAGGAGAGGGTATTCGCAACAAATTTACTTTTGAAGAATCCTATCCAATTTACGTAAAGTATGAACCAAGCTCCAATTCTCAGAATAGCTGGTGTTGACAGTTGGTCTGTTTCCATCCTTAGTAGATAAATGAGAGAAGAAATATACCAGGTAATTATTTTCTCATTTATATATATATATATATATATATATATATATATATATATCTTTTATATTCTTAGTACATTTCTATATGTGAGTATGTACGTATACATACATTTATTTATATATATATATATATATATATCTTTCATATTCTTAATACATTTTTATATGTGAGTATGTACGTATACATTTATATATATATATATATATATATATATATATATATATATATTTATATATATATTTCTTTTATATTCTTAGTACATTTTTTAACATATATATATATATATATATTAGTTATTTTTTAGGGTTGAATTAACATGTGAAGAGTGATCAATATCAGGGATAGAGCATATGCAAATAGATGTAGACAGAAAAATCAGTGCTTTATGGTGACTGGTCTGAAGTTTAATTTTTAATTTTTTCTTTTTTTAATTGATGGCCATTTGGGAATTTATGAAAATCAAAGATTACATCTTTCATGGGTGTATCTCCAGATAATTTCTTAACACAAACGTATACACAAAAGTAAGAGTACATAGAACAAAACTATGTAGAGCAGCCGTTCTCAACTATTTTCTAGCCAGGGTCCTCGTGTGCTCTTCTCAGGTTCTAGGTTTTTTCATGGAGATCATCCTTAGGGATTTTTTCTCTGAAACATTGGCTTATCAAAACTTGTTTAAAGGCAGCCTTCAAGCTCAATGTCAAATCCCTTTCAATTTATGAAATATATATTATAATTATTTGCCAACTCCCCTTGTTTTCTCTAAGAACTGTTGTTAGTTGATAGACCTGTAGTTATCTCTCTTCTATGATGCCTCCCCTCCGCTTTTGTTGGAGGGGAGGCATCAATTTCTACTTAAATTACTTGGAAACCAGTGACCCAAGTAGACTGGAAATTGATTTATTTTCTTAGTTAGAGAGAGCATTTTGAACGGTATTGTGCAAACAAAAATTATGCTGTGATGTGCTATTTTAGTTGTGATACGGTAAAAAAGACACAAACATCCAGAAATCAAATCGATGTAGCAATTTGAACCACACATTCAATATATTATATTGCCGAGTTGTATCAACAGAACCAAATCATATTTTATTTATAGAGGAAATTGCTATTTTGTTGCAAACTAAACTACTTGTGTTTTTCTAATTGTTTCTTTATCAAAATCGAGCCTTGCAACAATCACAAATGCTAGGAATAAATTGTTCACACCTTTTACTCGCAGTGCTTAGAACTTATAAACACTTGTAAAATCTGTGATACTTAGGAGATAAAAAGTATGAAGTTATTACCAAGAAGATATACACCATTTTTGTTTTTTGAAATTATTTTGAGGGTGAATGACTTATGCTTAAAAAAGTCATTGACATAAAAGCTCTTAATGTTTTTTTTAATGGAAATGGAGTGAGAAATTTGATTTATTTCCTCTATACCTAGAACTTCCAAAGGAGCAGAATATTTCCCAAATTTAGCTATTGAGGGTGATCAGTTTAACTCATGACTCAGAATGAATTCTCTATTAAAAAAAAAAAAATCAAACACAAGGGAGAATAAGATAGAACCGATCAAAAACTGAAGGAAATTTAGTCTCAGGTGAATGACACAAATAGTTTGAGAAACACTGATGTAGACTACTGACTGCTGCCAAGTTATGAATGACAAAGACAGACTTGATATTTTCTAGAATGACTTGCAAATTTAGTAACTTCTACAATCACAGAGCATCTTTTCAGGACCAACAAATTATTTTCAAAGAGACAACAAAATTGTTAAATTATTCAGTAAATAGAACCATTTGAATTTGTAAGATGGCCAAGAGGAAATAATTTGTGAATCTATATTCTTTCTTTACTATTGCTGAGAAAAATCAATTTTTTGGTCAGTTCTTGAAATAAAAATTGGCAGTGAATATAATGATAAATATCACAAGTGATGCAGTACAATGTCTACAAGCATGGCTACAAAAAAATTAAATCTAAAAAAATTACCAAAGTGCACATGCAAGAGTTTATGTAATAAATATATCAATATAAAGATATTCACTTGAACCCAAGTAATCGTCCGTTTATGTCAATGTACATACAATACTTGCCATAAGTATTTGAAGAAGCAGACACTTAACTTCTAATCACTTGGTTTTGAGAGTTAAAAACAGGAATACTATGCAAGTAGAATCAAATATAATTGCAATCAACACGAGACACACATTAAGTCATGTTTTGTGGTTCCGAATGCTAAATTTTTGGAAAGTTTTTTTTAATAGAATTAAATTGTTGGATGGAGAAAAAATTTTTTCCCTTTCCTTCTAATATTTTGTTCAGAATCCATCAAGGAGATTGAAAGAGCAAACTAACATTGCTATTTGGTAGAGTTGCCAAGCAAGTAAATTGATTTGGATCCCAACCCTGCTCAAAATACCTTGCAATCTTAATAAAAAAACAGATTTGGTGTTCACTCAAATATGTATAAGCAGTACTTTTAACATGAATGATGGTTTTTTGATAACAATAAATATGTGCACATATAGATAACATATCCATATACACACAGAGCCACATAGTGTATTGATAGGAATACTGGATCTTCAAGTGAAAAATTTGTATAACGCAGGTACTCATTTCGGCACAACCACTTGTTTTTCTGCTTCGATGTTCCAAATTTGTGTACAGCCAAAAGCTCTTATTAATTTTTAAAATGTTCACTTCATTGACTATTGAAATATTTTTATCTAATTCATTTCATTTTTACACTTGGTTGGTCAAATATAATTCTTAGTGGGGTAGGAGTTGTGTCACCTCTGTCATCAATTGGCTTCAGTATACCGTAAAATAGCTGCTCAGTCTGAAATATGTTGCTTACAGTCAGTGTATAGTAATATAGCACTCAGTCCGAGATATCAGGCTTACACATTGAAAAGGTTAAAACCATTAGTTTTAAAATGTTAATTATTCCCTTCAAACTTTGCTTTTGCAACTAGGATGGTGATAATTTGAAATCTACCTATTTTCCAAATGACAACAGGCAAATTAGCACATTATTAATCACAAACAGTGAGAAAAACAACAATTACATATGAATATCAATGTCCTAGCCACAAAAGCAAAGTTTGAAGGGAATGATAGCTGTTCTCTACTTTTTAGATATAATCAATCAAAAATAACACTTACTACCCAGAAGCAAAAATTGTGTTGCACAGTATAATCTAATGAATCACTGACCCCAGCCATGACTTTTTATCCAAGACGTTTCACCAAAAACGAAAAACACACACATACACGCGTAAAACACATACACACAAGCCACACATGCATACATATACATTTAAACTTGCATGTGTATTTGTGGTGTGTATATGTTAGAGAGTATTTTGAATTTAGGATGAAACATTGTTCGATGAAAAGTCATGCCACATTCTCTTTATTGCTTTCCCAACCGACATCCTTGCGAAGCTTCAGCTGGAGGTTGTTCTTGTGCCTGCCAGCTTGTCTCTAACACGCTGCTTCCTCGACAACCTTGTGATAAATTGCAAGATAAGGTCATTATTCAACCTTGCTAAAGAAGGAGTTGACTCCTTCATTTGTCACTTTTGAGATCAACTAATAAATTACGATTCTTGGTTTAGAGACTCTCTTTTAATTAAAAAAAATTTCAAAATCATTCTACCTTCTTGCAGTTGAAAGATGTGTGTGTATTCATTTGTGTCCATCTGGCCACACAATATTTCCAAAAGTTCTCATTTAAAATTTTAGGGGCTACGGAAGGAGTAATTGAATTTTGGGGTATATGCATGAATTGCTTTTACGATTACCCCAACAGCCGCATTGTAGCTCTATGTCTACACAATATCTCAAAAAGTACCCAATGAATTTTACTTATGATTTCTAGACAGGTAGGCCATTGGGTAGTGAAAAACTGAATAAATTTAGGTAAGGATTCAGAATTTTTGCAACAGTCATCTCCCTATTTGTCAACTAATTTTCATTTAGTTTTTAATGACAATAGCATTGATTGAGGCGTGCAGTCTCTGAGTGCTTTCTAGCTTTTTAAATATTTGATAAAAATTCAGTTAAATAAGTTGTATAGTAATATGAATGTCTCAAAACATCGAAAATTGAACTAAAGAGCACTCAAAGAGCACATACCTCTACCAATGGTGTACACTAATTCAATCAAGAGAGGGAAAAAACATCCTGGATCTGCCTCAAAATTTAATCACTTCTTCCTTAGGCCATGACCTACACTTCCACAAATTTAATTGAAATCCATTGAGAACTTTTGGAGATACTGTGTGGGGGAGACAGAAAAAAACGGACACTAAAACATATGGATGTGATTTTTCAAGAATATCTGACGATTGGGTACTTTCAGTTGAGGTGCCACTAAGAGAAATAATCGGTAAAGGAATTTAACATGACCAACGACAAGTTTATCTAATTAATGCACTGTTATTTAGATTATTGATACTTAGTAATAATCAGTATACAACAGTATCTATATATATTCCTATATATTTATTCTTCTCCTAGTGAAAAATAAATAAGATAATGTTATACCTTGAAGGATGTTGAAATTCAGACAGCATGGGCACCAGGAACCCTACGATCAGCTCTGATTATTTCATATCAGATCTTTCAACTAAGTTCACAATCAATAATTTGTTGATAATGTTGGTTATTCATCATGAGAGGTTTCTCAGAGATTTTATCTCAGGGCAAATAACAGGCCTGACTTACAATTGCTTACACCTGTGTCAGAGCCAGGGTTCCTTCCATGTTGCATAGCTTTTTGGCCGTACACAATGAAAAAACAATGCCATACACAATACAGGATTAAATACTTGTGTATAATACAAAAGCTTCACCATAAAATAAAATGTGGCTTTAATTAACTTCAAAGCAGGACTTGACAAAAATAGTAAATTCAGTGCTTTTATCCTTGCTGGATCAGTCTATAATCTCCTCCCAGAAACCAACAAGGGGAAACAGTTAATCACAGTTCAACTCAAAATAAGCCAATTTCATCAGCCACTGTTAGAGGGTTCGATCCTTCTTGGATCTCCCAGCAGAGTTATCAAAAATATTACACAACTCGTTGAAAAAAAAAAAATGTAATCAGTACACAGGGGATGTTCACTCATCTTTTTTACTAAATGAACAAATCACAGACATGACACAAAACAATTTTTGTTTAATATCCTCATATTCTGGCTTCATGGAATATAACTCAAATAAATTATATTGGAATATTGGTATAATCTTTTCCAGATCAAGTAGAGGAAAAAAAATTATTTCAGCTCATGAGAGGATTTTACAGGGATGCTCCACTTTCGGGTAGTAGAGGTCAGCATTTGCACTCACCCCCGATGATAATGATCTGATATCCATCTATTTCTATATAATACTAAAATTCTGATCCACCCAAAAAAATTTGGAATGCATATTCAATGGACCTAGGTAAGAGTTTAAAAGAAAAAAATATACATGATACCACAAGGCCAACGAGAAAGATGATAAAATAGGAAAGAGAGATCAAAAGTAAAAAGCAAAGTGGAAGCCAGAAAAAATGGAGCAATGGTAAAAAGAGTCTGAGAGAAAGAGAAAGAATCATGAAATGCTGTATTTCACAGTATATAAGCCCTACCCCCACCCCCACCCTCTCAGTGGGCCTAATAGATAAACATAAACTTTGTTGTCCAGCTTAACATTGGCCAGAACTTTGGAAAGGCGTAAGAAAGAAAACCTGGGTGATAAATGATAGGAATTCAGGGAAACACATTTTTTTTCTTAATATTCCCTGCTGAAATAAGAGAGAGTCATATGCCATCAAATACAGTATATCAACAAAGAAAAGAAAAAAAAATACTTAGAATGTACATAAGTTCCATATTCAGTAGTGGATGAATGATTGATAACACTATGCAAACATCTTGCACATTTTTCTTCCTATCACTTCTTACTTTTCAAAGAGAAGAAAAATAGATAAACACTTTCATTCGCAAATTGCCCTTAATGAAAGTCGAGATGTGTATATATAATTTCTAATAAAACCATTTCTAGGATGCTACTAGTCTTGACTGATTATACATGCATTCAGTAGCAACATGTACGTGTAAGTGTTTGTGTGCAAAGGCACGGTATATTCAAATATATATATATATATATATATATATATATATATATATATATATATACATATATATATATATATATAAACAGACACGTGAAGAAATATGCTCGAATGTAAAGAAACATTTCTTCTCTTTCATGATAACTAAAAACAATTGAAGAAAATGATAGAATCAATACATTACTTCTGGTGACAAAACCAATTCCAGGTGCATATGTTCCAGTGAAATTGTGAAACTAGGGATTTTGTGAAATCCTTGAATATTTCAGTAATTTAATGGAATCCCGAGTTTCACTATCAGTTTAGTAATGGTCAACAAGTTCATTAGGTTGACCATTATTACTTTCATCCTCACTGAGTACCCCCACTACTGTGACCTTGCGTCAAACAAAGCTAAACTTGGTAAATATCAAGGATATTCAACTTCAGTAACAGTGTGTATACAGCTTGGTTTGACACAAGGGCACCTAGCTAGGATCAAACTTATCTCAGTAGTAATTATCAGTATAGAAAGCTCATAAATCATTACTACACTGAATGAAATTCCTGAATACCACAAAATCACTATTTTCACAATCTCATTGTAACACATATATCACTGAGCTAGAAGAAGGGAATGTCAAGAAAAATATCAGTGCCAACAAACTTCAGGCAAGAACATGAAAAGTCAAAAATTTAATTAAAGCACAATAAATTGCTAAGGTTAGAATGATGTCACCAAGTAAAAAGTCATACATAATTTAGACTTGCTGCATTCAAGATTTGTACATTTTAGATCAGTGTGAGATTTTCAAAGAGAAACAAAATTAATGCTACCTTTGTCCCATATTACATTTGCATATGCATTTCATACACTAAATGTCACAACTATTATGAGACAGAAGTGGTACTTTATTTGCTTTCTGATAACGTTTGTATTAAAGTTCACAACATTACTTCAATGTTCACTCAGGAAATATCAATAGTGTCCAGTGGTCTATAATATGAAGTGCAAACTATTACATTGCCCATAAATATTTGTCATAGTACATTTTTTTAAAGCATAGTTTAGTCTGGCACAGGTCCAAAACAATAAAGAACGCCTGGGAAGAATAAAAGACAATCTCCACTAGTAATGTTCCGTAAAAGAAAAAAAAAACAAGGTTTCAAACCATCATTCTACCCACAGCTCCAATCTATTTGTATTTATGATGAGAATATCAAACAAAAAATAACCGTTACAATTATTTCATGAATTTATAATGTAAATGATATCCAATTGTAGATTAGTGTTTGTTTTGTCTTACTGTGTATTCATTTTTACTATGGCTTCATTTAAATAAAAAAATGACAGGGATTTGATAAGCATTGCACCAGAAAAACTCAGAATAACACAAAGAGTAATAGAAAGAGCAATGTCAGGAATAACACTAAGAGATAGCAAAAGATCCACATGGATCACAGTACAGATCAAAGTGATAGATATAGAAATAATCAAAAGACAAAAATAGAAAAGGACTGGATAAATAGCAAGAAGAAAGGACAACAAATGGTGCAAAAGGTTAACAGATTGGTACCTAAGAGGTAGCAAATGCAGTAGTACACCAAGCATGAGATGGAGAGATGAATTAGAAAGGTTTGCCAGTAATTCATGGCAAAGGTTAGCACATATCATGGTCAACATGGAGGGAGCCGAGTAAGGCCTTTGTTGGACAATTGACATATGATGATGATATTGGAAATGGTATTCTCTATGAATCTCATAAGGGAAGCAATGCTATAATATGACAAGTTTGGGTTTCTAAAATTTCATTTTATTCACCAATATTTTTTTGTTTCGTTCATTCCTGTAGATTCCATGTAGAGCAGGAACACAACCAGTTTCAATAGCAAGAAACTTTTACACAATAGAGTTGCTAGATCCTCCCCTTTTACCTGAGCTGCGGACCAGCTATGGTGACTACCAAGCAGTAGATTTTTTTTTTGTGTTTTTCACACCAGAGTAGCCATCTCTTAGCCTTACAAGGCTCTAAATGCCTTTCTATTTGCCCTTAGTAGGGGGGGGGGGATTCACATCTTTCCCGCGGGCATTAATGCAAAGTGTATTTAATTAGCCTCGGCTGAAACAAACTTGGTCTACCAATTCCGTCTTCTGTGCCAGTAACCATTATGCCATTCTGCACTTCTTTAATCACTGATTCCTCATAATAAACTGTTGAGAACAGGTGAAGCTGATACACAACCCACCTGAGATTCGGCTCAAAAGCTGAAAGCCTCAGCTTCTATCATTCACAAACACCTCTGGCTGATTGGAAAGGTGTAAAGAGAAGGGGTCTGAATACTTCATGAAGTGTCACCTGAGAATTAAGTGTTTCACTCAACAATTTGCAAGTTTCCTTTATCAAATTGTTACTGAAGATTTAAATGCATAAAAAAAAAAAAAATAGACATATAACTATCACTCACTGAAACAGTTTTCCAAGCAGATTAATATTAGAAAACTAAGAGATATGAGGTTTACTTCTCAAGTCAGATCTGAGAATCTTCTATCATTGCAAACAATACTTAGATACAGTAACAAAAAGTAAAATGCTTTTACAAAATATATAGAGTCGAGATTAGGTAAGTCCTCAAGATCTACTATAGTATATTCAGTAAAATGGCTTGAATAAAGAGGATTATGGCAATTATGATTAAAGGAGAACACAACATATTGCCACGTGCTGTTGTGGATTTGACCAAGGAATGCATACAAGGTGTATTCGGAAAATTTCCACCCATTTTAAATATCTTGAGAACAGGCTACTTTGCTTTAATGTAACTAATCAAAGGTGACCCTGCTGCGCAAGCGTGGACAGGCACTCTTCTGTGGGGCAACTCAGTCAACAGTAAGATGCCATCAAGTAAGCTTATGTACTGTCTTACTGTTGCATTTACAATGACTGAACAATACCCAGCTCTATCAGTCCCTCAGATTTGGCTACCTGTGACTTTTGGCTTCTTGCCATTCGAGAAGAAAGAAATTTCAGACCATGGATAAGATTGATGAGAACGCAACAAGGTAGTTGATAGCAATCCTGAAAGGGGACTTGGTAGACTGTTTTAACAGGTAGAAGGGATGCTAGGATAAGCGTTTGAGGTCCCAATCTATACATCAAAGTTGACCTAAAAAAAACAAACATTTAGAGCATCTTCTATAATTCAATCAATGAAGGTTAATCTAGTGCCAGAATGATCTAATGCTATTGCACAATAGTTAAGTCTATTAGGGTTAAAAGATGTCTTTTAAACAAAGAATATTGTTGATTCTATAGTGTAATTTATAAGCATTAATCCTATGCTAAGAGGCATGTAACTCTTTTCTCATCTGTGGCAATTATTTTCTCCTTCCTTTCTTATAAAGCCAAAGAGAGAATTGAAGGGCTCATAAATTTAGATTGAAATCAAATATGAGAATTCATGGAGAGAAAAGTTGAAGTTACTGGCATCTAAATAATCAATATATGAGATTTAAAAAAAAATATGAGAACATTCTGATTCCTTTCATCAGTTGAGCAAAAAGTAAAGAGGAAAATCTTGCTTTTATTTGGTGAAGCATTTCACCAATATAGAAAAAAAAGTACACCTGCTTCTTTATCAAGCAGATTGTAAAGATGAATAGAAAAAAATGAACCATTGTGCTTTCCAAGGTGAACTCAACACAGGCAACATACAAGCAGTAGAAAGCTCAGAGGTGGCTCTAAAGCAAGGTTTCTCAAAGTAGGAGTTGGGACCCCTATGGGAGTTGTTTAAGGATCATTGGGGGGTCACAGAAATATTTAAAAATTATGAAAAAATACAGAAAAATTCAACTAACTCAAATTTTTCATCTCTTAAAAAATGTACTCCTTTAGGTGCTTATTGTATAATGGCTTGATGCTATTCACTACCTTAAAAAAATTTGTTGTTTTTCTTTTTTTGTTACATTAAAAATTTTTTGAAATTTTTTTGGTTTTCATTCATTTCTATGTTCAGTTACTGTTGGGTTATGGCTATAGTAACTTGCTTTTGTAACGACAAGTGAGAGGTTATGAAAAGGTTGTGAATGAAAAGAAGTTTCAGAAGCCCTGCTTTAGAAAAAGCAAGAGGTATATATTGTTGGTAAACCACTAATACAAGAGGACTACACTGGATCAATTGTAATAAATAATTAGACAAAATTGAATCAGCAGTTGAAATGAACTTCAATACAGTCTTGACTATCAAATATATTTTCACTTTCATTTTTCTTCCCTTGCTAAATTGAAAAAAAGGAAAGGTATTCAATGATGGTACTAATGAACCTCTGGTCAAGATACATTATCCTTTTTTTTTTTTCTTTTTTTTCAAAATGATTGTCCAAAATTATAGTACAAGTGTTCCTATTATAAAAATGACAACAGTTTTTTTTTGTTTTTCAAATTCTGCCTGTCAAGACCATTAGCTGCTTTGATGTATGGTCCCCTTTCCCCAATGCTTTATGATATGATGCTTAAAATATCAATATTGTCTCATCAGTGTACCCTTGGTAAGTTATCAAGGAGCTATGGTCTGCATCAGAGTTCAAATTGTGGCAACTCCATTTGATTTTATATATCAGTTTCCTTCAGCATGACAGAAAACAAATAGATAAAAACACATCAGTAACTATCATGTGTTTTTTTTATAATTCATTGAGTTTCAAAAAGGTTTAAAAAGTAGAAAGCTTGCTTTTGTAAAATCTTCAATTTTTTTCTATCATTAATAGCAATATTGACATGAATCAGTTAAAAAGATTCAACTTGTAAACAATACAAAACTTTTTTAGTTCAGCCTAATAGTTAGCTCAATGCATTGTTAACACTCCATCAAAGTGCTGAGGTTATTGAATCTTGTAGCTAAAAACTTATGAGATTGATAATCATTGACTATCATTTCAATGAGATCTGTGACTGAGTGGAGAATTGCATAGTAACCTGTATGAGAATTTGTTTTTTTAAAAGGGGAGGGTCTTTGCAGAAGGATGATCTCACTCTCGACCCCCCAAAGTCATTTTCTAGTGTTACCACAAGACATCACAACTGGCAGCCCAAAAGTTTCTACAGAAAATGTCTAGAAAGGTGATAGAGTTCATCACCAGTCTACCTTGAAGACTCCATTTCTGGTTCTTTTTTTGTTGTCAGGATAACCTTCTCTTGGACCAATATAGATCACCTCACAGGGCTAAAGGGCTCAAACTGCCCGGCTATTTACCCAAAGCTGGTTGAAGTGTATTCATGCCTTTCCCAAAGACATAAGAGAAAACTGAATGCAATCATCCTTGATCAGAACTCAAACTTAGCTCGCTGATTCTGTTTTCCACTTCCTATCATATTTCATACATTCCACGATTCATATGAAAGGGATACCAGTATCATTTCAAAAAAGAAAATTGGTTTCAAATCAGTTCAAAGATCTTATGAGAGCCAAGTAATAGACCTGAATCTTTTCCCATCCATATAGCCTGGATATCTAACAGAATATTTCACCTGATGTACAACTTATTTGGCTTCCAATTAATTCATACCTGACATTTAAAGTCCCTCGATCTAATTTGAATCGAACATTGTTGTCTTCAGAGGGAAATCACCATCTCTTGTCAGGTATTGAATTACAAGAACTGTAACCATGGACACCTATTTCACATAAGTGCAACCATGCTAGGCTTGGTTGTAGCTGTGGGTCTCTTTTGACACTGAAGACTTTTACTCTTAATTCCATGAACAGCTTGAAATTCTTCAATTATCAGATTTAAAAAAAAAAAAAAATGGAACTCCTTTTTAAATTGATTAAAAAAATTTTATGATACCAAAAAAATGCAAGGAAGTAACTTCAATCAGAAGTTATCCCCCGTGACTTAAATTGGATCCCCCCCCCCCCGAATTGGAAAATTACAATGGCATAAAAAGTTTTTTTCATCAACCCATCTGATAAGCTTTAGTGGTGTGGTAATTACTGAACTGAAAAGTCTTTAAAAAGTTAAGAGAAATATTTTTAAAATTGAATATTAAAACAAAAAAAAACAAAAAAACGAAAAATGGAATGAACTTGAAATGCAGAAAATAATAAGCAGAGTCAGAGGCTGTTTGCATTCACTTCACATCTGGGTAAGGCATAATTTCACTTCTATAAACCCCCAACCCACCCAGCTGTGGATAAATAGTAGGGCAGTTGGATCCCTTAGCCTTGCAACACGTTCCATCTAAGAGAAGGGTTACTCTGACAGAAAAAACCTACAGTTTGGGAATGGGGCTAGCAACTCCACCTTGTAAAACCTACTCGCTGTAATTGCAAAGTGGCCCTATGCACAAGGACTCTACAGAGATAAAAACCATATTAGTGATACCATTTTCTTATACATAATTATCCGCATTTTTTGCACAACTTAGAGTTTAATTATCTTAATCTCTAATATTAGTTTTTCTATTAATTCAAAATGTTTAATAGTCTATCTAATATTGGAAAAAAATCTAAATTACTTAATAAATCATTTTAAAAACAAACTTTTTTTAGACAAATAATTTGCCAACTATCAAATGATTAATTAAAAATATATAAAAAAAATATATATAAAACATGAACATAAATTCATATATATGTAGCCAGCTGTTAAAAATGGTAAGATCATTTACTCATGAATAAATATATTTATTGCAAATGAAAAAAATTTGCATCTTGAATGAAATTAATTTTTCTTTCGTTTAATAATTTTAGAGCAACAGAATTAGGTAGAAAATCAAAATGAGACATCATTAGTAGAAATAGTAATAGTAATAGTAGCATTTTTAGTATTGATATTACCAGCAACAGTTGTCTGCCTATATACACATGTAGCAGTTCATTCTGTGGATGTGAGTTCGCAGTGCCACCTTTGTCTCTTTTTGTTTGCTTTAGCGTGACTGGAAACCAATGAACAAACAAAAAAAAGAGACAAAGCTTTAAAAAATCCTCTCAGCCAGGTTTCATTGAAAAGAAGAGCAACTCAGAACATCGAACAAGCCCAACTGAACCTACAAACCAAAATCCTTATAACTAAAAAGCACTGAGAGAACGCACATCTCTGCCAATGCTGGTACACTGACACAATTGATAACATTCCTGAATCTGGCTCCAAATTCAATTACTTCTTCTTTTGCCCATGGCACACACTTCCACAAAATGTCATTGAAATTCATAGAAAATTTTTAGTGAAACCACGTGGACAGCATGAGCAAATATATAAATGTATGGAGAAAGAAAAAAAAAAGAAGAAAAATGTCTCTCAATTCAAAACAAATTATTGGATCCACCCCAAAATTTATTCACATCTTCCTTACCTTTCAATAAAACTCATTCAGAAAATTTGGAGATATCATGTGGACAGAAAGACGGAAGGAAATACACGGGGGTAATATATAGATCACTCTCTTACTCCGTGGGCAGAGGGAAATGGAAAAAACTTGAGCCTAAAGCAACAGCTTAAAATACTAAATGGATTCAGGGAAAAAAATAAATACATAAAGCTTCTTCATGATATCTCTCAAAATAGAACTTCCTGTGACACAGGATATTGGAAAGTAAAAGTTAAATTTACCTCTGAAACAAAAGTTCCTAGAGAAGTAAATTGAAATTTGCTGAAATAATCCTACAAAGGTAAATTTTAATTTGAAGAAATACTTTCGAGAGATTATTATGGAGCTTTTTATATACATTTAATATACTTACATTTAAAAGACATGAATTTATTTATATTTGGCTGTGTAGCAGGTATCAACTAAATGTATAAAAGTCAGACTTTTCCAAATATTCGAGAAAAAAATTGTCAATTCATACTTTATGAAAAAAAGCAAGATTCAAATAATGAAGTAGCAGTTAGTCTGATAGTAATATTTCAATTATTTTGGTGTAGCCTCTCAATTAAAAAACATATACCATGAGGCTTTCATAGATTAATTTGTTTCACTGCATATAAGTGAAATTCGCTATGTTGGCTGTGCATTCCAAGTTAAGTGACCTAACAAAAACAGATACTCCACTTTAATAACAGGAAAAAACAGTTATGAGCAAGAATTTTCCGCAATTTTTACTGATCAAAAGTAAAAAGCACTTCCATGTTTTGCCATTTTTTTTTTTTTGCAGTACTTAATGGAAAATGCAATTAAACTTCAGAAGTCATTTGAATAATAGATTATTGAACTTACCATAATTCCTTTGAGAAAAGGTAGGGTTGAAAATTCAGATGAATGTCATTTGTTTAATAACATTCAATCCTTATGAGATCAATCAGAAAATCTAAATTCCAGAAACTTATATATATATATCAAATAAGATGAAACAAATTGATAAAAACCAACTACATAGCAATAAATTTGATAAGTCAAAGGGAGATAAATTATAACACATAATGATAATTATCTTGCCTAATTTGGGTTTCTGAGCACACTTTACAATAATCCACGTATATAATATACAATGTGTGTGTGTGTGTGTGTGTGTATACATATATATAATTTGTTCATATCAAATAAAAACTATCTCAAATTTGAAATTATAGACTACTTGGAGAAAAAATTCACGTCTTCAATGCATTAATTTTTAATGCAAAACCTTTTTCACTGTCTATTTTAATAAAAATTTTTGGTTATCACAAAAATTGCCAGATAATTTTGGTAGATTACATATTCATCTATAAGTGAATCGATCAAATCTCACGCAAACGTGCACTGTTTATTCTCCCATCTCACAGACGGGAACAATGATTTCAACAGCAGAAGAAATCAGTTTCTATTTGCAAGAAACGAAACCATGAAAAGCATTTGGTAGGGGGGGGGGGGAATCCAAGAACCATTAGAAATTCCTAAACATGTTTTCTTGGTAATGGTTGACTGAAGAACAAGCAAAATGAAAACACTAAAACGAAATACTTAAATTTGACTGAACATCTCAAATAAAAGTTACAACATGAACACTATAAAAGTGTGTACTTATATATATATATATATATATAAAAATGAATATATCATAACTATATGAAAAAACTATTCTATTTACGTAACTATATATATATATATATATATAATCTTAAAACATATCTACATAAATATTATAACACACACATATATATATATATATATATATATATATATATATATATATATATATAAATAAATAAATAAATCTTATATATATGTGTATGTATATATATATATATATATATATAGATATATAGATATATATATATATATATATATATATAAATCCTATAATTTACATATGTACATAAATCTTATAAAATATATCTATATCTATATCCTATAAGATATACGTATATTTATACATCAGACAACACTAAACCAGGGTTTCTTTTGTCTTAAGAGAGGAAAGGTCTGCAAAATACGGATTGGGATTCACAGCCACCTTGAAGCCAGACAGACAATTCTCACCTGATCCTTGTGTATGTGCCTTCATGAGTCTCAACGTAAGAATGCCTTCATCTTTGGATATTAAACTAACCAATTCCACAATTCTGGTAGGCTCTTTTTTTCTTAACATTTCTACCTCCAAAATTTTCCATCTTTTTTCAGATTTTCTAAAAATTGTCATAGTTGATTTTTTGATAAATGAAATCCAAATATAAAAATAAAAGATGAAGATAATTGAAAAAAAAATTTTTTTCCTTACCATATGATAAAACCAGACCACTTCTCCATTCATAAAACGGATTGGTCCACATACTTTATATACCGGTATACAAGGCGGACATTTAATTGAAAAGCGAAATACTACGAAAATATTACACTACATACAATGCACCGGTATTATGGCTAGGAAACCATTTACTGAAACTTGATATGGACAATTCGGGAGCTTGGATGAGTTGCAGTGAGTGGTAGTCCTCCAAATACTCTTGTAAATCATTCGTCCTTAGAGTCCGGCATATACAATATTTTCTAAGCAGACAGCCTCTTAACACTTCGGTGCAAACACAAGTTATGAAAAGCCTGAATGCTAAAACAAGCGAAAAGTCAGAACACTATTATCCTCATCCGCAAGTGGAGGATGGATAATTTACATATCCTGTCATTATCTCGATGCAGGCCATCCATACCAAAGGAAGTCTGCAGAGGCCAGAAAGACAAAGTCTGTTAAATGGCTTTGTTGAAAAAAAGCAAAGGGGAAACAGAGCAAGTAATTACGGACAGCAAATCTAATGGGCAAGAGGCAGAGATGTATAATCAACATCATAATAATCCCTCGCCTTCCTTCCTTATCCACTGCTCATTTGTCCTTTCAGGCTTGTTCAATTCTCAGGCCCCACCTCTTCAATCATGTTCACCCTGATCTATCATGCCTTTTCCTTTCATCCTTCACTGATTAAAGATGCCCTTTCTAATTCATTTTTGACTGTCCAGCATTCAGCCAAATAGATCCATTTTAGAGGGTTAGTCTGTGAATACCAAGAACCAGTGCGCATGGCTTCATTAATGAAACAGACTCTGGCCATCTGCAATGAGTGAGAAATTGGAAAGGAGAAGAGACAGAGGGAAAATATTGAAAATTTGGCAAAAATTCTGTGAAAAAGCTGCAAGTTCTGGATACAAAGGATGAAATTGGAGAGCACTCAGAGAGTGAATGCCTCGTCAATGTCAGTAAAAACTGTATGAAAACCATTTTGTGTACAACAACGATGAAGGGGAAGTAAGGGAAGAAAAAAAAAATTCCTTTATCCACACCAAAATTTTATCGATTCTCCTGCCTTGGCTCAAATGCTATCATACTTCGTTGAGAAATTTTGGAGATATTGTGTGGATAAACATGATCGAATACTTAAACGTATAAAAGAAGAACAAAAAATATCTTTCAATAGACAAACATTCCAAGATCCGCCCCCAAGTGTAACCAATGATTCCTTACTTCATAGCCTACCCTTTCTCAAAATTCAATTCAGATTCATTCAAAACTTCTAGAGATATTGTGTGGGCAGACATACAGAAGAGCTAACAGTAGATATTCCTGGTTCTGCCCCAAAATTGAACCAATTCAATAAAGGTTAAACTTAGATTTAAAAGCTCACATCAGACGAGTAAGAATAAATAGTAATAAACCAATCTGAGCAAAGATAAGCATACAGCAGAGATTTAATCAACTAATTATCTCATTTCACTCGCACATTATTTACAATGGGAACAGGATAGCTAATGAGAAAAATTATTTTATCACAGACAATTTCATTTCTATTATCAGTTGCCAATCAGAAATCTTTAAACAATTTGTGATGCATATTTGCATCAGGGAGTAATTTAAAAAAGATACGTTTATCCATCTCCTAAAATGTAGGTTTCAGTCCATTAGTGTCAATACCCAAGATGATAATACAGGCCTATTATAACATGGTTCATGATATAACCTGGCTCGATGGTGGATTAAAAAAAAAATAATCAAGATAGATCTAGATCTAGCTCCATAAGAGCTAAGTTTGATTAGATCTAGCGTCCAAAAAGCTAAATTGGCAATACTGGTTATTTTGGTTCAGTTATAACAAAGTTGGCTTTCTTGGACCCCAACATCCTCGTTGTAACAAGGGGATGCCTTGTAGTACCAGTATCTCTAAACATTACAGCAAGCAAGGGACTAAAGGTCAAGGCCAAAGTTAGCTAGTGGAGGGGAGAGTAGTAGCATTTATTGTGAAGGGTCTCTAAATCGAGAAAATGCACATGAATATTGAAACATACTTAACTATCAAAGTAGAAAATGTAATTGAAATATTTCATTTACAATACACCAAGATAATACGACAATCATGTCTGACATTTCATTAATAGTATTACTTTGTTTTCAGTTTGATCTTTGTGCAGTGGCTATGATTTCACTTTCAAATACCTTAATATATATATATATATATATATATATATATATATATATATATATATATATATATATATATATATATATATACACACACATATATATATCACACTCTCATTAATTACTGATAAAATATTAAACCCAATTAAATGTGATAGTTGGCTAAAATTGATAAACTTAAACACACTATTGTTCATAAAATTTGAATAATATAGTACCATAGAAATAGAGCTATTGCAGAATCACAGAATTGGAATTGATAGCTTACAAGGATTTACTACAGGGTGCTTGAAATTGCAGGACCCATAGAAGTAATAGTTACATTATAGATTTTTCTTGTTTTTTTCTTTACTCTGCTTGAGTGCATATCTCATTTGCATCCCAAGTGTAGTTTCAGGATCAGAGATGTTCCATGGCCATAAATGGAGAGGTGAAGGAGAGAGCGATCAGTAAGTGTTGTGTCTCCCCAGATAGAGGGGTTTCGTGTATACTTTCCACTTGGTTGAGTTGGGCTATCGTACAGCCTCATCCCAAAGTGATACTCTGATTAGTACTATTCATAATCGACAAGAGAATTTCGCCAGACATGCTTATTCTAACCACTGAATTTACCAGCAAGACACCACATCAGTTGCTCAAGAGCCCTGTCTTCAACAGCTCCACCACATATGTAAGTGACCCGTTACCTTGTAGTCAGGTTTCTGCTATGAATGAACTGGGGTTTTAGCATTATTGGTTGGTTTAGCCCAGCTATGGACTTGATATGCACTTTCTCTAATGCTATACAATTGCTACATAGATAATCTAGCACTGCCGAAGTTGACCCGGATTTGGGATATTCCAGTTTTCTAGACCATGGCTTACTACATAGAATATAAAATAAACAATGAAAAAGTAAAGAACAAAATGGTATTTAAAAGATACACATTGATGCACTTCTGAAGCTGTGTCTATTTGATCTATAACTAGGAACTTAAAATTCTTAAAATATAGAATATAAAATACTAGCAAGGATAGCTTGTGTTACCCAGGGGAAAATAACTGCAAATATAAACAATGCAGGAAAAAATATGTTCTTTAACATGTCTTCTTATACAGCCAAACAAATGAAATTAAAAAAAAGAGATTATTTACACATGAAAATGTAGCTGTGATTGAAAAAATATTCTGATGCATAGAACACAACTAATGATGTAGTCCCTTAGTTGATAGACAACATTAGTGCTTCTTCCATTGGGGGCCAGGATGGAAAGGTTGGGAACTTGTGTTTGAAGATGTTTTGTTTTTTCAGAATTTCACAAACAAAAGACAAAAAATGAATTTTTTTTTTTCTTTTTCTTCCCTAAGCCTTTGAATTCTTTTGTTCGGTTGAAGAAAAGCCATTTCAGTCCCAAACTGACCTCTGGTGACTTTATACAACATTGGCGGTCAGCACTACCTATCCTATCAAATCTGACCTTATCCACCCTGAATATCTGTGAGATCAGAAACATTTTCATAACCCAGAACTGACGCAATACTATGCAAAAAATTGGTTAGAAGTGACCTTAAATGACCTCCAAGATCAAACTCTGAGCCATGATAGTAGCGCAAACAAATAGAACACTCCAATATTTGTATTGATAAAATATTCGATGAAAAGTAAAAAATGAAAGTTTTTAATGAGTCTATATTTGGCACTAAAAGTTTTTCCAATCTCTCCCACCTCTTTTTTTTTCTTGTACAAACGTGAAACCAATAACTCCATTTCTATATGATGGAAAAAAATAATTTTTAGACTTTTCGCCAATTCTTCTTTTTAATCATATAAATTTTATGACTATTGATTACAGTGTTATATTATGATTGAATAGTTTCTTTGTCAATGAGTGTCAATTTTGTGACAAGTTCTCAGCCATTCCTACAAATTAGCTGAGCAGCGAACTGCTATAAAGCCCGCAAGATTAAAAACTAGCCAGTTCCTAAAATAGCCCGTTATCTGGTAACTCCAGTTTTCTGGAAGACGGATAAATGGCCAGGTACAATACGAGTCAAGTGAGGTGCAAGAATATCTCAAATTGCAACCAGATTTTTACATTTCCTCATAGATATCTTTATGATACAAAAACACTAACACTTATTATTGTAATCTCCGCATGCAATAAAATGCAATGTCTATCCATTTATTTACTTGTATAATACCTGTAAGAAATTAAGGATTCATTAAAGCATGGGTAAATCAAATGAATATATATTATAGTATAAATAAACTGATTGCATAATTCTTCGAGGTCAAGATTCTTTATAAAGAAGCATGATTCCCTGAGATTGAGTCCAATTCCTTGTTATACAACGAATTACCTACATTTACACACAAATATATATATTTGTATAAGTTATCCATAAATAAATGAAATTCTAATTTTTAAATGGATCATCAAAATTATTTTACTTTTCCAAACAACCCTTTTTCTTCTCTTAGTTTTACTTTCTTAGACCGACCTTTTCCTTTTTCTTTTAATTTTCCACTCACCATTCTGCCCCTCTCTCCGGCCAGCCACTGTTGTACATCAACCTCCATCCATCATCATGAGGACAACACACAGCAGTATCCAACAAGAAAGGCTAAACAGATTACACAAAAAGAGGTGGAGAAGATTTAAAACTGGTGTAAATATCATTTTCCTGTTCCCACTGTGACTCTTTGACGTGAACAGATGAATATATGCACGAACCAATTTTGTGACACTAGCTTTTTTGTGTATAGGAGATTTATCTGTTTACATACTTTTTGTCAGTCACACTTTTTATGTCACCACATGATGATGTAGACAAAAAAAGGATTTAATGTTACATTAAACTTGATAAATAAAATGCCATGATTATTAAATGGTGTTTTAATGTTATACGTGAATCTTTTGGAGCAAAACATTTTTTATCTGAGAAACTGACACATGAATGAAACAGCTGTCTGTGGATAACAATCATTAATTATTATTATAATTAGCGCTCACTTATTCAGGGTTGAGCACTTTTCAAGTAAGGCAACTCATTCAGCTATATAGCAATGCTCTTCCAACTCTGGAATGGAGCACTCTGATAGATGGAGAATCGTGCGTAAGTAAATAAATCGCTAAAATTCAGTCTTACTGCCAGACCCTGGATCTGAAGCAAAGGTTTTGATCCTACCTCATGGTACTGGATGGGATAATGGATAGTCTAAGGCCACAGTAAAGAGTTGTGGTACAATGAAACAGCTGTCTGAAAGAAAATACAGTGCGACAATGCAATAGAAAAATCACAAACATATTGCAGTCATTCTTTGATGGAAAGGATAATCTAGTAATGAAATAAAAATGTTGGGTTCACCCTTGTCTTGAGCGTAAAATAGAATACCATACCATTGAGCTACACTCATCCCTTTTTTGTCTTTTTTGATACATGATCTTAAACAGAAAATGCTACAAATAGTCAAACTAGTAAACTTCAAAAGAAAGCCAGCTTTTTCCCCTTAATGCATGAAAACAAAATTTTGACCCAAAGCAAAGAATGGACAATGAGAAAAAGGGGAAAAAATGAATATCAAAAATCTTTAGCCAGTCTTAGCCTCTTAGAATATTTGCTGAGTATATAAAAAAAATTATACCAAGCCAACTGATACTTTTCTCTTCATGATTTCAGATAAATTCCATTAAACTTTCACTGGTACATTTAAAGAGTTCAGAGGACAATCAAACTTATTCTTCTTGTTTTTCTTGTTCATATAACATTTTGTCTAACCAGCTAACAAAAATAACAAGGAAGAGTTGAATAGTCCAAAAAATTTTCAGAATGTTAATGACTCTTTTCAAAATTATATACAACATATTTCCACAGGTACAGCCCCAAAACCTGAACAAATTTATTCTGCCTCACTAAATCCTTTCAAGACTAATCTATCACGATGCTTAATGTCTGAATACAAATGTCTGTAGGTTTTGACAAGAGATCAATGAGAGATATATATCCCAGCAGTCATAAAAAAAACTCAGGATATATATATATATATGCCAGGGGTCTTGAAATGGATAATATTCAAGTGTGCATGTTTAAGAGGAAAAAAATAAACTAGTATCTATTTGAAATAGTTTGCCATTCAGTTTCCATTAGAAGCAAAGGGCCTGCAGAATTTTTATCTCTGGTATTTGGCCAAAGATAAACAAATGCTGGCAATGACCAAGCACTATGAAAGGCCAAACCAGGGTAAAAAGCAAAATGACCTCATCATGGGTCATCACCTTTTTCTCTCTTCAGATTTACTTGAAACCAGATAAAGTTTGTTGGGTCATTCAATAAAGTGGAATGTAAGGGCCATAGTCCATGATTGACGAACAAATTGGCAACTTTTAGTATTTTACTTTTCAAAGCAGTATTTGAGCATGATCGAGTGAGTTGAGATATCCAGAGCTAAAGAGACCAACTACTTTTTTTTTTTTACACTTGATACAAGCTTTTGGCACCAGGCAGCAAGGAGTGGTGGGGGAGTGACGGTCTTCACTAATCTTTCTCACTCTGAACTACAATATTTCCCAACCCATCCACACTACATCATTCATTTCATCAAAAAAAATTCATTCTTCCTTCCAAAGTTTACACTTCTCAAACATTGAACACCACAAAGAAAAAGTTTTTTTGCTCCAATTTTTCATTCTTAACAAATCTGTAACAATACATAGGACCAAATTAGTACTTGGAATGGAACCAAAATGCTACTATACCAAGAAAAACCTACAGGTTTACATTAGCCTTCATTGCCAATATTGTATAATATTAGATTGTCACACATGAAATGTTTCATTTCTTTCCCAACATCATAGAGAATGATGCTGAAAGTTGAACATTCACGAATGTAAGAGCATTTTCGCATATCCAATGTGAATACAGATATAATTTGATGTTAATGAAGGTTTTTGAGCTCTTAACAACAATGGTGTCTACGCAAGTCAGACTGATTTCAAAGTACAATTTCGAATTGTGACATAACGCTGCTGAAGCTGCTGATAACATCAACAAAGCATTTGGAGTGAACACAATTACACTGCTGACTGTTCAGTATTTGTTTAACAGGTTCAAGTCTGGAAATATAGATACCAATAATGAACCTCAAGGGAGGCCCAAACCAGTTCATTACGATGATGAATTCTCAGCAGTAATTGCCAACAGCTCACAAACAACAATTTGAGCAGTTTCTGGAGACTTTAGCACTTTAACAGTGACTATATACATGTCTCAAGACAATAGGAAAGGTTACGAAGTGGGGGAAAATGCATCTCACGGGATAAAAGGCTCAATGAAAAATCTACACTCTACACCTCCCATTTGACTCTGTTAAGCTTAAAGAATTTGGATATGAAGTCTTGCAGCATCTTCCACGTTCACATTGTGTTTCTCATACAGTTTATTTTTTTCAAGCACTTTCGTATCCAAGATAAAAGGTTCAATAATAGGGAAGCCATAATTCATGCTTTTACCAAATTTGTGATCACTAAACCTAGGGAATGTTAGTGATGCCACATTATCATCAGGAGATCATTGGAAAAAATGGTTATTACTTCAGATGGGTCATATGTTGATTGAATATTTACTTTTTCTACTGTCTATATTATCTTTTATCTCGGTATTCTAAAAATGACATTTCATGAGTAACTACCCGATAGAAATTGAACCAGTCACATTTTTCCTATTAATCTAATATCTTATTAAAATAGAAGCTGATTTTCCTCATATTTGATCAGAACATTGCATCTAGTGAGTAGCTTTTGTTAATGCAATGCTTTGAAGAGAAAAAAATAGAAGGGTTTAGAAGCATAATCAATCGTGACAACATTTTACCAGTACAAAATTAAACCAGAAACACTTGAAAGCAAGCTAAGTGACAAATCATTTCATTCTAACTTGAGATTCGCTTCTGGAATACTTGAGTTGCTTAATTTGTCAAATTTTATACTTCACTCTCCAATAGAATAAAAAGGTAATAAATAGCACATGATATCTATTTAGATATTCGATTCGAGATTAATTTTTAGAAAAGACACGATTCAAACCAAGATGTTAGCCACCAAGTTAAGACTGAAACAAATTTTCCAATAATGGTCTGAATTTTAATAGTATGACAATCTGGGTGCATCAAAATCAGGACTGCCAAATCAGCCATTTTTCAGCTGGATTTGGCTTATTTGTTTCTAATCTAACTGATGAATATCTATGATAATGGATTGAATCTGAAGTGAATAATTCTCATGAATAATTTGTCTCGGTACATAGTTCTCTTATTTGATAAGAGGGCTTTGAATAAGTGTATGTATCTGTGTACACACACACACACACATATATATATACACACACACACAAGCAGGGATACCCACTGTTGCCTGAGAAAAACAGAACTTGAAAATAGATAATACATTGAGAAATATTCATTATCTCTTCTTGCCCAACACAAATCTAAAAAGTACTATTCGCCCACAGAGACCTAAATCTTTACTTCCAATCTGTATTGTTTACATGCTGTCATAGATTGATGGCCTTACTTGAGTTGTGATTATCAAAAATTCTGATGAAGTTAAATAGTAGTAAAAAAATGAATAATCATGGTTAAAAATACTTCATGAAACAAGTGATAGAATTTCTTTCGAATTCATCATAATAAAATGACTTAATTTATCAGTAACACAGTCATGTGTCCCTACTCCTGACCCTCTACCACCTTTCTTTCCCACAACCTTTTTGTCATTGAGGAAAGAGAAAAGGTAGATGGAGAAATACAAACACATGCCTTACTTTTATTATACTGCTATGAGCTGTTTCATTGCCCGAAAAGTGACATATGACCCAAAAAATAAACCACCAGAACTGGTTTAAGAATTGATTTTATTGTAAGAAATCTCAAGCACTGATTGCTGTTACGATGTAAGTTTAAGCTAGCCTAATTATTCAGTTTGTCTGCCAGCATTCAAGCTTGTTTTTTTGAAAATTGAAAAGATTTTAATAATCACTGTCCAACAAAATGCGAGATAAGTAACATATCCGTTGATCACCCCTTTTTACAAGTGATCATCACCAACAAGGCATGCTGCCAAGAGACTTATGTCACATGTCAGTTTCTATTGGGTGACTAACGAGACCTGTTTGGAAAATTTTAAATTTTCCTTTTTTGCTTCTGCACAGTATTTAAACATCTCACATTACTACAGTACTAGACCATTTATCCAGCAAGCTTGGGACCAGAGGTGACCCAGATTTCGGAACCAAAGCTCAATATATACTTGAAATATAGAACAAATAGTACAATAAACAACAGGATTGTATTCAACAAATACAAATTGATACACCTCTAAAGCAGGGTCTGTTTGATCTCTATTAAAATTCTTAAAATATGGAATATGGAAAATATGATGGAAAGAAAATGAAGTAAAGGATGAAACTATTAATAACACATACAAA
The DNA here is from genome assembly GCA_963457665.1 of Thysanoteuthis rhombus. Lineage (NCBI taxonomy): Eukaryota > Metazoa > Mollusca > Cephalopoda > Oegopsida > Thysanoteuthidae > Thysanoteuthis > Thysanoteuthis major. Next base: position 50,016,195 of record OY735204.1, on the reverse strand, counting down.
TAATCAATTTCAAAAACACAGTATATTCAATATAGTGATGCATTGATCTTCATCTGTAGACAATTCACCCATGCCATGGAAATTAAGACAAAGAGCAGCCGAGCGGCAAACTACCATGAAGCCAGCCGGATTCAAAACTAACTGCTTTTCTGTAGGCAGATAACAGGTCTAGCACCAAATTAATGAATTTTGTGGATCAAGGCTTTAGTCATCACCAAAATTCTTTCCGAACTAAAAAAAAAATTCTTCCTCCTACTTTATGAAAAAAGAAAAACATCTGGAAATTGATATTTTGACATTAATGAAAACACTGAGATTACAACACTAGAAAAGTGCCTATTCTAAATGTAAGATAATTTTCTTCCTGCCATACAAAACTACTACTTCAAAATATGTAGGTTACTTCTCTTAGGTATTGACAATTCAATATCTTATACCACAATTTAGATAATTCTAAAAAGTGGAAGTCAAGGGAGATAATCTATAGAAATTTTGAAGAAATCTCTATAATCTGTGATTTTTTAAATACATTTTCATTAGATTTCTCACGACCTGCTGATCTCGAGAACTTCACTCAACACTAAACTGACTGATATCTGGTGAATGTCAATTTTGTATAATAGCCAATTGAGTAATCACAATGCATACACACTGACAAAGATTTCTTCAATTGTAGTTTGATAGTGAAAGAGATGCTAAAGAACTATTGAAATCTCTTAGAAACCAACTTATGACAACTGTTTACCTATCTGGACCCCATAAACTACTTTCTTCTGGTGTGCTAGGTGTGCACCACACACAAAACAAAATAATTCATTACGAATAATAATTTGACATAAAGTTCACTCAATATCATGATCGTGGATCATAATGGGAAACTAAATTTTCTCTACCCTGGAATGAAATGTTTTGGCAGTTGTGCTGAGATCACGCAACACACACTCCATGGCTTAGTTGTATCAGGGTAGGGCACTTTCAAACAGACAGAGGGATTGGCAGAATGCAGTACTAATAAGGGGTAAAGGTGTTCAGTATTTCAAGAACAAACCTTGTGTGTTCCTTTCGTTGTAAAAAGTATGTATAAAAACATTGATAAAGAACTAAAAGATAGATTTTTAATTTCATTATTGCTTTTCTGATGAAAGTGTTGTTTGATTGTAAATCTTAATTAAAAAAATATATATTTTGGGGATCCTCTCAATGGTCTTTTGAGCCTTGGTCTTATGTTTAAACACTGCCATATGTCTATGTATATCTGACCAAAGATTACCAAACAAACAAATGAACAAAAACAAGAACATAAAAAGCAAAAATGAACTAAACAATAATCAAATGAATTGTCTATAACTTTGAGAAGAGCAATTATTATTCCAACTTTTGTCGCTTTCTTAGTTGATGATAGCAACTTAAAAAGAAAGTAACATCATAAATGAATAATAATAGCTTGTTTCTGCAAACACTAAATTATCAAATTGGACTGAAGAAGTAAATTAATTCCCTAGAATAATTCAATTGAAAAAATAATTCAAATTTTTGTATCTCGAATTGTTTTTGTTGGTCCCCTTTGTGCTAAGATGCACTCAGTTATCATGTCCAAGTTATCTTTGCACCGAGCAGTTATGCACCAATAAGTTGTACACCACTTATTATTGTTAAAAAATAAACAGTAACTTTGATTTGTAATCAGTACTATGATGAATAGCTAGAGGTTTTATTATCATTTTAGTAATACTAAGTATGGCAATTAAGTATCACTGAAAAAGGGAAATTTGCTACACCCATCCTCTCTTGGACTCGCTCAAAATCTTTTAGAAATTGTTAACAACAAACTAATACAGGCCTCCAGCTTCAAAGTAGCTAACCCTGATTATCGTGGCTTGGTTATAATGAGGTTGGCTTTCTTGGAACCCAACATGTTACAAAAGGGACACATATATAACTATGCTCAGATACACGAACACAACAGTTAATGGGAAAACCATATAGTAACAAACTACCAATACTCCTATCATAAAATCTGAAAGCAAACCTTGATTTGATTCAAATGTTTGCTAATAGCATCATAACACATAGAGAATAAAGCTACGGACCGATGTTAAGTAATACCCTTATGCTGGCTACAGCTCCAGCCATCCCTACTTGGGCTCCACATATCCCATTACTACTTACTTAGCCTTTCCAGCAATATGTGAATTAGACTTGGAGGAGACAAGCACTCAAAGTGGCTTCACTCACTTTACGCTGCACTATTTTACCCATAGGGAGGAGAGATGGATTCATGCCTTTACCAAGAGCATTGGTGCAAAACGGTCATAAACTATTCGAGCCAAAGTTTGGACTTGGTGAGCCAAGTTCATTCTCCATGCCATTAGCTGCTCTGTCATCCCTTACCTCCCAAAGGTACTATAATGATAAAAGAAAGTTATCCAAGCACTAAAGCAACAGCTATTCAAGATAGAACTGGATCAGAAAAAAAGTAGGAACCTTTAAACAGAGGGGATAAAAATCAGCCTTTTCAAAGAATGAATAAACCAAGTCTTTTGTGCTTGCCATGATCTTCAATAGCCCTGTGTGATCTCTCAACCATGTCTTTAATCATTGTCTTTCGTGAAAGTGTGTGTAATGCTCTAAAAGTCAAAATCCAATGAAGATAATGGTGTCATACAAATGATGAATTATTCAATCGTTTGTGTCAAAACCAGGAAGATGTAGATATCAGCTTGAGACACTCTGTATCCTCAATTCCAAGCCGGATGTTCAGGCTTGCAATAGAGCATTCAGCTTTCTTAAGTTAATATCCTTAGTGGTTTCTTTGATGAATATATCTCTTGAACTCTTGAGCCCCTCAGTGGATAGATATCCTTTTCTACAGATATCCCTTAATTCTGAAAACAGACACTGGAGTCATAATTTCAACATGTTTATAAAATGTGTATAAATCAGTCTTTACAAAGCTCACAGGCTACTTTTTGTTCAATACTATTACACCACTTATGAAAATAAAATTAGCTTCAATGTACTATGAAAAATACATTTTTTTTCACCAAACTTCTTCAATTCCTGTTTTTATATAAAAAAATATGGTACTATCCCAGAATGTGTGCGTGAAACGCAGATAATAACTGTTAACCTTGAAAATAAATTCTCTTCTTGATAGAGAAACTGATTGCTCGCATCTTGCATATCCTATAGGTAAGATGCGAGCAATCAGTTTTCGGGATTTCCAGAAGTTACACAATGGGAGGTAAAACAAGCCATCGAACAAAGAGAGAAATGAAAGGCCCCTGGACCAAATGACATTATCATTGACGTACTCAAAAAAGCTGGTAAGGTCATCACCAGAAAACTAGTTATTCTATTAAACATGCCTAAAACAAAGTGAAGTCTCTGAAGATTGGAACACTGCAATCATAAAGCTTTTATACAAAAGAGGAAACCCAAAAGACTTCAACAACTACAGACCAATAAGTCTATTCAACTGCACCTACAAACTTTTCACAAAAATCATAATCAACCCAATCATAAAAATACTAGACGGAAACTAACCACAGGAACAAGTTGGCTTTAGAAGCAGCCACTTGACCATTGACCATCAACATTCAATACATCAACTAAAAGAGAAAGCAGCAGAATACAAAATGCCACTTGCTATAGCATTTATCGACTTCAAAAACGTCTTTGACTCAGTGAAAATTCCCATAGTCATTAAGGCTATCAATCTACGAGAGTGTCCACCCCATAAACGTCAGAGAACTGCAACATATACTAAGTCACAGCAGCTCCTTTATCAGACTACAGAAAGACTTGGAGCCCATTCAGCTCTAAAAACATGTACAATGTAATACTAGCTTACTCAAACTTTTTACAGCCAGCCTAGAGATGATCTTCAGAAACCTAGACTGGGAAAATTAAGGAATTAGAAAAAAACAGTGAATATCTGAGCAACCTCAGATTTGCAGACGACATTGTCTTTTTTGCTGAGAAACTCCATGAAATCCAATTAATGGTAGATGAACTGAATGAAGAAAGCAAGAAAGTCAGCCTTCACATGAACTTCAGTAAAACAAGAGTCATATGCAACGATCATGTCAGAAATAAAGACACAACGATCAAAATTGAGAACACAGACCTGGAGTGAGGATACCACTACATCTACCTTGGACAACAAATCTCTATGAAATACTCAGAAGAAGAAATCAAGTAAAGAATTACCCTAGGATGGCTAGCCTTTAGCAGAGCAAGTTCAACTTCCAAGAACAAGAAAATCCCATGTTCTAAAAAAAAAGAGTATACAACTAATGCATCCTCCTGCTAGTCACCTATGGAGCTAAAGTATGGAACATAACCAAGAGACTAACCCAAAAACTGAGAACCATGCACTGTGTGCATGAAAGAATCATCCACACATGGAGAGATCACAAGACAGTAAAAAATACCATGGAAAAAACAGGATTCTGAGACATCATGGAATCCTTCAGAAAACTAAAATGGCAATAGTCTAGTCATGTTGAGAGAATGTTAGACAACCGATGGACATCATGACTCACAACATGGATCCCCAGAGATCACATGTGTAACTGAGGCCAGCAGAATACACTGTGCTGAGACGAACTAGACAAGTCCAGAAAGTATTGGCTCTGCGACGCCCATGATAGAGAGGTCAGACGAATCCCAGGGAAGGTACATGTACAATGGCAGGCTGTAAAAGACTGATGATGATGATAAAAATACACATTGTTATGCTTAATTGTTAAATTTTTATTTGTGCACCATTCTTGATATTAAGTTGGTTAGTGCGTGAAGCGTTGAAGGTTTTTTATGGAAATAGATAGTTTTTATTTATTTTATTTGGGCTAGTGTGTGAAATGTTGATGTTTGAAAAAAAAAAAGGAAAAGAAAAAAAGGAGCTGTTGTGAGCCATTTTTAAAACAGAAGATAACCATAAGTTCATTTTAAGGCTAACAGGAATCCCTCCATTTTATACACAATTCAGGGGATCAACCAAAAATACCTATTCCATAACGTGAATTCCAACTACATATGCAGTATGAACCCAAGAGAAAGACCTCTGATTCCTTAGTATAAGGTTGAAAGATTTCTTAAGCTTCTTAAGCATCATCTTCCTATAAGAGACTTTGGGATTATCCACTACAGTATATAAGCCATCGGTTTTTTCTCTATGAAGTATGAGCCATAACTCAAAGAATTTTTACAAGTCAAAACCACTATTTATGGCAATGATATGCTCAAGAATGATTGGCATCCCCTAAAAGTCTATAAAAGAGAAGGGTGCTTATTAGGTTATCAAGTGCACAAAACTTACCTCATGGTTAATGCCTAACAGATAATTGAAGATGTACTTTTTTTTTTTTTTTGGAGTGAGGACAACAGATTATTTTTGAAATAGCATTCCTTTTTTTTTTCTCTTTTTTTCCTCCTTTTTTTGCAAATCAGCAACTATGCTGGTTTTATCTTAAGTTATAAAAGCAACTTGATTCTTAAATTTATAAACCACTTGTAATTGACAGAGGAACTCTTCAATAAGCAGCAGAAAAAACAGTCAAACTCTTCCGTGAGTTGAACTTTTTTAAATTCAAATGAATAAAAGAAGGTAATTTTAATCAGAATTCATTTTCCTTTGAAACTGACACCCTATTTTCATTATATTTAAAAGTTAAAAAACTAAGGTGTTGAACCTCTAGATATCTACAAGAAAGAACAACAGTAAAATTTTTGTTAATAAGTTCATAAAACTATCACTACAAAAATGATGAATATTTACTATCTTATGTAAATGCATCAAATAAACTCATATGGATATTGTTCAAAACTGATGGTCTACTCTGATATTTGAACTACTCATACCAAAAGTGAACATATAATTTTGTTAAGGTTATAAGAAGGGCTACATGGGCCTGTTTAAAGGTGCTCACGGGCATGCACAGGTTTTACCCAGGAGTGTGTGCAAGCATGACGGTTGGTACGTTTATACCCCCCAACCTTATTCAATCTCATGAAATCTCAGTAAAATATTATTTGTTTTCCGGTGTAGTTATATTTCAATTTTTTCTCCCTGGGCAATTCTAGGTATCCCTGCTAGTAGCAAATAAATATTTTTTCAAGTCTTGTTCAGGAAAATGAACTCTCTCCTTTGTGTTGTTGATACCACATTTTGTCTGATCCATTCTGCAGGCTTTCTTCGGGTGAATGATCCATACAGAAAGAGAGAGGTCTCTCTTTTCCTCCCCAAAAGATGACGATGGTGCGGCATGGATAGACTTTTGTGCTGCTTACAACAGCACAAAGAAGATCAATTATTCAAACAGAGCTAGGAATGTTAATGATCTCTCAAAGTTACAGATCAGAGGTCCTTGAACTTTTTAAAAAAATTCAATGTTGAAAAGATATAATATGTTAAATTTAGAAATTGACCCAAAATCGATGTTTTACAGCAAGCAAAATATCACTGAAGAAACTAATTAAAAAAAGAAAAAAAAATTTCTCAGATACTCAAACTCTAGGGCACTTACTAAAAATTTTATAATTTCTTTATTGTGTGAAAGTTAGTTATAACAAAACAATTACCTTGTTACTCTCACATCTCAATTAATGAATGACTTAGGCATTAATCACAATAGCAAGATTGTTGAGTAATTGGGAGTCAACACTATTGTACAATTGGGAGTTGATACTATTGTACAATAGGAAGTCGATACTGTTATACAATAGGGAGTTAACCTTACTCTACAATTGGGAGTTGACATTACCCTACAATTGGGAGTTGATCATTCAAGTCTTCGCACAGCTCAGTTTTGATATACAGAACACTCTACTATTCACATTCAAATACCCTTCCCTCCAATAATATATTTGAATTACCCCCTAGGGGGGAATGTTCCTCATATTCAGAGACACTGGTATAGATAATAAGCCCATCTTCTTCACTTGCAAGAGAGAGTTGAAAAATAATGGAGAGTTTATTACTAAACGTATCATATTGTACACTGGGTCCCAGCTTTCACTTATTCAATTAATTATTCCAATAAAGCAAAACAAGATACTAATATATTCAGTTTCAGATAAAGGATACTTAACATTAATTTGGATTTCCTGAAAAGAAATTAACTAATTTTTTCTTGTTCCATCAAGCACCCAGATATTTAATATTGTATTTCTGAATTATGGAATCATTCATGAACCATTTGTAAATGATAGTGGAATTCTTCAATGAAAAGCTTATAAAAATAGCGGTATTCTTCTGTGAATTGAACAATAAAAGAAAATTCACTGAATGGTCAAATGAAGATAATTTTACTCTGAAGTTATTTCCTTTGAAATTCTCATCCTATTTTCTTTGTATGTATTCAAGAGTTAAAATAACATTGAAGCTTTTTGCATAGAAGTTCTTATAATTATCTCCCCAAGGGGTACTGTATTTCTCTTGCTTATAAGAGAGGGATGGGCTCACAGAAAAACATTATCTTTGTTATAGTAGTTCAAATGCAGAAAAAACAAAAAAAACAAAACATGAAGACATAGAAATGTAGTAAATTTATCTTCTGCCTCCTTGAGGACTTGATTGTTTCTGTCTATTAAGAGTGCATATTTTATTACCCGATCCTAATTATATAAAGTTGATATATTTTATCTGTAGTTTCTCCAATCTTGATAATGAGTGTATCTTTCTTTAACGTTACTCGAAAATTTCAAAATATTCTGGCCAAGAGTTATTGCAACATTTTTTTTTCATAGCTAATAAATATGTTGGTCATTGGGAAATGACTAAGAATAATAGATAAATTTACAATATTTATACCATAGGGCTTGGCCATTGCTGGACCAAAGACAACACTGGAAAAGAGGAATTGGCTCCTCAGGAAACTCCTAATGTAAACATGGATTTTCAACAATTTTTCTAATAGTGTGCAAAACAGAACAATAGATTTTTTTATATAATTCATATAAACTAAATCAGATTAAATGAAAATGATTTCTGTTTGCTCGTGCTTTTTAATTGGTTATACAGTACATAAAATAACTTATAAGACTCAGAAAAAATTGATAAATACGTCCCATTCCATGCTTACATCAAGATCAAAATGATTTGCAATGAGCAGTAGTCCTTCAAATACCTTTGTAAACCATTTGTCTTATACTTCAGCATATATGGTAATTATAGAAGCTACACTAAAATGTTCAATTGTAAAGAGCTCTGATTACAAAAACCCTCAATTTGGACATCATATCAAGCAGAGAAATGCCTAGTGTTCCTAATGTTATCAATATCAAGGTTGCTATTTCAAATTGGGAGAGTTGGTGAGAATATAATACAGGGGTTCTTAATAGGATTTTTTCTACTTTACCTATTCATCCTGTCCAGTAGTGTTGGCGTACCCCTTACAAAGAATATAGTGTAAATGACAGACAATCGACTATTAATATTTGTTAGTATGTAATTTCTTTCAACCTAATGTCTCATTCTCAAGGATATGGGTGAACTTGGCTCTTTCCAAAAGGTAACTCAATTCTTGGTACAGTTTCAGAAAGACATCATCATCATCATTAGTCTTTTAATGTCCATCGTTGGACATAGACATTCCTTAGGATTCGCCACAATTCTCCTTAATGGTCGTTGCGGAGCCATTATTTCCTGAATCTGTCTAGTTCATCTCTCCATCTTGTATTCTGTCAGCCTTGGTTTCTTATGTGATCTCTGGGGATCCATGTTATGAGACGTGACCAATCAACCAGACCCTCTTCCAACACCTCATGGGCCAGCGAGGTAGGGCATGGCCCAACACTCTCCATGGCTGATACAGTGAAAATTATACAGAAAGACACATCCGCACATGATATTCATTTGACAGTTTTACATGAAATTTGGCTAAAACTAAAAATGAAACACATTAAAAACATGCAAGGAAGTAAAATGTGCATAGTTCACGGGATATATAGAGATATTTGATGCTTTTGGTAAAGCCAATGTTGTTAACTTTGTAACGCTTTCAAAACACGCGAGTGGTATTTAGTTTTTTTTGTGATTACTTCAAAATTCCAGTGTTTTTACAAACTTTCTATATCCCCGTAATTTTTCCTGTCGGCCCCCTAGGGATAGGCATGACCTGGTTTGAGAAACATTGATATAACACAATGATGATCGAGTGAATAAACAATTCTTAACTAGCTGTTGCAACACAATGCACTTTACAAGGTACCCAACAACAATTCACAATTTGATTTATCAAGAACAGTAACACTTAGCTGGTTGTCAGTCAGGAGAAAAAAAAACATAACAAAACATCCAAAGCCTCCTAAGATAAGACAAAAATCGTTTGACAAGTGAATTGAATCTTTAATTAATCTCTCTGTGGAATTGAAACAGATTATTGCAATTTTCCAACAAAATCAATAATCATTCAAGGTTTTGTGTTTGAGGGAAACACATCAGGTAGGCTTTGATAGAAAAGATGTGACATTCTCCACTGATCTCTGGGGATGACCCTTCATATTGATCACTTTTTTTTAAAAGCTGTCAACAGGGGTTTGGCATCTTGAACAAGAACTTTGTGCAGACTTTCCTCAGTTCATCCCGTGCCAATCCTGAATGTTTCATTACTGGAAATGGTTGGTACGATAAAAATCTTAATTGACTCAATCGGACGCAAAAATAATAGTGGAAGTAGCAATAATTTCAGTATGGAATCAACATTATTCACAAACAATAGACCGAGACAAAATGAACAAAGCAGCTCTTTTATGACCTCAACCCTCAAATTTCAAAATGTTAAAATTGAAAATCGAGACAAGACAAGTACAATAGAATGGTCAGGTTTAAAAAAGAATAAATAAAGAAGGTGGAGTTATTGGCTCACTTTCTTTTGAGTGGTTCACATCAATCATACTGTAATATCAGTTTTGTTCTGTCTATTGTACAGACAACAAATAATTTGATAGACTGATTCACTATATACTACTCAGTGTTTCTTCATAGTCTATGCTTCTCTAAAACTGTCTCAACAAATACTAGAATTTTAGAAATGTTTTGTTCAGCATTTGATAGAATTTTCCTTGCCGATTTCTATTTTTAGCGACTAAAAAAAATTAGAAATGTTATTAAAAAAAACCCCAAAAAACAACATTTTACATTATTTCTTCTGTGAAAAATATTATCCATCCATCAAAATTACCTTTTGAAACTAGTTGATGGAACTTTGATAGTGGCACAAATCCATGATCATTACCCATAAGAATCCAACACAAAAACTGTTCAGAATTGAATAAAATCACGATGACTGCAAAAAGTATCTGATACATTTAAAAAAGGTTCATTGTAACATACCTTCAAAACTGAAATGTATCATACTTTTTGCACTCCCCGTATATCAGGGTATGTCTTTGTATCAACCCAGTTAATTCAGACATATCCAATTGGCATCTCAAATTTTTAAAAACAATTTTTTCTCAATTTCGTATAATTTGAATGGAGTATTTCCAAAACCCTAACCCCAACGATTATTCACCACTTTATTTTTTCAAATCCTTAGATGTCAAAACACAATTTTATCAAAAGGTAGAAAACCAGGAGTAACCACTTATTTTTCTTGAATTTCAACAATAATTTAATTGTTTAGCCATACTGCCAAAAGCAGAAGTTAGATTTTTATAAGAAGATGGTAACAGCTAGTAAATATGCTGGTCATTGAAAAATGCCTAAGAATAATAAACAAATTATCATATTTATTACATTTATACCTTTGATCTGGCAACCTTGGGGCTGGCCCATTGCAGGACCAAAGAAAATGCTGGAAAAAAGAAATTAACCACTCAGGAAACTCCTAATGAAAACAAGGGTCTTCAACGATTATTCTAATAGTATGCAAAATAGAACAGTAAATTTTTAATATAATTCATATAAACTATATTAGATTAAAGGAAAATTATTTGTATTTGCTTATGCTTTTTAATTGGTTGTACAGTATTTAGAATAATTCATAAGATTCAGAAAACATTAATAAATACATCTTATTCTATGCTTACATCAAGATCAAAATGATTTGCCATGGGCAGTAGTCCTTCAAATACCCTTGTAAATCATTTGTCTTATAGTCCAGCATGTATATGGTAATTATAGATATGACACATGCATAGCTAGTCAGTCAGCTACACTAAAATGTCCAATTGTAAAGAGCTCTGATTAGAAAACCCTCAATTTGGACATCATGTCAAGCAGAGAAATGCTTGGTGTTCCTTATATCAATTGTATCAAGGGTGCCACTTCATATTGGGACAGTTGGTAAGAACAGGTAAAAGGCCAGAAGTAACACTTATTCTTTTGGAATTTGAATCAGTTACGACCATCAATAATTTAATAGGTTGGCTATACTGCCAAAAGCAGAAGTTCAATTTTTATGAGCAGACAGTAAACAGTTAGAGACTGGCAACACTGTCAATAAAGGTTTCTTCTGTTTTTGAGTGATGCTGACTGACCAGCTATGCATGTGTCATGTGTACAGTCCACAACAATGGAGCTAGAAGGCTGAAAATTTAAACATATACCTTACGCAATGTATGTGTCATGTGTACAGGCTGTATCAATGGACCAAACCAGTTGAAAATTTAATAAACTTATGTCTAGAAAATTGGGGGTGGGGTGAAAATTCCCCTTGGAGGTTTTTTTTTCTGTCAATTTACAATGTAAGTTTATGACCAGCAGCATTTACTTGTTTTTTTTAAAAGAATTTCAGATGTTTTAGCAAAACAAAAGAAAAGTGAGAGATGTAACTTATTCATAGATCATTCCTTTTTCCTACTTTAAACTGATCACCCCCAACAAGGCATGCTGCCAAAAAGACGTTGGTCATGTGACAGTTTCTATTGAGTGAGTAAACATATTCGTTTTCAATTACAGAACAGACAAGTATTTGAAAGTTTACTTTCAAATGTCAGAGTTACTGGAAATATCAGTGAATAGGAAAAATTTAATTCAGTTGATGCTTTCTGCCATTCAAAATATATCTCACTAATGAAATTTATACCACCACCAATATGATATTCTTTTCGGGCCATCTTGCCGGTCCTAAGCTCAGGTAAGGGGAGAGGGTTGGGCATGGGACTACTAACTACATTCAGTAGAACCTATTTGCTACAGAAAGCACAGCTTCTTTTCATCTCCGACAGGGCTCATGACACATGCGAATGAAAGCTTCTGAAAGTTCACTGAACAATGAGATACATCATCATGGTCCTCAGTTTATACAAAACGAAATGGAACAGAAGTGGCCTAACCAGATCGGTATTAGGATAAACAATCATCTTTCCGGCCATGAAGACCTGGATTGCAACCATAAGCAAGGCATAAGAGAAGATTCGGGAAGCCAAAGCAGACCTGAATTACTTGAATCAAGAGTAAGGTAAAGGCAGCCAAACAGACATGGACCAAGCTGAGCAGAGTTTCCCAGAAGCAAGTCCGCTGGCATGATTCGGTCATGTGCTAATGCTCCACAAGAAGTTTACAGGAATGAATAACAAAATACCTATACAAGAAAACACAATTATGCTCTGGATGATAAAATTATTAAGGAAAACAGAAATAGCTTGAAGCATACATGAAAGTGACCAAAGAATTAACAAGTTTTATCCTACCATCTAGGTTACCCTTGCAGCTAAAAACAGACAGAAATATCTAAGTAATTTTGCCATTGCTATTTCATAAAATGCTTAGCATATAAAGAGAAGGTGTTAAGCTAATTCAATTGAGAAGTTGCCACAGAATTCAAATATTATTGAGTACAATCTTCTTTCTTTTTAAAAATAATGAAATAGTCTTCTAAGGAGAGTAACTCTGGCATAAAGATATGAAATTTATTTCCCTTGGTGTAACAGACAAAGAATATAGACATACATTTGGCCTATTAAGTAGATTCTCTATATTGAACATTATGTGTTAACATCTGCAGAATTTGATTACTAATCCTGAGTTTTCTACTGTATTTTTTTTTCAATCCAGAGCAATCACAAGCCTCAAAAGTATGTCCAAACTAAAATTGTTTTAAGAAAAAAAAAAAATCATTAAAATCTTAGAATGCATTTATATAACAAATTCAGCAAGAACTATGTCCCTTTCCGACACGATTCACATGATTAGATTACATATTTCAAAATCATGTTTCTCAATTTGAAAATTCATGTATTGGAAAATGAGTAAATACTTGTGAAGAATCATGTTTACATAACGTGCACCCATACACGTGTACGTATATGAATGAGTGCATGTGCAGGTAAGAGGTGACGCTTTGAATAAATAGTGAACTTTCAAAACTTGATGCTTTCATAAAAAGATGCCAGGATCGCTTGAAAGATTTTTCCTTGACTGACTGAAGCTGCAGTGAAAGCACTTTAAAACTGTCAAAATCTCACTGCATGAATGCATTTAATCAGCTTTATACATGTTATCTCATTTGCAAAATGGTTCGCAAAATGAAAAAGGTGATTATCAACAATCTAATACTGAAGAAACCTGGAGCCTTTCCAGCAGACGTGAACCTGAAAAGTTTAGCAGCAGATGTATTCTTAAATTCAGCACAGATGACTCCTTTTAAATACTGCACCATTGATTTGTCAAAGACTCAATAAATTCTCTATAATTAGTTTTAGTTCTCAAATCAAATGTTCCAGTACTGATATTCTATCTGAATATATATGAAATGCAATGTGTACCCATACATATATATACCATTATATCTTAGCGGATAGGACGGCGCTTCAAAAAACACCCCTCCAGAATGGAGTTATCCTATAGGCCAGATACGCAAAAAAATGTTCAACAGTGAGCTATAACTATGAAATTTAGACTGAAAGTTGCCTTTTCCACTGATATACATTATAAATTGCGCTATATTACATTAAAACTCTATTTGAAATGATCTGTTATCACAGAGTGAACATTTCATTTCACCTTGACAAAGTAAATAGAATGAACAATTCAAGAAAATGGGGCTGCTGTCAAAATCGAACCTGTCACTGAGTAACAATGGAAGATCATTCTAAATAGTTTCAATATAATATAACACAAATTCAAAATCATTCTGTCAGATCATATACCGATTTCTTATTAATAATAAATATATATATATATATATATGTATTCTGTAACACTTTTCAATGAGTGTGAAGACATTATTTTCTGATCTTAGGCTGATGTTCCAAGGAGCAACATATCGGTCCTGAGCCAAGTGCACAGTTACCACATTCTGATCCAAGTCAATCCATACGTTGATAATCCTACCATTTTTTATCATTACTTTTGTAGTTTTTATTTTTTTTAAAAATAAAAGCAATCACATTATATTGAAAATGCAAAAAAATTAGGGATGGGGTAAGAGAAAAAATACTAAGTGTACATGGAGTTGATTCCGCATAAGTTGTACATATTCAGCTTGTTTTTCAATCTTGTCAGAGATGGTATTCCCAGTGTTTTTGCCATCATTTCACAGAAAAATTGTCCAATTATTTCCAGCTTGTTTTATACTGCCTGAGTGATTCCATCAAATTCCCAAGGTCTATGTAAACTTAATTAGCATTTCCCCACTCTTCACCTCAATACATTTCTTCTAGTTGCTATCTATTAATATTCATCTTATACCACCTTTTTTTTTTTCCTGTGGAGAAAAGAAAAAAAACTACCCCCCCCCATCGCCCTCAGGGAGGGAATATCTTTCTCCAATTTTGATTTTTACCAAGGTTTTATTCTTCCTTTCCCCTTTTTTTCCCTTCTATCTCTTCTTTTATAACTAGCTAGTTGCTATCTCATGGGATATCCGCTTAATATCATTCTCCCTGTTTTTCCTTAAGTCTAATCTCAATTTTTATGTACTTGAGGGATTTAATTCAAGGAGATCTATTATAAATCGATAGAAGATAACCAGCACTGCCACGATTTGATAGTATTTTTTTTTTTTTTCAAATATCTTTATATATTTGCAATCATAATTGACTCAGGAATTCTGCTCAAATAACAAATTTTGTATGCCTGAGCAGAGAATTGAATCTGAAAGGTTATTGGAAATATCAGGTCATTTGAAATATTTGTCTTTATTATTTCCTGTCTCTTCACCTCACCCTGCACATCATTTCTTTGCTTCTATAGTTGCACTTCATTTTTTTTACTTGAAAAAAGTAAATAAATTCCATTAGAAACATTTTCATTTCGAACTGAACTCATTTAAAAGGCCACCTTAGCCGCCCATTAAGCTCAAAGTCAAGTCATTTCCTTTGTATCAAAGAAATGTTATAATTATTTCCAAATATATAAGGGAAACTACTCTTTCTAAAAAGGGAAAGAAAAGTTTCCACTCACTTTCAACCCCTAAAGAGAGAAAAAAGTTTCCCTTCATTTTTGATGCCTAATGGGGGGGGGGGGGTCTTTCATCAAATCTGACTCCTAAAAAAGTGAAAAAAAAAAAAAACAACCCACAATCCTGACCTTCAAAAGTGTGATTAGAACATGAGGTCAGGTGAAAAAAAAAATAGCTTATGAAAGAGGAGTGTTATAAGAATAAACAAGAATTCTCTCATGAAGTCAAAATGTTCGATTTTGACATCATAAGAACTGTACACAAAATAAGGGTCCATTTCAGAGACATTGTAAATTGAACCCTCCTCCTCCTCCTCCAAAAAATAATCTAACAATTGATAATCCCCGGATTTTTATTTCTCCAGTTAGAGCTTTTGGTGGGTCTGTAGCGCATAAAACACTCTGTATAACAGATGCTGTTTTTTGCCGCTTTACAATAACATACACATATACATACATGCAAACAAACAGAAAACTAGTACCATTATACTAATTATGAAATACAGGCAGGTAAATATATTTTGTCCATTATTTGTGGTTTTTGCTGAGAGGTTTGTTCACATCTTATGACTTGTTACCAAAAACAGTGAATAAAAAAAAAACATTTAAACGATCCTGTTGTTTTTGCATTATATTAATAAAATCTATATCTTGCATGCTAAGGTAAATCTCTAAATCCAGCTATCTTGGGACCTGATAAATATGAAATAAATTCATACAAGACCACCTATTACAATGAAATTTGCCTTGAGTTTGTATTGTCAAGTGGACAATCAGAAAAATAGTGGTATTTAAATCAAATTCATAATACCAATGTGTTTTGCCTTTCAGCTGTCAAAACAGTACTTTTATTGAAAATATTGAAAAGTTTGTACATTTCAAGTAAATTACTGTTTCATTTAATATTACTACTTTGATAAAGCCAAAAGGCGAAACATGTTAGAAAAGATAGATTTGATTTGAATACAATTATTTCCCTTATTGTCTTCTTAATAATATTGATGGATATCATACCCCCATACTCAGCATAAATATTTATCAAAACATTTAAATGGACAAAAAATTACACAAATATTACAATGTATCCAATACACTGGTGTTATGACTCGAGGGCCACCTACCAAAGTTTTACATGGACATCTAGTGGTTTGGGATGAATTGCAGTGGTAGTTAGTCCTCGTAATACCATTGTAAATCATGCATCTTATATGTCAGCAGATTCAGTATATATTCATCCTAATTTTTTTCAGTTACATCAATCAGAGTAGGTGTTCTTTATGCTTGGAAGCATTTACTGAATAAAAACATGTTACTTATTTATTAAAAACATTTAATGGTAAACACAATGAAACAAATAGAGAATTTCATCCACTGGTATCTTCCAGCAGATATCTGACAAAATTATGGTTTATTGTCCAGTAGGAATTAGCAAAAAACACAATCCTATATTTCACAGATTTTTGCCTGCAATACATTTATGAACTTAATGTTTCTACTCCTATTTTTCTTTATATCTTCCACATCACCCATGCAGCAAAAAAGATTCAAGAATTTGAATGATTTTGTTATTGAGGCGTACTAAAAAAAATATATCAGAAACACATTATTTCTTTGTGTAAATAATATTACAACATTATTAAGTTAGGCTAGGCACATGCACAGGTAGTCTATGGTATCTGGATAAACATTAGCCAACTAGATACCTCAACTTTTCATACAAGGAATATTTCGAGTCATTTTTGATCCTGTTTGTCATCAAATATGGTGATTCTCCTGTCAGAGGAATATTCAACCATGAAGGTTTTCATTTACGGTTCATTATCATAAGACCAATTGATACATCAACTAAAAATGCATACAAAGCAAACATTCAATAAAAAAAATAAAAAATATATTATCTTGAATTTATTTTAGATTGTTTTTTCCTCCTTACAACAATGCAAGTCAAAACTGTTCCTTTAAAGTATAATATTTGATAATAGATTCACTCTACAGATGAAATATCATAGGCCGAGATTTTTCTCTATTTATTACAATTTGACATAAAATCTACATATCCTCTACGATGTAGAAATTAACCCTGCTGCATGTTTGCAAGATAGTTTTTGACATCTGAAAGTAAATAGTGCCCTTATGTTGGCTGCAGATTCAGCCCTATCTGCCAGGGCTTCACATGTCACATTACGACTAACGATATTAGAATTAGAGGTAACTGGCACCTGCTAGCATCACTCACTTCCCCCTGCACTTTTCCCACCAAAGCTAGGTGGGGAGAAAAGGGATTCATGCCTTTCCCTAGAGCATGAGCGCAAATTGAACAGAAACTGTCACAGCCGGAGTTCGAACTTGGCTCTCTGAGTTCATTCTCAATGCCGTTACCCGCTTGGCTAACCCACATCTCCATGGCATTTGAAACAACAACAATTGTTTAGCTGGCAAGGAGTGGATCCATGAAATCCATCTTCTGCTCTCTGGACATATTTCTTGGGATTCAAAAAGAAAAAAAAAAAAAATAGAAGTGACAGTGTATGATCAAAGAGGTTATCCTTTTCAAAGACTTTCCCTCCATTCCATGCCTTGAACTCTGTAATCAATGGATCAAAGTTAAAATCAGCTTCCATTCAATAGTTATCTTCCTTTGACCCTGTTCTTGTTTTCCTTCATTGATTCTTGGGTGGCGGTTATGACCTTTGAGATTTATTTTTGTCATTTAGCCCTTTCGAGACTCCCGGGACATATATTAAGAGTGTGCAAAAGTTTCCAGCGAAAAAACTGTGTATTCAGTCACTGGTTTATATGCATCTGTTATAACAGCAACTTAAAGCAATACTGTTTTATACCATTTTAAGAAATGTTCCCCCACACAATTAAAATTTAGCATAGAGTTCTCAACTGATTATATCTGAACTTCAATATTACAAATTAACTTCATTATGAAAGTACAAAAGTAAGCCCAACATAATATCTTATATAAAAGCTATTGTTATTTTGTTTGCTTGTTGTTTAGTTTCTGCCATGATAAAACAAACATAAAGAGAGGGAGTTGGTAAAGCAAAGTTCAAGTGTGTCCTTGTGTTCGTGTCTACATTACTACTACTTCTGCTGATGTCTCAATAGTAGCACAAAAGACAATTCAACTAAATAAGCACATTTCTTATTTTTCATGAATAAAATTGATACCTTTATCATATTGAAAAAGAAATGCATTTTCCACCAAATATTGTTGCCTTATTATTTTAAAATCATCAAACAACAGGAAATATAATGAGTTGTAGAAAATTGACAGAAATTCAAATTTCACTCAGAGTAGACACTCAATAAAATGAATACATCTATGCTAGAACACATATTTCTATAATTAAATAATCCAGTCTTTTCTTCATAGGTACCATGCTAGTCTATAGTGACCATATTTACCAAGTTTGTTCATATGTTGGTTTGTCTGTTGAAGACAGGTTTTACTCTCTTCTTCTCTTTAAAGCTAATTAGAGGGTGGGAGACTTATGTGATTGAATATCAATCTATCTATAGATAACATGAAAAATTCTCTCATTTATGATGGGTACTATGCTAGTATTTAAATGAAACCTAGTCAAATACAATCATTGGAAATCAGTGTACATTTTACAGTCCAAGCCTCTTTTCCAGAAAAACTTTTTTTTAAAAAGTTCCATATGCCTGTATACCTAGTTAATCTTAATACAGTAATACCTTGAATGGTGCAAATTTTGATGTAGTACAATCAAGGTATTGCTATACAAATTAATGTAACTAAGTATGAGCTGAAAAAAAAAAGAATTAAATCATAATGTGGTCTTGAACAGTACTGAAGATTTTAGAACAAATTAAACGCATTAATCAAGGCATACCTGTATTGTCAAAAAAATGAATAAAATGAAATAAGATTTGAACAATATAATCCGTGCCACTTCAGAATTTTGCTTTATATCATACGCCCCAATGATTATCACTTAGGGCTAAGTAAACCCATAAAGTTTAATAATATGGTTTTTCAATGAAGTGAAAAGAATTCGTTACATGCACCAGCTGAAATAGTAACTACTTATCAAAAAGGCCTGTGTGTGAGCTTGCATATTCATCTTGCAATAGAATTTCCAAAGAACTTTACAATTCTGTAACTTCTCTAACTGCCATAATTACAGCACCACTTCTGTTTAGTTGGTAAGACAGTTCCTGAACATTAATATCCTCAAAGTTTCAGGCATAGAACGCTCACAAAGCTTTGGCTTTCAAGGTATAGAAAGTAGCTATTGGCCTTCACTTCCATCATGATATTAAAAGGGACCACAACTTTTCTTTTGTAATGAAAAATGCACATAAGTGCCACACACATGCCACATGTGCACACAGGTTTTGCTTCAATTTCCCTAATCCCAGATCATTGCTTCTTTATTAGCTTGCTGCTGATTGGTCAACTCTGAATTCCCAGATATACAAAGGGAGACATTTTTTTTTTCTAAAAATTAGTGCGATAGAGTATGTTAATGATTTATAAAAAAATATCGATAGCAAAATTTTCAAATGTTCTATTTAGTATTCAGTATTTATCATGTATAAGATTTATGAAGAAAAACATTTTTATATACAATCATATGTGACATGCAGGCATATTTGTTTGAATATTCAACAAAAACATTTTTTCTTCAGGAATCTTTTTCATGAAAACAAAAGCAAACAATCTTGAAAAGGAGAAAAAAAAACTCAAGTGAAATACAAGCACAAATATGTGCATAATTATTATCATAATGCATATTTATCATTATTATATGATAGTACATTTACAAATTCTATTATTGATTATTTTTTGCATAAATGGTAAACATAGCCCCACCACACTAATTTCTGAAAAACAAAGTCAACCAATGTTTTTGGAAATAATGAACTATGAGAGGCACATGAATTCTTTTCCTTGTTTTTCAGGGAATTCAGAATTGACCAATGGGCAGTGGGCAAATATACAAGCAGTAATCAGAGATTCAGGAAATTGAATGCCACTGGCACACATACAGACCACGCATATATGCCTTTTTTCGCTTGTTCAATAAATAGTCGTGTCAGGGTATTAAAATTATCATGGACACTTGTGAAAGCATCTGCAGCAGATTTCAAAATGGGCCTCAGTTTTGCTGAATCATGAAGAATCTTCAGGTCATACAACAGTTCATCAGTGGTTTACAAAGTTCCAATACAGTGAATTCAAGACACTGGAGAAAACTCAAAGTAAACAGCCACTGCAGCTCAGTCAGAGCAAGTTGTTCCAGGTCATGGAAGCCAATACACAGTTGACCAGCCAAGAAATTGCACAGAAGTTTAATTTCACAACCTACCATCTTGAGCTATTTGGCAGCAATCAGCAAAGTATCTAAACTTAAAAATTAGATACTCTATCCACTGTTTTGTAGCAGACGCATTCATTGCTCTAACACCATCACAGGTGATGAAAAATGGTGAATATACACACGTCATGTACAAAGGAAACTGGACAGACAATGGTTCCATTGCTGAACCCAGAATTATATCATGAAAAGATTATGCTTTGTTGCTGGTAAGACATTGTTTACTATGTTCTGCTTGATCTGGATAAAACCATCAGTGTCAAAATGAGGCTGTTGCAATCTTCTATAATTGTGATAAGTCCACTCATTACACAAAAATCTCAGCCCACATATTGGTTTTTGATTCAGTAGAGTCCGTCATTTTTAATACTAACAATGTAGACTACATTTTGAAGATGTATAGACTAGAACAAAATTCTACAAAATTTTTGATCAGGGTTATGGCATAAAATTAATATAATTGAAAAAAGGACAACTTTATACTCTCAAAATGCACGTAGATTTCATTTCAAAGGTATCAATAGGTGGAACATGCTTGTACTATGAGTTTGTGAATTGTGTATTGCCTACCATCCCTCTCCCTCATTAACCCTTTGCTGCCATTTCTCAATGACGTAAGGGATGCAATTACTGTTGTTATTTAATAAATTTAACAAGTAAATTATTTTATGTTTTCATCATCAACATTGCCCCTCTGTCAGCAGGACCTTGCAACCAAGAAATGAGTCAGGATCCATACTTTGGAAAACCCTGGACTAGTATTTATTTGACTGCATAAAAATGTTAGAAAACTTTCACTAAATCAACCCTTTATATATTTTCTCTTCTGACATATCTTTATTATTCTCTTCCCTCTGACAATGTTCTCTTCTTTCAGATTTATTTAAAAATCAAGTCAACTTCTTTGAAATAGTAAACAATCTCAGATTACTGGGATATTCATGAAATTCCATACGTGCATTTGACACCTTTCATGAAAATTGAGCTACTTTGCGGTCTATTTCAACCTTTCAAGATCTAAAAATCAAAATTGAATCAACTCCAACTCTCATGATTTGAACAAACATCCTTTGCCAATTTTGTGAAGGGGGAAATAACCAAAGTTAGAAATAAAAACATTATTCATAACATTAGCAAAATAATTTCTTACTTCTTTGAGAAAGAAAAAAAAAAAAAAATGAATTCTTTGAATATCAACCATACTGAATGAACAAATAGTATTGAAATCCTTACCAGATATTTAGAACACGGCAAAATTAGGTAATCTTCCTCGTATCTAAATACAATTGAAGAAATCTCTGTGTGCGTGTACTACGATCACTTAACTAACGCTTGCACAAAGTTGACATTCGCTAAATATATTAGTCAGCACACAAGGCAGTGCAGTGATTAGTTTGAAGTTGTTTGGATCAGTGGCTCTCGGGAAATCTAATAAAAATAAATAAAAAGATCACAGACCTTACTTCATAGTTCAATAAATTATCTGTATTTATTACTACCCAAGTCTTTTTTAAAATTCAATTTACCTCAAAAACCTTGGTTTATCTAAAGTTTTACAGTTTTGTCCTTTTCTTCCAATGTTACATTGGCCTACGGTAATCAAATCAGAAAAGAAAGAACAGAAAGAAGTGAGCATAACAATAATTTTAATTTCTTAAGGTACAAATTTTAGACCACCAAATCTGTTGAAAATTCATTTACTCATGTTGGTAATCTTGCAGTGTTACACCATGCCTCGCATCGAACACTTGAAGAATCAATCTATTTAGACTTATAAATCAGCCTACTGGCCAGAAGCCACAATTTGGTGGATTGGTACACTTAGTGTTACTAAATTTAACAATGTATTCTGGTATTGTACATGTCTGCTGAGTATGAAAATGGTTGATGGACCTTTGGGTCGCTCAGCTGATGCGAGTAATCAAAGTATAGTAGTCCATGGATCTGGAACCGAAATTTGGCATATAAGTACACTTAGTCTATTGGAAAGTGAAAGTCATCCTTTTTGGTAGAGGGTAGAATCTAGGCAACCAGGCTGAATCATATTTAAAAACCATCCAAATTCTGAAAACAATTATTGCCAGTTTTTGTATGAACTTTAAGAGCGGACATTTTGAAATTCAAAATGGACAATTGTGAATGTACATTCTTTGAGATTATATCATTATGTATGGATTTGTCTCAGAATTCAATCACTTCTTCCATGGCCTGTTGCCTACCATTCCCCAGAAATTCATTGAAAAGTTCTGGATATATTGTAGGGGCGGACAGGAATGAATACAGATATATAAAGGAGAAAAAAAAAATCTCTTTCAATCAAAAGCAAATCCCTGAATCCACCTTCTATTCAAATTTCTTCTTCCTTACATTTGGGCTTACACTTCAACAAAATTTCATTGGAATCCATCTTTTTTGGAAATATCTTGTAGAGAGACACGAATAAATTTAGAAATGTAGGTAGAAGAAACAAATGAAAAATTTCTCTAAAAAAAGTAAAAAAATCACAAATACCTGGGTTTAACCCCAAATTAAATCACATCTCACATGATAGGTGCCTTATCCATCCACAAAATTTTATTGAAATTTCTTTTGAACTTTTGGAGAGATTGTGTAAGCAGACAGAAGTGAATATAGAAATTAATGAGGAAGGGGGAAAAACAATGCAAAAAAAATCTTCCTATCAAAAATAAATTCTTGGATTCACCTCAGACTCTGATCACTGCTTTTTCCACAAAACTTCATTAAAATTCAAAGAGAAATTTTATTGATATTGTGTAGAAAGAATCAAAAACAGAAATTTATAAAATATTGAAATGTAATAACATTTCTGAATTAAAATTGAATTCCTGGATCCACTCCGAAATTCTCCCTTCTTCCATGCCTTACCGTCCCACAAAATTTCATTGAAATCTATCATGAACTTCTAGAGATATCATATGGACAGACAGGGGTGAGTACAGACATGTATTTTTTTCTTTTTTTTCAATCAAGAACAAATCCCTGAATCCACCTCAGATTTTAATCAGGATGCAGCTTATCCTTCCACAAAAGTTCATTAAATTGGCTGGACTGACAGGAGCTGATACAGAAATGAATGGGAAAAAAGAAATATCTCAATCAAAAACTCCTGAATTTGTCCCCAAACATAATCATATCTTACATAATTGGAGCCTCACCTATCCACAAAATTTGATTGAAATTCATTGAGATTTTTTGAGATATTGTATGATATCTCATTCTATAATTTCTGTTCTTGCGCCTTCCTATCAATGCAATATCTCCCAAATTTATTAGTGAAATTCAATAAAACTATGAGGAAGGAGCGATTTAGTTTTGGGGTGGATCCAGGAATTTGCTTTTCATTGAAAGATTTTTTGGTGCTTTTTGTGTTGTTTTTGTTTTTGCACACTTCTGCATTTGCTCCTGTCTATCCATACAATATATCTAAATGTTCTCAATAAATTTCAATGAAATTTTGTCAAAAAATGAACAATGGGCTATAGAAAAATTGATTCAGGATGAATCCGTGCATAATGACAGTCATAATTGGAAGAAATGTAAATTCATTGTCATCCATTTTGTATTTCAAAACAGCTGCCTCAAGCTGGGCATCTGGCATGTCCATCAGGCATTTTTGGACAAAGTAAGTATTGGCACTCCTCAATTCTTATAACAATCATTTTTAGAACCATTTTTTATTCCAATATTCCCCGAGGCATATAGACTAGGTATTTTGGAACATGTTTATCACCCGGAATATCATGAATATAGAAAAGGTTTTCACTAGACAGACGTTTCCTCTGCATTATACAAGGCTAGGCATCATCTGCTGTTTTGACTAAGCCTTCTTGATAGAATTGTCTTTTTATCACATTATAAATATACGCAAGAGAAAAGACAAATCAAGGAATCTGTGATAAAGAATTCCTTTTTACATTTGATTTAGTTATCCAGGAATACCTTGAATAGTGCAGTTTTGATGGAGAACAGTTAAGGTATTGTTATATATTATCATCATCAGCTTTTTAGCGTCCGTCGTTGGACAAAGATCTTCCCCAGGATTTGCCAAACCTCTCTATCATGGGTGTTGCCAAGCCAATATTTTCTGAACTTGTCCAGTTCATCACACCTTCTTATAATTTGCCAGCCACAGTTTCACATATGATCTATGGGGATCCATATTGTGATATCCATTGGTTGTCTGCCATTCTTGCAACATGACTAGCCCATTGTCATTCGAGTTTTCCAATGGATTCTATGATATCATACTTATTATTATTTTATTACTGTAAATTAGATTGAAATATGACTTATCTTATCAAAAATCATCAAAATAGCAATTTATGACATCTATAGACAACTAAAAATATCCAGATTCAGATGAAAAACATTCGAAGTGGCAGCAATAAGCAAAGGATGTATGTTTGTCAGTTATAACAATCAATGCAAGCACATCTGAAAATACTGTTAGAAATACATTACAAGATAACCCAGCTCCATTTCCGCACAGGGAGTAATTAGCAAAAGCTCCCAGTTTACAATCTAAGAACAAATTAGTAACCGACAAGACTGATATAACTTCAATTTTTTTTATTGCAGTTGGTAAATTTGATCCAAAAAGAGCGGGATTACATTAAAAAAAAAAAGAAAAGATAGTCACTTATGGAGTTGACACATGGAACCTAACCAAAAGACAGATCCGCAAATTGAGAACTATGCAATGTACACATGAGAAAATTATGCTGGGCCTCACATGGAGAGACTACAAGACAGCACAGTACATCCGAGAAAACACAAAAGTCAGGGACATCATAGAATCCATTAAAAAGCTCAAATAGCAGTGGGCTGGCCATGTTGCACGAATGGCGGACAACCGATGGACATTGCAACTCACGACATGGATCCCACGAGATCACATGCGAAACTGAGGCCAGCAAAATATTAGATAGAGAGACGAGCTAAACAAATTCAGAAAGTACTGGCTCCGCAACGCCCATGATAGAGAAGTGTGGCGAATCCTTGGGAAGGTCTATGTCCAACGAAGGACGTTGAAAGACTGATGATGATGACGTTCAATCAGAAAGTTTCCGAATATTTCAGTCAAAAAAAAATTTCTAAAAAGCATGAGGTACCATTATTGATAATTTTTACTACTATTTTCCTTCATATTAGTTATTAGTTGCTTTCTTATTAAGAAAAATTTAAAAAAATATAAGATAATTGATTTATTGATACTACCAGTGCAGAAACAATAACAAACATGGTACCGCAGAGATTAAAATTGAGAGTAGGCTCAGATATTTAAGCAACCAATGGCTCAGATATTTAAGCAACCAATGCAAGCTCGAATCTCATGGGGAGCTGATACTTATTTCAAATCCACTCTGTTTACTCATTGCTGTAATTCGATGACCTGAGTTTTTATGATAAAAAAGGCGACCAACAATAAAGACAAAGGAAAATAGCAACAAAAATTACTAATAATGGCTTACAATACTATACTAATAATATAAAAATAAAAGATCAAATGTAGAATCTGAACCTCAAAATTAATTCAATTCAAAAGCACCAAATATCAGATTACACTGCAATAAAATTTAATTTAATTAAAACATGGATGAAATGTAAACTTCAGATCACTTTAATTACACAAAAGAATATTGTGACGAAGTGGCATCACAGAATTTCACAAACTTATTGTGCATCTGTCTTTCATGCCAGAGTGTAAACTGAAAATTTGCATTTTGGATTAGAATCAATTTTAGGGTCCGGATTCTATATTTGATCCAAAATCTTTAAAAAATTTATCTGAGGAAACCGCCACTTGGGATGACAAAGCAGATTTGCTTGAAGACAACCTAAACAGGTGTTCCTTCAGTAAAAGGTAGAAAGAAATCAAGATAATTCATCAAAGTTATCCTGCTGGGATCAGACTCTCCATTTTCTTTGCTTTCTTAATCATCAACCGCACACATCTCATTCTTATGGCATCTCGTTGATCTTTTTCATCTTAATCCTTGAAGGGGGCTGTGAAAAGAAGAAGTGTTACAAAAAGAAGGCAGATTTATGCTTTAACCCTTGCAAAAATCATACCCCATGAATAATCTTGGCTTCCTGTATTGATAGATCAAAAAACAGACTAGTGCAAAAATTTCATAACAGCCTTTCTTCCTTATTCTCCTCTAGCTATGAAAATACACTGAATTCGTCTTACCATCCTATATTAGAAAAAAAAAAAAAGGAAAAAAATGTGGTCTTAGTAGAATCCTGGAAATATATGACATAGTGTATACTCTCACATCGTAGATACTTAAAAAACTAGAAAACCATTATCACTGGAATATCATCTTGAAAACTTAGATGCTTTTCTATATAAAACATCATGTGATTTTCACATAACTCCTAAGTCTCTGCAAATTTCTCTCATTATACTGTTATACTATAACTAAGTTATAAGAGGTATATGTACTCACTTATGTCAGTTTTCCCACACAATACCTATAAAAGTTCTCAATTAAACTTTTCAGGAGGATACGCCATGGGGTAAAGAAGTATTGATCAAATCTGGAGATGGGTAAAGGAATTTTTTTCAATTCTTGTTGTATATTTATATATATTCACTTATCTTTGTCTGCATGATACATTCAAAAGTTCTCAGTGAATTTCAATTACATCCAATTACATTTAGTGGAAGAGAGCATCATGAACTGAAGAAGAATTGATTAAATTTTGGGGTGGATCAAAAAACATTTCATATTTACCTTTTTTGAATCAATTGATTTTCATTCAGTTTTTAGTGACAATGCCATTGTCAGAGGGTTCCTAGTTTAATGAATTAATTTTTTTTTCTTTAGAGCTGAAAAAATTAATAAATAGTGTATGTTTACCTATACTGATTGCTTTTCGGTTCATAATGTCAGACAGATTTAAATTTACAAAAGTTGTTTTTTATTCCAATAAAAACCTAAACCAAATGAAATTTGGACAGGACCCTTTACTAAAGATAAGAGAGTAAGTTACATTATAATAACCACTTATGTCTAGCATAGCGTATATCTATACCAATACAATGCACTAACCAAAAAAAAAACAGGGAACCAAACGCAATTTTCACAATATGTACAAGTATTGAGTTACTTTCCTTGAAACTTCATTTTCAACTCTTTTCAAGCCGGATAATAAAAATATCTCTAGATCAGAAAAAAATTCCTGGATCTATCCAAAAATTGAATCACTTCTGTAGCCTATTGCCCACCTTTCTACAGAATTTCATTCAATTTCATTGAGAACTTTTGGAGGTATCGTAGGGACAAACACATGTAAATAGTTATACTCCATTGGCAGAGGTAAACAAAAAAAAAAGGAACCAATCTTTTTGAAAGCATGCTCCATGTGCTAAGAGGCATGCTAATATTCAATTAGTATTGATTTAGCAGAAATGTTGACCTCTGAGCCAAGTTCTTGTAACTTGTATCTAATCTGCCATCGGTTAGCTTGATGTACATTTACATTCAATCAAAGGATTTATACTCAATCCCGCTTTGACATAATTAATCCTTTTTCTCAAAGTACTTATTAATTACTTCACTTGATGTATAACACGATTAATTGTTCAAAGAGTATTTCAGACGATTGAACCTTTTGTTATTTATGTTATTCATCTAATGTTTCAGCCAATTCATTCTACAGCCTTCCTCAGGTGTAATATGTAATACCAATAAAGAAAGAATTTCTATTTCTGCTCTCTGTTATTGCAAAAAAGAAAAGAGACTCTTTCTTTACAGATATTACATATTACACCGAAAGAAAGCCATGGAATGAATTGGCCAAAATGCTGTGTAAACATCATTGTTTGAAAAACTCTATAAATGTTAATATACCTTCTCAAATTCATTGATTGTTGTCTGCACATGAGTGAAAAAGAAAAAATCTCCCCCAAGTTGAGAAGATAAAATTAGTAATTTTTCCAATACAGTCTAGTAACTACGTTAGTTTAAATGAAAACAATGCACAGGTATGATTGAACTTCTATTATCTCAATCCAGTCATATCCTTTGAGATTTGTAATCCACACACATCATGATAAGCAATTTGTGTTTATATTCTGTCAAGCTGAGGGTGGCAACTGATGTAGTAAAATAGAATTTTATGTTCTGATGACGTAGTGAAAATGCTAAATTCAAAGAACAAAAATTTTAAAAGTAATAATAACAAAAAGTCCGTTTGAGGTTAAAACACTTTTCTCCAAGCTTACTGCAACTAAAATTTCAATTATCTATGTATATAGAACTAGCAGGGAATGCTAGCATTGCTCGGAGAAAAATATCTGAACATCTGACAATACAAGAATAAAACACATTCTTTGCAAAATGTCTTCTTGCACAACACAACCAAATGAGCAAAGTGGCAGAAGACAAAAAATTGTTTGAGCGTATTCAGTGGCATGTTATATGATTGAATCTTGTCGTGCACACTCCAGGGATACCTGTGCAGGCCCGCATGCACTGCTGGACTGGTTATGTTCTCATGTCTCTGTTATTCAAAAGTTTGAAAGCAGAATCTGGGGTTCAAGATTCTGAAAATATGAAATTTATGAAACAATTTCTTTTCATCTTGAACTATAATTTTTCTTATAAATAACCCTGTACCTGGGTATTATAGTTACAATCTAATTTTTTTTTCAAATCTCCTGAAGGCTAACAAAATTTGTCTTATTTTCTCAAATATGTTGACTGAAATCAAAAACTTAATTTAGATACATTTTAATAAAGAAAAAACAACAAATGCTAACTTCAACATTAGAAATGGGAAAGTTTATAAGAAAGTGATGAAAAATAAACTGAACATTAAGCAAAATCCATTTATATGAATGGCTATTGTAGATTTTTATCTGATAAATTGGAAAAAAATTGGCCAAATGTAGTTAAAAAAAGGCTAATCCATGTCAGTTCTTTCTTAACACATCTGCCCACTTTCTCATGACTGTCAGACAGGCTTGTGAAAGCCATCTATTTGGATCATTTTTGCTCATGAACATTGTTACAGACAACCATATATATATATATATATATATATATATATTAGGATGCAAGTGTATCAATATATTTTAAATGTCGTTATTTTTGACGGCACAGGTAAGCTAGTAGGTTAAAAAAAGACTTGTTATCAAATTCTTATTAATACTCAAGTTATAATCTTCCTGGGCATAGGGTTTTAAATGATAGTATTAGGAGATATACACACTCATTCTTTCATAAACATTACAAATTTTCAAAATTGAGATAAATATTATTCATGTGTGGTTGCCATCTTTTCTATCCAGGCCGCATTGGGTTAAATTTACAATGTAAGTTTATGCTAAATTTATCCCTTCGTTTGTGTGCAGCATTGTGAATAGACTGAATATGTTCAGGTCAGATTCCAGGGCAGAAGAGATGGCAGCCATCCAAAATTAATTTTTATCCCAATTTTGACATACATGTCAGGGTTACAGATACATTTCTTTGAAATTCGAGAAAAACCTTATTTTCACCTCAACTTAATATAGAGCTTCAGTAGACATAATACCAGCACATTGGATACTGTTAATATTTGCATAGTTTTGTTTTTTTTTAATTATTTCTTTATATACCTGCATATACCATAGAATGCCAATACCAAGTTTTCTTCAAGGCTATTAGCAATTTTGCCAGCCTAAATCATATTTTAGCTGTAAAAAGCAGTTAATGTAAAGTGGCACCTATGGCAGCAGTTTGCTTACTTATTCATAGTAACTCAATTCATGAAGATGTCTTGTTTTCAGCTACATACAATTTTAATCTTCCATCAGTAGAAATAAGATGACTACTTACACTACTTCATTGGGTAAGGATTACATTACCAATTCATTAGAATTCTTTTGCCTGAGAACTTTACAGAAATAACATTACTTCCTCAATTACATTCCCATTGAATTGGATACTAACTCTTAACGCCTCATCTATTTCTTTGCTAACAAAAATTCAGAACTAAATTACATGTAAATACAAGAACTAGCATACAAACCTGTATCTCAACCAGCGAATCTTTCTACAAGTGGAATGAACTATTGAGATACTTTGAGAGTCCATGTCTAGAATGTATTTGCACTAAGGTCACTGTTTTGAAATAGGGACATGGTTGTCACTTTACCCAACTGAAATGCGGGCTGACTAAATAGCAGTCTCTCTCCAGAACTGACACTAATATTTTCATTAAATTTTGACTAGTTTTTGCTTTCATCTTAATTTAAGTCGTTTTTATACAACTTTCAATTCGACCTATGTTTCTATGGCAATGAATAACACACTGTTCGATAAATTAGGATGAAGGTAAAACCTAATCGAAAGTTAATAAAAATAATGTTACAACACTTCATCCAATAATGATTGAAATTGAATTATTAAGACTACTAGATCTCATACATAGACAAAATATGGCACCAAGTTTCAGTTGTAGGGAAAGAGTTTAAATGTGTGAATCAGCTTCTACTAATCCATGAATGTCTTTGTGGCCAATTGGCAAAAGCAGCTAGGAGTAAACTTGACTGCCTCTGGCATTGAAGGCTCTTTACAAAAAATCTGAAAAATCTGAGAATGGCTTTCTGAGAAAAACAACCAATTGTGATCAGTCTGATAGTGTTGTACAGGGATCAAATTCAGTATGAAGGGAAGATATGGATGTCAAGATAGAACCCCTATATAAGGAGGGTAGGAGAATAACAAGAGTTTGGGCGATCAAAAATGCTAGGCTCTCAGAGGAGGCCTCTCCTTCCAACATTTAATGCAGTGGTTCCCAAACTGGTGGTCTGCAGACTCTTGATGGTTGTAAAGTGTATTGTAGAAATAGCAGAGAGTGAACTATCCTTCAAATTGGGATCCAAGACAATATATATATACATATACTTATATATATATATATATATATATATATATATATAAGTGATCCCCAAAAGACACTCATTTCTTTATTCATTTACATGATCTCACAAATACTTTCCATCACAGAGTAACACATACATACTAAGAATCTAACTTGTTGAAAAATAAGATTCATGAGGAATCATATGAAATGTATACAGTCAAGGTTCGTGGCGAGGCTGTGGACATTAACCCACAGAATTTTTTAAAAATTCAGATCACTTGTATTCTCAACAGCAGTTAAGAAATGGAGTTCTTCTTTAACTTTGAGCTCTCTCCCAAACCCATGTTTCTTTTTAAGGGAGGATGAATGCGTCCTATAGAAAAGCAAGATAAACTGGCTGATAATTTCAGAAAGGATGTAAAGTATATGGACCATGTAGATGGCTCTCCTCTGTCTGATGCTGATGGTGGCTACCTTTTGCACAAAATTGTCTGGCGTAGTGATGCTATGTACGGTCATATCCTCACTAACTATGTGCAATATATCATCAGACATTATGGAGGGAATGTGATTGTGATGATGGGTGGACATTGAAATGAGAATTGTACCAAAACATCAGCTCAGAAGTTATGTGCTCCTTCTAAGTATGCTGTGAAAGAGATCAGCTTTGAATCAAGTATGAGAGCAATAACTGAACAAAATTAATTTTTAGGAAGCGAGTCTAATAAGATCAGTTTTATCAGCATATTGACAGACCTCCTTGTGGATGAAAATATACAACTGAATCAAGCTGCAAGAGATTCAGATTTTCTCATTGTTTCAACAGCATTGGAATCTGCAGCTCAGAATTCTGTCCATGCAGTTGTCATGGGTAAGGATACAGATCTTCAGCGTATATTTGTCGAGGGATGTGAGACTAGCAACGTCTCCATTCAGCTGGACACTGGCGATCCCTCGAAAAATTTATAATGTCAGGGATGCTCAGAAAATGTCACAGCAGCCCAACAAAAGGTTCTTTATGTTGTCCATTGTCTTACGGGTTGCGATTCTTACTCAGCTCCGTTGAATAAAGGAAAAATAACTGCCTGGAACCTTAACATGAAATTGCAAGAACTTCAGGTATTTAATGAGGAGAATTCTAACCATTCTCAAATACAGACTTATGGAGAGCATTTCCTTCTCAAGTTATATGGATGTCCTGTCTCTTGAACATCTAACAATGTTTCTTGAGGTACCACCAGTATATCGCAAAATCAAGTCTGACATCAACATTTAAGCTGGAGGCTATTCCTCCAATATCTGAAACAGCTGTTCAACATTCTTGTAGGGCCTATCATACATCCCAGCAGCGCCTCAGTAGAGATCTAAATCCCACTCAATGGGGTTGGGAGAGAATGACAACTAAAATTCCTGCACAAGGTATACTGCTGAATATGATCTTATGTGGGTATAAGACTGAATGTGGTTTAAGCATCAAAAAGATTGGTATGAATTGCAGTACCATGAACAGCTTCTATTAAGGACAAACTAGCGCCAATATTTCACAGGAATTGGAGGCCAGCGAGCCATTTGAAGAAAATGGTGGAAGTGTTGCAGTTGACAACCGTGATATCATTGACCAGGAAGAAGACTTTGATCACGCATATGTTATCACAGGGGACAACTGAGATTCATTGTGACTTGTAATTTGTTAATACATTAAAGAAAATTTGTTAAAAAATTGAATATTAGTCAATAAAAAGTTAATGAAAATAAAACAGAAACGACTTGAATCTAGTTTTGGATGTTGATTCATTCATTGAAAAAGCTTCCAACACATTTCAAAATACATTGCCTGTCCATAGCCAGAAAAAAATAAAGGTGTTAGTTGTATCTCAATTTGATTAAATGAAAATTCTCCAAATTTCCAAAACTTATCAGGAACATATTTTTCACCTAAAAAACTAGTACATGAACCAGAAACCACACTTTATTTAGACAGTTGAGGAACAATCACAAATTGCCATCCAGACCCCCCCCCCAAAAAAAATACGCTTTGTAGAAGAATAGTTCACCAAATTATACAACCTTCAGGTGTCCATAGAACCCCAGGTTGGGAATCACTGCTTTAAATATCATATAAATACCACAAATTTTGTGAGCTGCCTCTGGATCATGCTCAAGTGGATACTTCTTTCAATGGTCACACTGGTTTCTTATTCTATTGGACTAATAGTCTACATATTACCAAAGGTATTTCCAGCTTTCATGGTGTGGGTGGCCAAGTGGTTAAAGGCATGGAAAATGAGCCGAGTTCAAACTCCAGCTGAGACAATAAGCGTTCACTTCACACTTATGTTCTTAGGAAAAGCATGTATCCATTCACCACACATGGGTTAGCATAGTGGGGAGGCCCCTTAACCCCATCCCCCATGTCTTCTCCCCTAGAGATGGGTGGTCTATGTTAATTCGACAGGCATGGCAAGCTAGAAGTGGATTGTGGTAAATTGCTCATGTAAAATAAAGGAGAGTGAAAGGAGAAAGATGAGAGGAATACGATTGCTATCTCCATGATACCTAGAGTATAAATAGAAGATAAAAAATTTAAAAAGGAGAAAAATTTTCAGCTTTATAAATACTTAACTTTTTGAAATAGATTTGAGAAACTTGTCAGAGAACAATGGAAAAAATACATAAATATCAATTGCCTATCAAATATTTACTTCAACCTGGTTGGAGAGATTTCTTCACTATGAATGGATCTAAATAACCTTGAAGGCAGTGATCAATAAATATATAATTTGTTTGAATTTAGATTTTTCTCTAGGATTTGAAGACATGACCTCTTCAAAACCAATATCTGTTCTAAATCAAACATTTGTCTTAATTCACATCACTCTACTAGAAGAAATCTGTGTGCATGTACCGCAATTACTCAACTACTGGCCACTATATGAAATTGACATTTTCAGTGCACAACGAGATTTATCTGTTATATAAATGTATCAGATTTGGTTTGCTGCCTCTGGACCATGCCCACTAAGTGAATGCTTCTTTCAATGGCCACACTGGTTTAAACATGATTAGTTCGAATGAATTCCCATCACAGTCTTCTTGAGGCAGACTTTTTGTATGCATATATACATAGGTACATCAGTAAGTCAGAGGCCTGATGATGAGAAAACACTCATTTGGCACAACTAATATCTATTTTTTCTATACAAAATCTTACTTGTCAATACAATTGATTCAGTGGTGAACATTAATCACATACATCAAACATTACACTGTAGAAATTCCAGATCAATTTCAGCTGATAACTTATTGGGCAAAAGACTTATCGATCCACTTTTATGTGTGTGTGTGTGTATATATATATATATATATATATATATATATATATATATATATATACACACACACACAGAGTACAAATCAGGTATGCAATACAATATAATGCAATATCCAATGTATGATAGATTTATTTCATAAAGTGCTCGATACAGTCAACTTGAAATTGAATTGGTTTAGAGTAGAGCTTAAACTATAACGGAATGAAGATTTGCTACAAAAACACATTTATGTTTCTGCCCTGTTTGGACATCTTCAGATGATCTGTCAAAAGCCCAAACTGGGCAGAAATGTAAATGTGTGATAAATCCTCATTCCAATATATATATCTCAGAGACTGACCGCCCAAGTACGCAAGGTAGGCACTGCCTAATGAGTAAAAAATTATAAAAGTTAATTATTCCATATAAAAAGTGAAAGATTTACAATTCATTCATCAGCAGATTTGTAACACCACACTAAATTCAATGCATAATTCAATAAATGGTCGCTACTTTTGACTCATAATAGGTGTTACATTTAAATATAGTATTCATGGTCTAAATGTAACAGCTATTATAGTATAGAGGTAGTATCATTTTCACCTTGGGCATTATAGAGTGGCAAAGAGTTGATGTCATCATCTGAATTCTTGCTCCACCAGTTAAAAAAAATAAAAATAAAAATAACACTTAATTTGTATTAGGAAAATCTTGCTTTGTACATACATGAATGCTCAGCTGTGCATATGGATTTTCTAAGACAGAGATGTAGAAAAAAAATAAATAGAATTAAGGAAGCCATAAAATAAGAGATTCACACCAAATATAAAAGTGGATAACACTTTTAGTTAAACAAAATTCTTCACATATTCAATGACAGGAATCACAGGAAATGCACTTAATCTTCTTTTTGAAGAAAGATAAGCTTACATCAGCCAACTGCCACATGTTCAAGTATTTATATGTTATGTATTTCATTAACCCATTAACTGCAAATGATAATTTCCATCATGACAGTTCTATGGGTAACTCAATAAAATTTCCATTTTATTGCCATTGATGACAACTCCGTTTTATTTGTGAGTCATGGCTCTTACCTTCCAATGGATAACTTGCAAGGGATAAGGACCTTTATCTTGAAATGGATAAGTATTACTCTTTACCACCTTTCACAGTTAATCGGTCAATTTTCAATTGATGCTTTTCCGCTTTCATCATTACATGGTTTTTGCATGAGGCAAGAATCAGTTGAATTAGCCAGAACTTTCAATCAACTGATAACCGTATATGCTTTATTCAGAGCAGGGGTCAAAGCAAATAAAAATGTAACAATCATACAAAGCAATGGAAATGGCATTCTTTTTCATTCCATCAATATTATATCTACATAGATTTCCATGTCCTATTCTTAATGAGAATTATGAAATTCTTTTTGTGGGTAAAAGTACTGTCAAATTAGGGTTCAAATTCAACCAAATACATCAATAGAAAGTCAAGGGAGCGTGTTGTTGGAACATTTTTAGGCCACTGCAAAAATCAGACTTTAGCTCTATTATTCTTAACTGGTTTTCCTCGATCGCTAACATAGATGAGGCACGCTTCTCACCAACTTAAAATTCCCTGATATTGTTCCAATTTCCCTGAAAATAGGCACCAACATTGGGGTAATTGATGGCCACCTACCTCCCATTCAGTTACCCCCTAAGCTAGTTTTTTATTCAAATATACATATAAAAAAAACACACCAAAAATGTCATCAACCTGCAATTCTGCAAAATATTCTTAAATAAAATACAAAAGCAAAGCTACAATACACTTTTTTAAGAGTCTTGCATATTTGAAAGTTGAAAAAAAAAAAAGCAACAAAAAAAAAAAAAAAAAACCTTATGCGTTTCCCTCCAACGGTTGAGAAGTAGCTGTACTTAGCCTTTGAATTCCCTTATAATTTCTTTATATTCAGGTAGGGTGATTATATTTTTCCCTAAAATTCACCGCCATTTTGAACAATTTTTGGAAATCTCAGAAACTCCTTGACAAATTATAAAATTCCCTGACAATTCCCTGTCCTTGAGAAATTTATTTATTCCTGACATTTCCCTGATGGTTAAGAACCCTGTAAGGAAAACAAAGAATTTTTGTATCCAATGTCACATATTTGATAAACTCGAAGGGTGGTAAGACTGCAAAATAGTTCTGGCCCACAGGCAGTAGTTTGCCAACCCCCGACTTGGAAAATAAAAAACATGATACTCTTAAACGAGGTCATCTACGTTAAAAGATTGAGAAAAATAATGACAAACTTGCTGAATTCATGGAAATTTCACGGGTGTTGTCAACTAAGATTTGCCATTATCTTATGCTTACATTATTCTCATACCCTTTACCTGTATCTTCTCATTCTCTCTCTTATTCCATTTAATCTTCATCACTCATTCCATCTAAGTGTTATTCAAACATGGAAAATCTTCTTAGGCAAAAATAGCATCCATTGTTGTGCTGAGTGAACCCTCTTCCTCTTCCACCTATACCCTTCCTGTACCTCCCACTAAGCCAACTTCCAATGACTTGACTTAAAATACCATCACCTCTATTTTGGAAGTCTGGGAACACTCAAACATTCATGCCATAAAAAATAATGGTGTGTGCTTCTTCTCTTCACATCATTTCAGTATACAAAATGTTTTAATAGGAATGATCTACTTTCAGATAGCCAGGGACACCTGACTGTATATATATATATATATATATATATATATATATATATATATATATATATATATATATATATATACACATAAATAAATACATGCATACATGCACTTGTTTTCAATCAATTCATAGAAAATTTTTTCAAATTTTAAACAGCCATTTTAGTCAACCCTAAAACTTATAAAATTCCAAGTAAAAAATTTGAGACATTCAATCATTTTCAAATAGATATTAAATTGCAAATATTTATTCATAAATAATTAGAAACTAATACTAAAATACACATGCAAAGATATATTCATAAACTAATCTTTGTTTATACGCTTTAGTATAATATGTTTAAAAGATGTTTAGATAAACCCTTGCTGACACTACAATATAGACAATTGATTTTCCGCAGGTGGTATTTGTATTAAAGCTGACAGCTGATACATACGATGATAATTATAATAATTTCAAGAGATATGTTGGTAATAAATCAATTTGAAAAACAATAATGAAATTTTGTGTTAGCTCATCAATTCTGTAACATGAAAATAGCTTATGATAAATCGTTAATGTTTATAATGAAACTTTCCAGCATATTAGAGTTTTATGATCATGATTATCTATTGAATTCATAAAAAAAATTTGAATGTCAAGATCAAGAGAAATAACTCCTGATTAAATTTATCTCTTTTTGAATTTTTTCATATTTTTAATTCAAGTCACAGAGTTCAATTATTTTTAAATTTATTCATTGAAGATTTCCACTGTTGGTTACAAACAGTTCATGAATTTAAGAGTTATCAGAAATATCATCAACAAGGCAATCATCTAAAAGTGGAAAAATAACATCTTCACATTAGAGAATTCTAATTTATGGCAGCACTTCATGTTAGTATTCAGTTGCAATACGGAAAGCTCAAAAACTAATCACTTTTGAAGAATGTTATGCCCTTACTGAAGCATTTTTTCCAGATAAGCACTTAAGATATAGTGATTTCTTTTCTCATTCCAACAATTTGGAGTAACAAACAAGAATTGAAAATTCAAAAAAAGAAAAGTTGTGAATATGTTGTTCCTTTACACTTAGAGGGAAAAAAAAAGAAGAATAATATCGCTCATTGACTTTAATCAGTTCAAGCTAAAAAAGAACTGAGGAAGAAGATTCCATCTTTTCTTCTGTCCATATAGTTGAAAGAGGTATGTGTATTCACTTGTGTCTGCCCATACCATATCTCTAGAAGTTCTCAGCGAATTTCAATAATATTTCGTGGAAAGGCGGGCAATGAAGGAAGCGATTCATTTTTGGGAAAATCCATGGATTTTCCAGTTATCTCCCTCGCATCGTTGCTATATATCCACACAATATCTCCAAAAGTTTTATACGAGTTCAAATGAAATACTCTCAAAGGGTAGACCATGGGGTAAGAAGGATCTGGTTAAATTTTCAATTGGATCAAGGCATTTCTTACAGTTACCACCCTTGTATTCATTTTCTTATACTGATTTTTATTCAGTTTTCCGTCACAATAGTGTTGGCAGAGATGTGCTCTCTGGGGGCTTTCTAGTTCTATAATGCAAACAATCTTGATTAAATACTTTTTTCGGTGTTACATTCAGCTGTTCTTTGCTATTTGGCATTTAGCTGATGTTAACGCAGAGAGCTAAAGATAGCAGAGGTCTGACAAATCTAGGGGAAGGTCTATGTCCAATGACAGAAAGGCTGATGATGATTAATAGTAAATATTGATCAGCCAAAAAGCCTAAAAAGCATTACCGAAAAATTCTCCAGCTATTTCAACATATTGATGATCAAGTAGCTTCGAAATCATTTACCTCTGCCAATGAAGTTGAAAATAGATTTCTTTTGTTAATGAATGATAACTATTCAAATTATTAGAATAAATGATAGAAAACAGAAATATATAGAGAGAAACAACCTTTAAAACAGCCTAAATTTAATTGTTGAATCCTGGTTAACAAAATGAAATACAGGTAAACTCTTAAATTCATATAAAAAACTGAATGTTATTACAAAGGGAAATAACTAAAGATTGAAGTTACTTCTCTTACACTTTTAGGTAATTTGAAAAAAAAATTTGTATTCTATTCACAGAGGAGTTCCACTTCAAATGTGAGCCGTATCAAGCGGTCCATGAAATTAGGAGATAAATGAGATCAACACAAGGCTACCCTCCAGAAATTTGACATTCAACCATCCGATTGTGAAATGTGCACGTGACCATTTAACATGAAGAAGAATTCGCCATCATGAAATAAAGAAATTTGTGCAAGTTTTGGCAAAAAAAACCCATAGATCAGATGCAGAAGCCAAATGAGAAACATGAAACCAGTGACAACAAGAATCAATTAAAAACCCTGAACATCACTAGGCAACTTCTACACATTGTGTGAGGAAGAATCTACCTTGCAAGGAATAGACTTTGAAGATATCAAAGAAGATATTTCAGACCTATACTCAATAACAAGAATCCCCACAATAAAATATTCCTACCCAATAGTATCACATTTTTCATCCCAGTCATGTGTGTTATTTCAGATTATTTTACAGGCTGAATATATCATTGTAATTTTCCAGAGACACGCCAGTTTTCAATAAAGTGCTGTACAAAACTGAAGTAAAATGTTTTATTTGGACAGCACTTATCTGTCTTGCGAGAACTGAAACAGTCGGTTCCACAACATTTCCTGGTTGCTTTTTACCGCTGGTGAGATCCTGCCCTTCATTTCCCCGGGCAAACAATTTACCCGCCTACAATGTTTCCCAGTCACATAATTTAGCTGACGATGACATTTCCCATTTGCATTTTCCACTTGAAGGCACATACATGCTCACTAATGAAAGCACATGCACACACACAGTGATACACTAACACACATACTAATAAAACTGGCATACCAGAACATGTACACATACATATACGCACATACATGTACACAAATACATACATGTTGTAAGCATGTAACCTGCTTTACTGGGAGAAGTAGTTGGCTGATGAATTGTTCAACCAGGAAATGTCCTCAGTTGGTAAATTGTTTGACCGGAAAAATACGACCAAGAAACGTTGTTGGATGGTAGATTGTTTGACCACAGAACAATGTCAGCTGGTAAATTGTTCAACCAGGAAAATGGAGGGTAAGATATTACTGGTGGTAAAGTACTGACTGGGAAATGTAGTGTCACCAAAACACTCTCATAGGATCTATCATGGAATAAACCACTTTCATTTTTAAGTTTTCAAAAACTTTTTTCATATTCATGTTTTTGTAAAATGACAATTGGAAGGTGAGGAGAAAATTTAAGAGAAAAACAGGTGTTACATCTTGAAGAATTTTATTATCATGTGGGCATATTCTGACGCATTTTGAATGGTTGCCATCTACCTTTTTTTCAAGAACTTGCAGCAGTGCTGAGAAAACTATACGCTGCTTACATGTTTGAAATTTCTGGGTTGTTTAGTGGGAGGAGAGATGTTTGCCTCCATTTAGGTGAGAGTCAAGTTTGGTTTGGAATAAGGTGGGTCTGTGAGGGGAGGGGTCAAAGGGTGTTCGTATCTGTATCTGGCTTGTCAGAGATGAGGGTCAATGAGTGGAGGGGTCAGGATGGAAATAGTCAGTTTTCAGGAAAAGTCTGTTTGGCTGTGGGGTTTTTTTTTTTCAGAATGGGGAGATGGTGTCTAGCATTTAATATTAGTAATGATATTCAATTCTAGCATATTTATATAATAGCTCTACTTTTGCAGGAAAATTCCCATAAGAGATATACAATAACAAATTGGCCTTCTAAAAGATCATGTGAATTTTTTACAACCATTTTAGTTTATCTTAATTTTTCTTATTGCAACTCAACTCAGGTCATTGATCTACTGCAATTAGTAAACTTGGTTTGGAAATGAAGAATAAGCTTCCGGTGAGACTCAAAACCATGTCTTTTATGGAATATGGAAACCTGGTTAAATGATTCAGAAAAAGTTAAAACTACTGAAGTTGCTTTAGTGATAGGGTCCATTGTTTTAAATAGTGGGTATGAGATGTTTTTATCAGCAAAATGCTCACTTTAAAGTAGGAGAGTCTATGATTACGTTCAGAGAACCAAGAAAATCACACTGTTCATTATATGAGTAGATCACTGTGAAGACTTAGCAACCCAAGACAAAATGACCAGAGAATCTAAAACCTATTTTTATGTGTTAAAAAGAGCAGTCACACATATACAAAATTGTACACATGGAGATTTAAAAATAGGTTTTCCTACCCGACTAATTATACTAATCATGTATATACTATCATTCTGAAAAAGAGTTTGGTGGAGCAAGAAAATATTTTGATGAATACTACAGGAGGAAGAAATAGATGCATTTTTATGGTAATAAAACTAATGTAAAAAGAATGAGTCATGAGAGAGGCGAGCTAAGGATAGAATGGTCACAGCATGACCAGTCTACACTCCACCCTTCTATCAGACTTATTTCAGAACATATATAAAAATGCAATCTATCTATATGATGAAAAATGTGACGCTTTCTATTTGTTTCCCTGTCTGTAATAATGCAACGTTCAAAAGTAACAATTTTGCAGATAAAAATATCTCCTTCCCATCATTTCGAACATGGACTCTTCCAATTCAACACGTTCAGTAGTTTTTGTTTTGTTTTTTTCTAAAAAAAAAAAATAAATAAATAAATGAATAAAAAAATCATCTCATACAAATCCAAATATATCCATGAATTCCTTTTTATGTAGATTTACTAGTAACTATACAGTTATATAAGTAGGGGATCATCCTGATTGTCCAAATGGCATAAATGTTCGATAATGCACCAGTTAGTGCTGGTGAGTTTGAGTCATGTCTTTTAATCTAGGCCACAGTTCTTCAAAGTACAAGTCCCAACCTATTAGTGGGTTGCAAGATCCTGAAGAAACAGTCACAGGTTAAAAATAAATGATGAATAATAAAAGTGGGAGTAAGGAATAGGTGGCAATGAAACAATTAAAATTTGAAATATGAATATATTTGATTATTTCATTTTTACTTTTGTCATCAATTTATTTGTTAAACTGTTAAATCATAACTGTAATAATGGTCTTGGCATGGTTGAAAAACGACAACAGAGCTTTAATGAGAGAGAAATTGTGGACAAAGATACAATTCATACAAATACAGTACAACGAGT
The DNA here is from genome assembly GCA_963457665.1 of Thysanoteuthis rhombus. Taxonomy (NCBI): domain Eukaryota; kingdom Metazoa; phylum Mollusca; class Cephalopoda; order Oegopsida; family Thysanoteuthidae; genus Thysanoteuthis; species Thysanoteuthis major. Next base: position 49,973,405 of record OY735204.1, on the reverse strand, counting down.
ATGTACCACACAAGTACACCTTTGGAACGAACATGAATTTATTTGCATCCAAACTCCAAGAGCATACATGAAATATGTCAGTAGGTCATGAAGTTATTGCATAAAATTAAACTGGGTTGCAATTGAAAAAGTATGATCAACCCTGATCTAAGAGATTGATGAAAAGACAAGAGATGCCCTTAATTTCGAGAGGAAAGTTATTTGGTATTGTTTCTCCAATCTAATGAGAGAAAAAAAAAAAAATGGGAGATTTCATATCAGATTAAAGAGACTTTCCTGCTGATAATCAGCCACTATCTCGTGAACATTGATTTCCTTTCACAGCATGTTCAGCTCTTGATTGCCAAACTTGAGAAAAATTATGCCTTCTGAATAGAGAATAAAAGAATCTTTGACCATATCACTAGAAACACATAAAAGTTCAGCATTCCTGGTAGAAATAATCATTATCACCACCTGCAGAGCCACAGGGGCTAACACTATCATTATGCCAATCACCACTTTGTCAGCCTGAATATTATAACTGTCATTCATTCATTTCTTGTCGCTTGCAACCATGCCAGTCAGTGGGGAGGGGGGAGCCTTTGGAGAGTGTTATTGAGCGCAATATAGAGATCGGCCTCCTCCTTATAATGTTTAATAAGATTGCCACGGGATGTTCTCTACGTGATTCCTAGCCTGTCATCCATCTAGGTACTGACTAGGCCCCCACATTTCCATCATCAAACTTCCTCAGTAATTACCATCATTATACGATAGTTAACCTCTCCACAAATGACTGTTATAATCAATGATCATCATCATGAAGACCACTTATTCATGAAGCATTTAAATTCTGTTAGAAACCGTCAACATACGTTTCTTCAATTGTTAAGTGATCCTGGCTACCTATGGAGCTAAAGGGCTGAAATTTAAACATTTACGTATCTGAAATTTTAAAAAGGGTGTTGGGTAACCCCCATTAAGTTTTTGTGAGGTGGGTAGGATAATTTGCAATGTAAATTTATACAAAATTGGTTCATTAGTTTGCGTACTTCAATTCATCGCTACTACAAAAATATCAGAAGTACATTCACCATTTGTCAAGTGGTCCAAGTAGAAAACTGTCTACAATGAATGTGCTCAGAGAGGGTGTCTCAAGAGAACAATATCTACTAGCTGGGTCTGTGGAAATTCCATGGGTATTGACAACTAAGATTATCCATTATCTCATGCCTCTGCTCTACTCTTTGTCTGTATCTTCTCATTTTCTCATTAATCTCTTCCAATCTTCATTGCCCATCCGTGTTTTTATCTCAATGTTTCATACTTGACAAGAGATAGAAGCGATGCACACATATGCTCTACTGCATCCTCTCTTATCTTTATTTTGTTCCTTCTCTCCATAAATAATCTTGATGTTTCAATGTTTATGGCTTTCCATCTTTTGCTCATTGTCTCTTGATATTCAGCCATTAAGCCTGTCTCTCTATGTCCATCTTTTGTCGCCATCTTTGCCCCTTTCCCTTTCTCTATGTATTTGTATTCATTCTTTCCTTTCAGAATCAGTCATTGGACATAGACCTTCCCCAAGATTTACCAGACCACTCTATCATGGACATCGCAAAGCCAATACTTTCTAAATTTAAAAAAAAATTTCCTCCAGCTCTCTTACCCCCTACCATTCCTCCTCCACACCCCTTTGCCTCCCAATCCAAAAATCGGGGATCAGGCAGATACTAAACTCTGCTTCTAGGTAGAAGAGTTTAACAGTTGTACATACAAACAAGCAGAATGATACATAACAGGTATTCCCATGTAGTTTTTTTTATTTTTGATAATTACAGGTTGTATTATCTACATTTGCAAGCAACAGTTAGATTAAATCACCTTGACTAGTTTTATTTCAAGTAAATGAACACATCTTTGCCGCAATCAGAGTACAGAGCTTTTAAAAGGTTCAACCATCAAGTCTTTAAGCTGGTCCTCATAGTAGTTCAAAATGGAGAAAGAATCCAACAGTGTGACTTTCTCTGTTTCTCTGTCTGCAGTAATGGACTCTTAAACTTAAATGAAACAAATTAGCTGGTAAAAATATTGCCAACCAACTATTTTAAAACAATGGACTCATCAACTGATATGAATTCAGGAGTTCTTTTCTTCATTAAAAAAAAAAAAAAAAAAAAAAAAAAAAAAAAAAATCACCCAATAGATATACGAATATATCTGAATTTTTTCATGGAGATTGAATAACACTTGTATATTTTTTAGTGAAACACTTTTCATTGAGTGCACAAATATTACACTCAGATCATACTAAGAAATACTGATCTTAGGCATAGAGCACAGATACACTGATCCGAGACAGAAGTGCCAATCCATACATGAATAATCCAGTCATTTTTGATAAGTACTATGCTAACACATAATTTGACAGATACCAACTTATTTATCCATGCATGTACTAAAGATCTTTTCTTTCAAAGACTTTACACCTGACTGTTACCCTAACAACTCTAAGGATAAGAGAAAAAGAACAAAACACTGAAAACTAATTTTTTTTTTTTAAATAAAGAATTTTCACAATCTCATAAATATCTTTCATGATTTTGAAAAACTTTAGAACAATCACAAGTTTCCATGAACTTTGGAATCTGGAATCATTCAAGTTTCATCCAACAGTTGCATGTAATCCCATCAGTTCATTAAAAATGCTTGAGACCATTTTAGACATCCCCAGAAACTCACCATTGGTGACTACAATTTCTTTTCTAGAAGTAACCAGATAAGATAATTATCTATCAATTCATATGACAACCATATTCATATACCTCTCATATACAAAATATGCTAGAAAGTATACTAAAATACACATGGTATGTCTATCACAACCGATGATGGAAATGGGTTTTGAGAACTAGGTATATGGTGAGGCTGTGTTTTATGAACTAGACATACAGCAATGTCTCTATTAGTAGATATTGAACATGAAAAAAAAAAAGGAAATTGAGAACGTAGGTGTAAGCTATACTACTGCGTACCCCACCTACTTTCAACCACTGATCACAGCGTATAAAGAATAAGGATTAAAAAGAAAAATAATGAATTAAAAGCAAAAAAGGCACTGTACCGATTGCAGTTCAACTTCACAGATGACAACTTTATAAAAAGGTAAGTATTTTTTTGCCACCTATTTCCCTGAAACTATTTTTGATTTATTTGTTAAGATTTTTCCCTTCAAGCACCACAATGAAACCAAAAGAATCAGTTTGCAATAATTTGGTCTCCATTACAAGACAATGGTCTTCGGTGACCTCACGAAAGGCAAATGACAAATTTTGCCATGATTTATGAGAGTACACCAACAAGGTCACAGACTTATAAACACACAGCAGGGAGCCAATATAAATGCCAGTATACAGCCACTAATACAAATGCCTATTTCTAGAACCGCACGATTCACAGAAAGCATGATAAAAATGAAAAATCAATTGTGGCTAATTCAGAGTATGATTAGGGGGAGTAAATCGAGAAAATTAGGGTAAGAAGCAGGTTGCAATTCATGACAAAGCCAAGAAAAATGATCCAAGCCAGGCTTTAACTCAAGCCTACTAACGTCATCTAAGGTATTCAGTTGTTTCTCTATCAAAAATAGGTGTTCAGTTGAAAAATTTACCATGTCCAGATAAAATGCACTAAATGCTGATTGTACTACATTTTACGTTAATAATATAGATCGAAAATAACCAAGTCTGTTCACAATGGGAAAGAATGGAACAGGCAATGAAAAAAAAAAAACAATAAAAGTATTAATCCAAAAATTCATGCAATATTTATTATAGATTAATAAGATTTATCAACTTGAAACTTAATTTGAAATTAAAAGTTGAAAACTTTGAAAATCCTTCAGAGAATAGTCAAATTCCAAGAAGCTAAATCTTGAAATACTCAAGACCTGATCATCACTGCTTCTAATTCAAAGCAGATCTGAAATTCAGTTTTTGAAAATGGTAAAAAAAGACTCAAAGGGTGGAAATAATGGAAAAGAAAATTCATTTTTTAATGAATATCAAATGCTCTCCCCCCACTAAATTTGAAGAGATTTCTTTCAATTTTCTGTTCATTGGGATATGGAAATAATTTGCAAAATTGTAGGAAAACTCAGATATGGTCTTCTGTTATTTAAAACATTTGACAATTCCTTGTATCTGTTTTATTTGTGGGATACTTTTTACATTGTTTCGGCCATGTACTCTCCAGCCTTCCTTGGATATCAGTGTTCTTAAATGTTGAATCTGGCTCAATAAAGCAACAGACTACTAATGAAGGCAAAAAGGTACACAGCCAAAACAATTTGAAAAATAAGCAATGAAAATAAAGAAACCACATACAATGATTAAAGCATCAAAATTCAAACAAGTAATTTCGGCTAAAAAATTGAATATTTCTTTCTTACAGCTAAAACAATCGTTGATTACTGTCTATGTTACAAAAAGACAATAATCTATACGCAAATATGAAGACTACAGTTTTTTTTGCCATCATAAATTTGAAATTCAAGCAGAGCTTACAAGTTTTGAAAAACTTTTCCAAATATTTTTTATTTACAATTTGTCGATAAGGTTTTATTCCAAGATAAATCAGATCGAAAGCAAGTTCCATCAACTCAGCACCAGTAATTAAATAATGAAGATATTCCAAAAAACCATAGCTGTAACCATTAAGTCAGAAATTCCCAAAATCAGAGTAATTTGAGGGTTTCCTATTAGTATGAGTATTTGTTTTCACTTCACTTATATCATTTTTGGTACTTAAATGTTCATTTTAATCTAAATATAGTTAACTTATGTAAATGTTTTATTAATTTGTTCGATTTTGCTTGTGGGTAATGAGCTTTTTTGCAATTCTGGAAAAGGATGATCCCACCTAAAAGTTTAGGAACCACTGCAAGCTTTCAGTCTCCATCAGCATATCTACATGGATACATATACAGTGAGTGCAAAAAGTATCCAATACATTTTTTTTTAAAAAGTTTATTTTAACAAATCTATACACATTCAAAACTGACAGAATTTAGACCAGAGATTTCTGATTTTTGTACACAACTTTTTGATGTTCAGTCTTGTTTCAATATTTTTTTTGATTTTTGTATCTTTTAATCTTCGATCCAAATTCTGTCAATTTTGAATCTATATGAGGAAGTTGAGATGAGCCTTTAAAATGCATCCAATACTTCTTGCACTCACTGTATATCTATAACACTTACAATGCCAAAACCATTTCAATAGTCCAAGTCTATTTTGGAAAACAAGGATCTGTTAATTCAATTAGATAAGCCTCCATTAAGATATTTGGAAACCTTTGTTACAAAATCACAAACTTGAGTTCCAGGCATTACATCAAGGTCACCAACAACGCAATGTTCATTTAATAAAACATTATCTATGAATAGCAAAGAAGGAATGTTTCAGGAATAAGAGTGCTAAACTGAACTGGATGATACCTCAGTTTAAAGTTTATTCATTATCTAATAAAGTCATCTGGAAACCACAAAAACTGCCAACATGTATTCAATACGGCTATCAAGCTAATGGTTGGAGGCTCTGAAGTTCAATTCTCATTGAGCAGAGTTTCCCAAACTTTTTCAGATTACAGCCCTCTTAGAGCATATATTTCATCAGTAAAAAACAATACATTGAAAATTAGATTTTGATAACATTTTTTAATACTTGAACTTCAAACAGCTTTACTGTAAAATCAGGTATCGATTTACATTCTTTGTTCCTTGCTCTCCTTACTAAACTTTGTCTTCCAACATCCCTCCCCCTTAAAATTTTTCAGTGCCCCCCAAGCACCATTTGTAATCATTACCATTGAGGGTTGCTAATGTTTCATTATATTTCTTCAAACAAACCTATCAAACAATGCAAAGAAAAGCATCTAATTTCAAACCTATACAATCGTCCTTCCTAAAGTAATCAGTTTTATACTAAATAATCACAGATATCCCTCATAGAATAAATATTTATATGATATTTATCAACTACGTTTTGGGCTATTACTTTATTACTTGCTTTTCTCTAACTAATTACAGCTTTTTATCACAAAACCCTTTCAATTGCTTAAGTGAATACCATGAAATCAGAAACAATGCAGTTTCCGACGAGATTAGAATTAACATCCCACATCTCGAGAGCTTTCATGGATGTCACCTTAACCATTTTGACTATTGAAATCTGGTGATTAAGCAGGACACAAATCAGTAGTCTTTCAGATTCTTTATAACATTTTTGTTTCACTATCAAATAATTGTCTATTGAATTTTTTTTAGCACTTTCATTATCAACAGCTTTTTCAATCATATTGTTGCTATTGATCATAATACTCAGTTTATACCAGGGGTCAGCAACCATTGACGCTGCGGGCTGGATCATGTACGGAGTAGACAGTAAGCTAGATAAATGCCATAAAAAGCTCAAAATATATAAATTATCCATCTAAATACATCTAGTTATATTTCGACTCAAATAATGTAATAACACATTCTGGAAAATCGTTTGTGCTCAACCAACGATGCCAAATCGTAATCAAAGAACTCAATTTTGTCATAATCTATTTCAATTAAAGCATCTTTTGAATCTATTGTGGAGACACAAAGAATCTTTAAAACATAAAAAGTATGAATATGATGCATTGAATTGTGGTAAATTAAGAATAATCTAACTACAAATAAAGAAATCTGTGTGTGTGTGTTCATCCATATATGCATTGCGTTTACTCAACAACTGGTGATTGTACGAAGTTGATATTCACCAGATGTATTTATCAGTATGCAAGGCATTGCAGTATTGAGCTCAAAGCATTTTTAGTTCTCAAAGAATCTTATGAAAAAAATAAAACATTTAAAATTATAGATTGTCTACAGGTTCTATAAATTATCTCCCTGAAATTCAGTTCTTTAGATATAAATTTAGATATAAAATATCTAAATTGGCAATACTGAATAGGAGTAGTGGAAATACTTCAAAGACAGTTTTGTACAACAGATGGAAAATATCTACAAGACTCTTAATAGTAGGCTGCTCCATACCATAAAGTCCAAACAATTCCCAACATGCATCTTTGGAACAGCAAAACGAGAACGAGGAAAAAAATCATATATGTCTAGATAAGCACAGTATTAGTTTGTGAACCAGATCTGGCCTTTGGGTTGTTGGTTGCCGACCCCTGGTCTATACACTCTTCAACTTGAGCTAAAGTAAACGATTTTTCCCTTTGTGCAAACCACAACAAAACTAATGACAAGAGACACAAGCAATCAGGTAGATGCGGTTTTCAGCTTTTGTCTTGTAGTCATACCACATTCATTTTGGAAGACTATCAATGATTCTCATAGAATGTCAAGATGAGTACTTTTTGCATGTTGACTATTTGAGAAGGCAAAAAAAAAAAAAACCAGCATCAAATTATAAAAATAAAATCATTTATTTATAAATTCACACGTGTATATATCAATGTTTGTATTCAAACAACAACACACAATCGTTTACCCATATCCCCGAAGAGACATACAAACATATATACATACATACATCAACATACAAAGATACATTTACATATACAGGTAAGCAGACATACAAGCATGCACGTGTAAGCTGAATAACGATTTATACAGACACACAAACTATGAAAAAGAAAAACCAAATAAGCGAAAGATAGGTAAGTATCAGTTGTGAAAGTAAGTGATAATGTCATATTGGACGTACAAATTGTACTTAGTAGATAAAACAAGAGGAATAAAGCAAAAATGTCGACCAAAAGGACAAAGAGAAAAAGATCCCTCCTCCCCTTTGAAGCTGAAAGAGGTCAGACAAGGCACAAAGAAAGAAAACAACCAAAAAGCCGCTAATTGTATAACAGAAGGTAGTGATTCTTAAAAAAAGAACAGTGTCTTAATGCAATCAATGGCAAATACGTGCAAGGTGTGACTATTCAGACTTCTTTTTTTTCTGAATTATCATTCTCCTTTGTTAGAAACAGTGAAACCAAACTGTCAAAACAGTTTCTTCAGTTTTGAAGTGGGTCTGGCTGGCTGACTATCTATGTATATGTTGTGTGTACAGGCCGCACCAATGGAGCTGAGCAACTGAAAATTTGAACATTTATTCCTATTACGTTTTTTGTTGAAAATTCAGACTTTTTTTCTTTATGATCATCACCTAAAAAAAAGTGAACAAAATGATTTATTCATTGATCAACACTTTTTGCAATTTTTTTAATTGATCACTTCTAACACAGCATGCTGCCAAAAGAATTTGGTCACGTGACGGTTTCTGTTCAGTAACTAACCAGACCTGGTTTTATATTCTGATCATTTTTGTTTAACTATCAAGCACACAATCCCCCGACCCCCATTCATAGCGTTTCTATTCACAAGATATGCTTCCAATTGTCTTACCATATAGAAAGTGAAAAGATTCATCCTTTTCAGTTATGACAGAAACAAAATGTTTTTGAGCTGATCTCTGCTTTTCACATAATAATGATAAACTGACTGAAGTTAGAAAACTGAAGTCAGAGACTAAGTTTGCTTTTGGACAATAGCAAAGAAAAAATAAATGGAACAATGAATAGAAATGAATATCAATGTTTAACAGGTCTGGTTAGTCACTCAATAGAAATTGTAACATGATCAACATCTTTTGGGAGTATACAGTATTGGGGGTGATCAATTTAAAAATTGGAAAAAAAGAGTGATTTAAATACTTCTCACTTTTGTTGCACAGTAAGCACTAAAAAAAGTTTGAATTTTCAAAAAACAAGGATGATCATTGCAGAGCACAAATTAAAGGAACAATTCAGTATAAATTTACATTGTAAATTGAACCAACCCAAACAAAAACCTTTTTTTCATGAGGGGGGGGGGGTACTTAAAAAGGAAAAAAAGAGAATTTTCTTCATACATAGTAAGAAGTAAATGCTTAAATTTCTAGCCTTCTACTACCATTGGTACAGCCTGTACTTGTGATACATACATGTGCCAGCCAAACCAACTTAAAAACTGAAGAAATCTTTGTTGAAAGTTTTAATTGATGTTCTTTGACAGTGGACTGATTCATTGGTTGGCTGTTTTTATCTCGTTATATGTTATGGCCAAGTCTTGTTGGACATGGATATGATCAACAAATTTAAGCAACATCAAGCCTGGTCAGTACCAACAGGGGTGACCATCAGGGAATAACAGGTGCCAAAAGTAGCCAGAGATCATGGAGAGTGTCTCCCTCAGTGATCCCAATAATCCTCCCAAGGAGGAGACCGATCTCTATATTACACAATAATGCAAACCAAAGGCCCACCTTCTAACTGGCCTTGCTGTGAGCGTCAAGAAAAGAATGAATGAATCTAATATAAAAAAATAACCAGGTCTCTGAAACAATGAAATGTCTAGAAGTTGGGGAAGGTCTTTATCCAAAGACGGGTGCTAAAATGACAACAATGTAGAAAAACGTCTTTGTCCCAGAGAAAATCTTGTGAGAACAAAGACGAAGAATAAACAATGCTCTTGTAATCTATTGGATATTCTATATACAAGACGTAATTACCAGCATCTCTACAGGCATATAGCAAGAACAGCTGTCGAATGTAGTTTTTTTTTTTTAAAAAACAAGAAAAATAGAAAAGGCAGACATGTATATTTTGGACAAGCCTTTCATTAAACAGAAAGGTTGGAAATAGTTTCTGACCAGCAAATTCATACTTGTCCCAACTTGGACATTTAACTACTCCTTAGACTTGAAAATCTTCAAAAAACTTCACCTATTCTTCAATTGAACTACTATAATTCCATTAATGGCACAAAGAATGGAATCGGCGGATCGAGTTCAAACTTCAGCTGAAACAGTGGGTGATCACTTTGCACAGATGCCCTTCGGAAAGGCATGAATCTATCACACCATCCCCTAGCTAAGAGTATAATATAGCATATAAGGCAGACTGAGATCTCTAGCCATGGTTGGCAACTAGTGAATGAGATGAACTACTGATTTCATACCAGCGAGGGAAGACCCATCTCACTAATGTAAGATACTTTTTAATAAACTCTGAACCATTTATTCAATTTTAAACTCCTCTTTCTTTCTTTTTGTAATACAAAAAAATCAGAAACAGACAATTCTCATTGAGGGGAAAAAATAGCATTGAACTAAAGCAGTTTCAATTCAACTTTTCTTGAAAGCCAATTTTTTCTTTTTATGTAAACATGAACTTTTTCTCCCCCACTATGGTGTACAGATAGAGCAATAAAGTTACTTTCAACTAGAGAAGAGCACAAACATATGTAAACTAAATTTCTAAAAGCATGAAGAATTTTTTTTCATTTTCATAAGAAATTCCTAAAATGAGTTCAATACATAGTTTATATGCACACTTTTAAAGCACGAAGAGCATGCTATCTTATTCTTTTCTTTACATCATCATTCTCAAAAATATATAATAATCCTAGTTTTATTACAGCTTTTAACTTTCTTTTTTTCTTATGAATTTTATTTTTCACCGTTATGATTATTATTGTCGAGTATTTTTCTATTTCATGACATTGTATTGTTTTATGCTAATACTCATCATTTTTTCTTTTTCCTTCTGTATAATTCTCTTATCAATAATATTAGGATCTGTCTTTCTCTTAGATACTCAAAAATACACATTTATTTTCCTTATGATAGTTCAACTAACATCTCTCAAGCAGAACTTCTATCCACAGGTGTAGCTGGGGGAAGGGGGTCTATTGGAGAACCCCCCCCCCGGATCCCAATGGACGGGGGGGGGGGGGCAAAAGCTTTGTGAGTAGTAGTTCACCTCCAGCATTTATACTGACAAATCTCACTGAATGTTGAAGGGGGGGGGGGGGGTCAAGGAGTTGAGCCCCCTACCCGGCCCCTAAATATCGAGCTACATTTCTGCTTCCATTCTTATACTGATTTGAATTTAATTCGCGTCATGTTTTATTATTCTTGCAATGACATTGTTTTTACAAATTATCGCGTTCTACAGGGGGTTGCAAATGGGGCATTTGCTCTCCCCTAGATCAGGCGTCCTCAACAAGAGTGAGGGTATTTGAAAGACGCTACTTTATAGAGGCAGAAGATCAGTATCAACAGTGACAGTTTAGGATGAGTCACAGTTTAGATACTCTCTGGTCACTTACCTGACAACCAACAATCAAATATATCTCCCCTCCCCATCACCAATGAATATATGCTCTTTTTATAGACACGAACCAAAAAGAGTAATTTATTAACTAGAATAAAAAAGTGCCTCTATGCAACACTGTAGATTTAAAAAAAACAAAGAGTAAAAGTTGTTTTCTCAGACTAAACTGGAAGATAAATGAACATGCAGTACGGAGCATCACCAACTCAGTAATAGTATGTGATTATAACTAAGTATCATACATTAAGATATTTAGGACCCAATGTTCGGAGTGTGATTTTCTTTTGCACCATTAAAAAAAAAAATTACTACCTCTGTCCCGTAATAGTTGTTACAAAAGCATATATATTTCATTCACTAAATGCAACAACTATTATGGGACAGAGGTTGTAAATAAAAAAAATTGAGTTTTAGTCTATAAGCAATGATTGGCCGGGAGAGAGGGACGAGAACTCCTTTTATCACCTCTTATGCCATCTCCCAGTGAAAAGTCAATCATTACTTGCATCCTTGCATAGTAAAACCTAAAAGAAATAGGTAAGGTACTGACCAATCAAAATATACTCATGTCATCCTAATAACAAACTATAAAACTATAAACAGAGACATAAGAAAAAATATACTACCTCTGTCTCATAATAGTTGTTACAATTGCATACAGTAATAAATGAATAAATGTAACAACTATTATGGGACAGGAGTAGTATATAAAAAAGAAATAGATATAAGAATTTGACAGGCTGTTAAAAAGTCATTGATGTTTCACAATACATATAAGTAGAAAAAGTAACCACTCAGAAAGAATAAAGAAGTTTATAAAAAGCTGTTAATTTTCACTTGAAAGGAGGTACACATTTGTTACAATGATACTTATTTGAAAGAATAACCCATGAATAATGATGATCAGTTATTTACCTACCAGGAAAGTACGGTAGTACTGGACCGTCAGCACGGCAACAGCAGTTGTACATAATGAAAGGTAAAGAGTTAATCCTTTTTTTTGCTTTATTTCTTTTTCACTTCCTTTGTTGTTGTTTTGACATTTTTTTTATAACTGAGCCATTAGGGGAGTTTTAATTTCTTCTTTTTCCAATTTTCGCCCCTCTTTTCTTTAAAACAAAAGAAAAAAAAATTGGACTCCAATTAGTTCCCCAAGATTGCCGAGAGAGACACCTTCTCCACTTCCTCAGAGTCAAGGTGGTTTGTGTTTGACGGAACATTTCCTTATTGAAGAAAGCATTTAGCACATATTACATACAAACCACCAGAAACAGTAGATACAAAAGCAAAGAGAAAGAGAGAGGGCTCACAGAACCAGAGTTGCAGTGGAATCAGCAGCGGCACCGAAAGAATGGTAGCAGAAGTAAGGCATCTCCGTCCAAGAGGAAGGAGGAGAAATAGGGGGAGAAAAGAAAAGAGAAGGGCTACATAGGTTGGGTGCCCAATGTCCATATAGCCAGTTCTATAGTATTTATGAATAGCTGCTAACTTTGTCTACTAAAAAATAAGACAAGGAAAGAGTGAGTAATGAAAGAAAGAATAATGGATCCTGTGTACATTAACACTAAGAAATCACAATAACTATTATTAATAATGTCCAAGGAATTCTATGCGATGAATGTCTTTTTGCTATTGTCTACTCTAAACTTGAAGATCCATACTAGCACATGATTTAGTGGACACACAAAACACTTGAACACTGCAGATTTTACAACATGAAAGATTTACTTAGGGCATAGATGCCAGCTCCAAAACAAATCAAACTTAGGTACCAAATAAGCCATAAAACTAATTCTGATACAACTGCATTTACAAATATTTGTAAATAGACACATTTAAAAATGCAAAACAACTAGTTAGGAGTATAAGAATAAAAATCTCTTTGAAAAATTGCTCAAGATTTAGTTGCTCGTTTCCAGCTTTAAATTCCCGTCTTTTTGTACACGAAAAATATTTACAAGGTGAGTCAGACACCTCACCATAACTTCTTGTAATGTAAACTATACTATTATTATGTTTGTTCATATGCACAATCATAACCCTCTTTAGAGTGAGGGTGCAGCCCTTGTGCACCCGCCCCAACAAAATGACTCCCCTTTACGTCTTCCTGACCACAAAACATCACCCGCATGGCCGGTGTCGTCTTCTTGCACACAAAACTGACACATGCGCTGACGGACGGCTACGGCCCTATGCTTACGCTGCAGAGCATGAACGGAACAGCCCCATACCAGTTCTTTGTTTTGTTTTTTTTTTCATCCTTTCTCTTTTCCCTTCTCACACACCCTTGCAATGTAATGAGCAAGAGTAGAAGAGGGTGCTTACATTTGAATGGAAGCAGAAAAAATAAAACTTCATTATAACTATCATTCCTTCATTACTCCTCCCTCACAAGTCAGAAGCATGAAAATTAAATTATAGTAGTAGTAGACCATATGAATACAGACAGATAACGAAAGCCATCAATAATAATAACAACGGATACATTAGTTTCATTTACCTTTGCATGTTATAGTTAATATAGATACATTACATAGGTAATAAATTACTTAAATAAAATAATATACTTTAATTGCAGAAATATATATACAAGAATATTGATGATACCTTAGTTGTCAACACCCATGGGACTTCTAATGGGTCCAAGTAGTATACTATTAAGGGCAGTAACTAATCTTAGCAGTTACCAAAAAATAGCAATGATCAATAAAGAGGGAAAGATTTTCCCTTCTATCCATCCTTATATCTATAAATTTAGTCGTCTGTAATAATGTTTGACAGTCATGAAGGAATGGGCAAAAGATCCTTTAATGAGAGAGGGAACAAAAAAAAAAAAAAAAAAGCAATAGAACAGTTCAGGCTGATGGTCCTGAGACTGGCTGGATTAGCAATTTTGGGGGCTAGAACTGGCCACCCCCCCCCCTTTTCCAATGAAAATCTATGAGAGCTGTCAATAAAATTGGTTTTGCTCAACATTCAGTTTAATTTAACTGACTTTTTTTCCCATGAAATTCAACATTTATTCTCAATAATGTTTTAGATAATTTATCTGAGTTGAGTTTCTGACTTCAGTCAACAATATATTCAGAAAAAATTATCTAATTTTTTCAAGCCTTTGGAAGTTTTTTTTTTTTTCTTCCACGAGATAACTCTGACGCTAAACTATATCACTTTTTGTAAAAAAAATATTGTTTAAGGTGGAAAGAAATTGTTTTATGAATTTCATATTATCGGAAGCAAAAACCCTAACTGCCGTTTTCAAACATTTTGATGACGGTGACATGCAAAGTTGCACAAACTACATTGACCTGTCTGATGGTGCCTACTGTGAATCTGCGCAGGTATGCTCAGAAGTGTGAGCAAACTTACCCAAGGGTGTGCAATACTCATGCCAAGATTAGATTGCACAACCTGCCAGTTACTATACTGAATACACTCAAACAATTTTGGGGGTCCATCCACCCAACCAACATGGTTGCATTGTGTAGGGAGACATTTAGTAAAGAACAATGTTTTAGTTCTGTATGGTCAGATGTTGAGTTTTTTTTCTACAGGAAATGCTGTGTAAAATATGAAATGATGTTTAGTTTTCTGTTTTTAAAAAAATCTTTTAGGGCATACAAGACCAGTTTATTTTGAATACGAGTGTAAATGTCACATGTAAAAATTCTTCAATTCATTTGCGCATTGGTTCAGATTCTACAACTGGTTCTTTTCAATTCTTGCCTCCTTCTATAGCACAATGCTGCAGTTCTATTCTCAGTACATAAATCAGTCATTCAAGCAAGGTATTCAAAGTTTGATCAGATTCTGTTTTTTTTTTTTATAAAAATAAAGTTTATAAAATCCTTATTTCTAAACACGCATCCACTTTTTGCCTTGTTAAAATTCTTATCAGACTTGGGCAACAGCATTCAAGATTCCAGCAGGAAGAAAATTTCAGAAATGCCTAGAATTGGTTAAATTGAGAGACACACTTTTGAAGCATGAAGAAAAGGCAATCTTATTCTTTTTGGTTTTTTCCCCCCCAGACCCTTATTTGGTTTAGGTTCAGAAATCAAGTACAAATGCAAATATGCATGAAGAATTTTCATCTCCTCTCAACTGAATCTAATGAAACAGGTCATTCAATAAGAACTGTCACGTGATGAGCATCTTTTGGTAGCATGCCTTGTTATGAATGATCAATTAAAAAATCAAAAAACAGGTGATCAATGAATGGTACTTCTCTCTTCTATTGGATCAGTGAAAAGACAGACTAAAACTAAGGGACCAGTTTAGCATACATTTGTATTATGAATAGAAAAAACAAAAAAAAAACCAATAGAACCCAACAAAGTCAATTTTGGTGAATATAAAAAAGAGCAAATGAGAGAGACAGACAAACGGGCAGTGGGTGAGATAGAGCAGGGGACAGACAGCGGGCGAGAGAGGGAGGCAGAGGGCAAAAGAGAGAGAGAGCAAAGGACAAAGAGCAAGAGAGAGAGAGAGAGAGAGAGCAAAGGACAAAGAGCAAGAGAGAGAGAGCAAAGGACAAAGAGCAAGAGAGAGAGAGCAAAGGACAAAGAGCAAGAGAGAGAGAGCAAAGGACAAAGAGCAAGAGAGAGAGAGCAAAGGACAAAGAGCAAGAGAGAGAGAGCAAAAGAGAGAGGGAGGAACAGAGAGAGAGAATGAGGGAGGAACAGAGAGAGAGAATGAGGGAGGAACAGAAAGAGAGAATGAGGGAGGAACAGAAAGAGAGAATGAGGGAGGAACAGAAAGAGAGAATGAGGGAGGAACAGAAAGAGAGAATGAGGGAGGAACAGAAAGAGAGAATGAGGGAGGAACAGAAAGAGAGAATGAGGGAGGAACAGAGAGAGAGAATGAGGGAGGAACAGAGAGAGAGAATGAGGGAGGAACAGAGAGAGAGAATGAGGGAGGAACAGAGAGAGAGAATGAGGGGGGAACAGAGAGAGAGAATGAGGGAGGAACAGAGAGAGAGAATGAGGGAGGAACAGAGAGAGAGAATGAGGGAGGAACAGAGAGAGAGAATGAGGGAGGAACAGAGAGAGAGAATGAGGGAGGAACAGAGAGAGAGAATGAGGGAGGAACAGAGAGAGAGAATGAGGGAGGAACAGAGAGAGAGAATGAGGGAGGAACAGAGAGAGAGAATGAGGGAGGAACAGAGAGAGAGAATGAGGGAGGAACAGAGAGAGAGAATGAGGGAGGAACAGAGAGAGAGAATGAGGGAGGAACAGAGAGAGAGAATGAGGGAGGAACAGAGAGAGAGAATGAGGGAGGAACAGAGAGAAAGAAGGAGGGAAGAACAGAGAGAAAGAAGGAGGGAAGAACAGACAGAGAGAATGAGGGAAGAACAGACAGAGAAAATGAGGGAAGAACAGACAGAGAGAATGAGGGAAAGACAGACAGAGAGAATGAGGGAAGAACAGACAGAGAGAATGAGGGAAGAACAGACAGAGAGAATGAGGGAAGAACAGACAGAGAGAATGAGGGAAGAACAGACAGAGAGAATGAGGGAAGAACAGAGAGAGAGAATGAGAGAAGAACAGAGAGAGAGAATGAGAGAAGAACAGAGAGAGAGAGAGAGAGCAAAGAACAGAGAGAGAGAGAGAGAGAGCAAAGAACAGAGAGAGAGAGAGAGAGCAAAGAACAGAGAGAGAGAGCAAAGAACAGAGAGAGAGAGAGAGCAAAGAACAGAGAGAGAGAGAGAGCAAAGAACAGAGAGAGAGAGCAAAGAACAGAGAGAGAGAGAGCAAAGAACAGAGAGAGAGAGAGCAAAGAACAGAGAGAGAGAGAGCAAAGAACAGAGAGAGAGAGAGCAAAGAACAGAGAGAGAGAGAGCAAAGAACAGAGAGAGAGAGAGCAAAGAACAGAGAGAGAGAGAGCAAAGAACAGAGAGAGAGAGAGCAAAGAACAGAGAGAGAGAGAGCAAAGAACAGAGAGAGAGAGAGCAAAGAACAGAGAGAGAGAGAGCAAAGAACAGAGAGAGAGAGAGCAAAGAACAGAGAGAGAGAGAGCAAAGAACAGAGAGAGAGAGAGCAAAGAACAGAGAGAGAGAGAGCAAAGAACAGAGAGAGAGAGAGCAAAGAACAGAGAGAGAGAGAGCAAAGAACAGAGAGAGAGAGAGCAAAGAACAGAGAGAGAGAGAACAAAGAACAGAGAGAGAGAGAGCAAAGAACAGAGAGAGAGAGAGCAAAGAACAGAGAGAGAGAGAGCAAAGAACAGAGAGAGAGAGAGAGCAAAGAACAGAGAGAGAGAGAGAGAGCAAAGAACAGAGAGAGAGAGAGAGCAAAGAACAGAGAGAGAGAGAGAGCAAAGAACAGAGAGAGAGAGAGAGCAAAGAACAGAGAGAGAGAGAGAGCAAAGAACAGAGAGAGAGAAAGAGAGCAAAGAACAGAGAGAGAGAGAGAGAGAGAGAGCGAAGGATAGGTAGAGAGAGAGAGAGAGCGAAGGACAGGTAGAGAGAGAGAGAGCGAAGGACAGGTAGAGATAGAGAGAGAGCGAAGGACAGGTAGAGAGAGAGAGAGAGCGAAGGACAGGTAGAGAGAGAGAGAGAGCGAAGGACAGGTAGAGAGAGAGAGAGCGAAGGACAGGTAGAGAGAGAGAGAGCGAAGGACAGATAGAGAGAGAGAGAGCGAAGGACAGGTAGAGAGAGAGAGAGAGCGAAGGACAGGTAGAGAGAGAGAGAGAGCGAAGGACAGGTAGAGAGAGAGAGAGAGCGAAGGACAGGTAGAGAGAGAGAGAGAGCGAAGGACAGATAGAGAGAGAGAGAGAGCGAAGGACAGATAGAGAGAGAGCGAAGGACAGATAGAGAGAGAGCGAAGGACAGATAGAGAGAGAGAGAGAGCGAAGGACAGATAGAGAGAGAGAGAGAGCGAAGGACAGATAGAGAGAGAGAGAGAGCGAAGGACAGATAAAGAGAGAGAGAGAGCGAAGGACAGATAGAGAGAGAGAGAGAGAGAGCGAAGGACAGATAGAGAGAGAGAGAGAGCGAAGGACAGATAGAGAGAGAGAGAGAGCGAAGGACAGATAGAGAGAGAGCGAAGGACAGATAGAGAGAGAGCGAAGGACAGATAGAGAGAGAGAGAGAGCGAAGGACAGATAAAGAGAGAGAGAGAGCGAAGGACAGATAAAGAGAGAGAGAGAGCGAAGGACAGATAGAGAGAGAGAGAGAGAGAGCGAAGGACAGATAGAGAGAGAGAGAGAGAGAGCGAAGGACAGATAGAGAGAGAGAGAGAGCGAAGGACAGATAGAGAGAGAGAGAGAGCGAAGGACAGATAGAGAGAGAGAGAGAGCGAAGGACAGATAGAGAGAGAGAGAGAGCGAAGGACAGATAGAGAGAGAGAGAGAGCGAAGGACAGATAAAGAGAGAGAGAGAGCGAAGGACAGATAAAGAGAGAGAGAGAGCGAAGGACAGAGAGAGAGAGAGAGAGAGAGAGCGAAGGACAGATAGAGAGAGAGAGAGAGCGAAGGACAGATAGAGAGAGAGAGAGAGCGAAGGACAGATAGAGAGAGAGAGAGAGCGAAGGACAGATAGAGAGAGAGAGAGAGCGAAGGACAGATAGAGAGAGAGAGAGAGCGAAGGACAGATAGAGAGAGAGAGAGAGCGAAGGACAGATAGAGAGAGAGAGAGAGAGCGAAGGACAGATAGAGAGAGAGAGAGAGCGAAGGACAGATAGAGAGAGAGAGAGAGCGAAGGACAGATAGAGAGAGAGAGAGAGCGAAGGACAGATAGAGAGAGAGAGAGAGCGAAGGACAGATAGAGAGAGAGAGAGAGCGAAGGACAGATAGAGAGAGAGAGAGAGCGAAGGACAGATAGAGAGAGAGAGAGAGCGAAGGACAGATAGGAGAGAGAGAGAGCGAAGGACAGATAGAGAGAGAGAGAGAGCGAAGGACAGATAGAGAGAGAGAGAGAGCGAAGGACAGATAGAGAGAGAGAGAGCGAAGGACAGAGAGAGAGAGAGAGCAAAGAACAGAGAGAGAGAGAGAGAGAGAGCAAAGAACAGAGTGAGAGAGAGAGAGAGAGCGAAGGACAGATAGAGAGAGAGAGAGAGCAAAGGACAGATAGAGAGAGAGCGAAGGACAGATAGAGAGAGAGCGAAGGACAGATAGAGAGAGAGAGAGAGCGAAGGACAGATAGAGAGAGAGAGAGAGCGAAGGACAGATAGAGAGAGAGAGAGCGAAGGACAGATAGAGAGAGAGAGAGAGCGAAGGACAGATAGAGAGAGAGAGAGAGCGAAGGACAGATAAAGAGAGAGAGAGAGCGAAGGACAGATAGAGAGAGAGAGAGAGAGAGCGAAGGACAGATAGAGAGAGAGAGAGAGCGAAGGACAGATAGAGAGAGAGAGCGAAGGACAGATAGAGAGAGAGAGCGAAGGACAGATAGAGAGAGAGAGCGAAGGACAGATAGAGAGAGAGAGAGAGAGCGAAGGACAGATAGAGAGAGAGAGAGAGAGCGAAGGACAGAGAGAGAGAGAGAGAGAGAGCGAAGGACAGAGAGAGAGAGAGAGAGAGAGAGAGAGAGAGAGAGAGAGAGCGAAGGACAGATAGAGAGAGAGAGAGCGAAGGACAGATAGAGAGAGAGAGAGCGAAGGACAGATAGAGAGAGAGAGAGCGAAGGACAGATAGAGAGAGAGAGAGCGAAGGACAGATAGAGAGAGAGAGAGCGAAGGACAGATAGAGAGAGAGAGAGAAAGATCGAGCGAGGGACAAAAAGATAACTATAGAGAGAGAGAGAGAGCGAGAGAGACAGAAAGCCATAGACAGAGAGTAAAGGACAGAAAGAGAGAGAGAGTAAAGGACAGAAAGTGAGAGAGAGTAAAGGACAGAAAGGGAAAGTGAGTAAAGGACAGAAAGGGAGAGAGAGTAAAGGACAGAAAGGGAGAGAGAGAGTAAAGGACAGAAAGGGAGAGAGAGAGTAAAGGACAGAAAGGGAGAGAGAGAGTAAAGGACGAAAGAGAGAGAGAGAGTAAAGGACAGAAAGAGAGAGAGAGTAAAGGACAGAAAGAGAGAGAGAGTAAAGGACAGAAAGAGAGAGAGAGTAAAGGACAGAAAGAGAGAGAGAGTAAAGGACAGAAAGAGAGAGAGAGTAAAGGACAGAAAGAGAGAGAGAGTAAAGGACAGAAAGAGAGAGAGAGTAAAGGACAGAAAGAGAGAGAGAGTAAAGGACAGAAAGAGAGAGAGAGTAAAGGACAGAAAGAGAGAGAGAGTAAAGGACAGAAAGAGAGAGATAGTAAAGGACAGAAAGAGAGAGAGAGTAAAGGACAGAAAGAGAGAGAGAGTAAAGGACAGAAAGAGAGAGAGAGTAAAGGACAGAAAGAGAGAGAGAGTAAAGGACAGAAAGAGAGAGAGAGTAAAGGACAGAAAGAGAGAGAGAGTAAAGGACAGAAAGAGAGAGAGAGTAAAGGACAGAAAGAGAGAGAGAGTAAAGGACAGAAAGAGAGAGAGAGTAAAGGACAGAAAGAGAGAGAGAGTAAAGGACAGAAAGAGAGAGAGAGTGAAAGTAAAGGAAAAGAGAGAGAGAGTGAAAGTAAAGGACAAAAAGAGAGAGAGTGAAAGTAAAGGACAAAAAGAGAGAGAGTAAGGGACAGAAAGAGAGAGAGAGTAAAGGACAGAAAGAGAGAGAGAGTGAAAGTAAAGGACAAAAAGAGAGAGAGTGAAAGTAAAGGACAAAAAGAGAGAGAGTGAAAGTAAAGGAAAAGAGAGAGAGAGTGAAAGTAAAGGAAAAGAGAGAGAGAGTGAAAGTAAAGGAAAAGAGAGAGAGAGTGAAAGTAAAGGAAAAGAGAGAGAGAGTGAAAGTAAAGGAAAAGAGAGAGAGAGTGAAAGTAAAGGACAAAAAGAGAGAGAGAGTGAAAGTAAAGGAAAAGAGAGAGAGAGTAAGGGACAGAAAGAGAGAGAGAGTAAGGGACAAAAAGAGAGAGAGAGTAAGGGACAGAAAGAGAGAGAGAGTAAGGGACAGAAAGAGATAGAGAGAGAGTAAGGGACAGAAAGAGATAGAGAGAGAGTAAGGGACAGAAAGAGATAGAGAGAGAGTAAGGGACAGAAAGAGATAGAGAGAGAGTAAGGGACAGAAAGAGATAGAGAGAGTAAGGGACAGAAAGAGATAGAGAGAGTAAGGGACAGAAAGAGATAGAGAGAGTAAGGGACAGAAAGAGATAGAGAGAGTAAGGGACAGAAAGAGATAGAGAGAGTAAGGGACAGAAAGAGATAGAGAGAGTAAGGGACAGAAAGAGATAGAGAGAGTAAGGGACAGAAAGAGAGAGAGAGTAAGGGACAGAAAGAGAGAGAGAGTAAGGGACAGAAAGAGAGAGAGAGTAAGGGACAGAAAGATAGAGAGTAAGGGATAGAAAGAGAGAGAGAGAGTTAGAGCAAGGGACAGAGAAAGAGAATGTAAGCAAGGGACAGAGAGTGAGAGGAATGCCTTTTAAAATCATATTCTGAAAGAGGAATATATATCAGGCGCAATAAGATATTAATTAAAAAACTCTGTCAAAGGAATACAATGTGAGCGACCAAAAGAAAAAAAAAAAAGAGTCATTGCTTCAATGAATTACTTACAGAAAGAATCATCTATTGAGTGAGGGAACAGTTGCTAGATAGTTGGAGACATTTCTGATCAATAACTCACAAAAATGATCAACAGCAAAAATGATAATGATAAGGAGAGTCAAAAACGGTTCAAAATTTGAACATGGCTAAACAAAAAGGTTCATAGTCAAATGCTTTTTGAATAGGCCAGATTTGTCAAATTTGCCAATACTTTCTCCCTAATTTTTGCAAATAAAATAAATAAGTGATTGTCAATAGAATAAGTTTCTACATAACACTGCGAAATGAGTTACGACTATATTACACGAAATATTAAAAAGAAATTCCTAATAAATCAACTTTATGCTCCATTTTGCCAATCCATATATAAATAACTGTCATTCTTTTACAGGTATACACTTGTACTGTAATATACGTTATGTGACAGAAGATTTGTTCTTGCTGTAGATCTCGACAACCTCAGCATACAATTGTCTTCCTTTCTTATTAAATTAAAAAACTTTTACAATCTCTTTGGCATATCTGACTTGCCAGCATCACTACTCTTGCACTTCAAGACCATTATTTAGTAAAACCCAAGAATTGTTTACATCTGTGGTTGATCATGCGTAAAAGAGAACCCAGATAAGGGGGTGGGACCACAGTATTTGTAGAATTCATGTGTTACATAATTTACAAATATAATTTTAAAAGGCAAGTGGAGATAATGTTTTGAATCAGTTATAAATTAAGTATAGTCTTTTCCTTATAAAATGACTAGTTATTTCATGTGAAATAGATACACGAATAAATTTGAATTTCAGGAAGATTTTTATTAGAAAAGAAACTGAATATATATTGAAGGCTATAATACATGCGGTAAAAAAACTTCCAACCACTTTTCAATGGAGTTTGAAGGGTTTCTTTGCATTCTCTTACTCACTTCAAGACCTAATTGTTTTCAACTTCAAGGTTGTTGAGAATGTAAATAAAAGTCTACATCTTATCAATTTCATCTGAGGTTTTATGAAAAAAAATGACTGAACTTGTTCAAGTTGGACAGTTCATAGTTACTTACAGTGGGTAGGAAATATATTTATCGGTAAAATTTGCATTTTGATCTTACTTTTATCTCACGTATATAGATGATAAACTGATAATTATGTTGAAGATTGTCTGATAATAAAACTGACTTCTTTTGCAGCTGAACATTTCACTCTGAAGGGAGCATGCATACTTCTCTTTATAAAACAGCATTGACAATCATGCATGGGGTCTTTTCCATATTTTCAACACAGGTTAACACCACAGAAACATTGCAAAGATGAATATTGGCCTCTCTTGGTGGTGTTTGATGATCCACTCATAGAAGAAACATGGTATAACAGGTTTAGATCAGCACTCAGGTTGAAGAAGCTTGATCGTTTTTAAAATGATGGATTTGGCAGGTGGACAGGAAATTCACATGACTTCAATCCTACCAAGGAGCTTGGAGCCATCATTAGAATATGAGCATTTCATGAATATTCCCTTGAATTGCAAGAAGAACAGCATTCTTGATGGCATTTGACACTGATGATTCATGAAGTTTTGGAGGAATCACCTCTTGAAATGTGGTCCTTAACCAAAAGATTGGCTCTCAAACTCAACAATGTGCACAAGAGATATCACAATGCATTATATTAAGGGACAAACATATGGGGAAATAATACCACACAAAACACGTTTGTGTTTAAGCCCTTTGAGCTTCTTAAGACGATAGATTTGATTTATTGGGTTCCCTATTTAGAATGCTAATATATACATATAGAAAAATACATACACATAGAAAAATACATACACATGAAAATATATATATATATATATATATATATATATATATATATACATATATATGAAGATATACATAATCTTTATAGATAAATAATTTTCAGTACAGGATTAATATTCATTCCTTTGAACCTCACAGTTCTAGTAGAAGATTTTTTTCTCTTTTCAGTTTTTGATGCTTTGAATCCATTACAAACTAGAACTAGAAATTTGTTGGTTTAAAAAAAAAAAGAAAGAAGTCCTTTAAACATTTTCAAATGGTGGGGAGGGGTCTATTTACGAAATGGACACTTTTGTAGAGAAATTCAGCTTGCACAAATTATTTTTAGTTTTTTCAAATAACAATAATTTTGAAAAATTCAAAACTTGATATTTTTCAAAGATGAAAAAATTCCAAAAGAAACTTAAGTTATAATCATTCAAAACATCAAAATTATAAAAATAAAAAAAGACTCTCTATATTTTCACTTTACAGTCTCAAATTTTTTGTGTTATTTTCCATATTTTGATGTATAATGCAGTGAATGAAAGCTTAATATATAGTGTATTTCTAGATAATTTCCTGGAACATCTAGATATGTTTGGATACTTTTTACCTCTATCTCGGATAATTTTCTGGCACTGCTAGATATTATGGAATTTCTTTAGCCTATATTTTGACTTAGTCATCCTGTTATAATCTGTGATTTCTTAATGTTTATTTTTTTCGTTGATTAGTTTTGCAATCCTTACAGCTCAAAATGACATCAACTGATACTAAAGTTGAAAGAAAACATAACTTGAATGTGACACAGAAATTGAAAATTCTCTTATTATATTCTTATAAATTTTACCAATTTATCCTGTATTATTTTGTATCAATCAATTTATATTCAATGCTGAATTAAAGCTTATTCTACATTAAAATATTTGAATTTGAAGAGTAAAAAAAGGTAAAGAAATGCCCTCTCCAGCTAACACTCCATTTAATGGATATTCACAATTAACAGACCACCATCTGCCCCTATTTATCTGTTAAACTGTTGGTTTACTATATATATATATATATATATATATATATATATATATATATATATATATATATATATATATATATATATTAATGTAACTATTTCAAATAATCTCCTATCAGCCTGCAAAATAACCAGTGCAGAATTGTCAGTGTAAAACCTTGCAGGTTAGGATATTCAATGACTACTTGGGGGGAAAAAAACTTCTACACTTTATTCAAAATATCGAACCATAGAAAGCAAGAAAGAGAAAGAATTTTTACAGTGAATAAAAGCATCAAGAAGACAAAAATATAAAATCAACCTCATAATAACAAACATAATAATCCATCAAGAATTGAGACAGAAAAAACTTACTATTGTAGTAGAGCCTGTAAAATTTGTAAGCCTGCTACTGGTAATGTTATAAACATGGTTTGTTTGACCATTATTAATTTCAGAGAAGTATTTTCTCTAACCTCAGTTTCAGTAACTTTTCATCCAGGAATGCTCAAAATAATTTTCCCATATAAATTAATGATAATTGCTTCTTTGCTTTCTATCATTTCTGCTTACAATAGGATTTTAATGCACCCTCTACTTTTGGACAGAGGGGAAAACCTGTAAATCCCCAATTCCAAGGACTGATTATTTACCAATGCCAAACCACTCGTACACTGACCAATCTATATTCTAATCCAGAACAAGGTCAACTGTTCGTATTCTAACCTTGAAACTAAAAAAATTCACTTCATCCAAAAGTTCAGGTATACAAACCACTTAATCTTATTACCTCTGACTATTCTCTCCATTCCTATTGTACACATGGCACTCCCCTAATACTATCTCTAAACAATGACCATTCCCTTACGGCTGCCAACTCACTTCATACAGCTTTGTTTTTATTCCAATGTGAATTTAATGTTAGCTAATAATGATCTGGGCCTCAAATAATTACAACACAACTAACAGCAATCAATCGCAAATGAAGAACATAATTGAAATCAATAAAGTGATTACTAATTATGATTAATTGTAAATTATGTTTTTTGAATTTCTGGAAAAAAAAAGAAAAAAAAAAGAAGATAGAATTGAAAAGTTTTGTCAAGACATACCAAGTTGAATGTGTTATGTAAGATTAAACTTTTTAAAAATGTTGACAAATATCTTGACCCAAAAATCAATTTCATCCCAAACATCCCCACAGGCAAAATGGAATAGATAACACTGTTCAACACATTTTTTACTTCCTTTTTGTTCCTGGATGATAAGTCTCATTTTTTAACTGAATATGTTTAAAAAGGTATAGATGTTAACTATACCTTCAAACTTTGCTTTTGACCAAGAAAGTGATAATTTGAAATTTACTCATTTCCAATTGGACAACAAGCAAATTTGCCCATTTCTATTTACATAGAGTAAGAAAAAACAATTACAAATGAATATCAATATCATGGCCACAAAAGCAAAGTTTGAAGGGAATAGTAACCATTTTCTATACTTTTTACACACAAGCAATTAGGAAATAACACTCACTACTCAGGAGTAGAAATCACATTGCACTGTAAAAACAAAAACAAGGAAACTCCTCAGGTGGCATCAGTAAATCTGTCGACAAAAAAAGTTTTCTTGCCTTCATCTTTACAAACAGATGAGGTCAAATTTAGGTATGAGCCCATTACATCTGTTAGAATAGAATACAGATATTTGTGACTGTTTGCAGGTTTGATACTGGAAACATGTACAGAATGACGGAAAGGTGATGGGATAGCATAAGATCATTGGTTCATTTTAGCTGGCTAGTATTTTTTCGAGTAAAAATACAAATAGCCATGGAAAAAATGTAGATACCATTGGAAAATAGAACCCCGAAAAGTTGTCTACAATAATGCTCACACTACTATTTTATCAACAGCTAGTATCACAGTCTAATAAGGCAGTAACTTATTATCAAATTTCTCTCATAGCCCAAATATCTAATAGTGGCATAATGGATTAGATGCAGGACAAATTCTTTTTCTCAGTCTTAGGCTTTCATACTTCAAAATTACGGACACCAGTTTTGGGTCGGATCGAAAAAAATCATTTTTTTTTTTCCATCCAGACTCATGGAACTCTTTGGAAATATCATTTTAAAGCAGTCACAGTGAGATATTCAAAGTATAACACCATTTTCTTGGGATAAAACACAATTTCAGGGAGAAAAATTGCTTCAACAGACATAATTTTCGATTACTGTAAGATTGTCATCATCTTTTGACAGCATTGGTAAACTAGTTTGTAAGATGTTTTTTTTTTCTTTTCATTTTTTTAATACATAGAATGAAATTCTGCTTGATCCACATGACCAATATAAATATTTTCTGGCAAATTATCATTTATATTGGTCGTGTAGATAATATGTAATTTCGTTCAACGGACAAAATTCTTACAAATCAAGTAAGAGTGCAATCATTTTGTTGAAAAGAAAGCTTACTTAGTCACATTTCAAACAACAGTACTGGCACTAAACACAAGTGAGTGGAAATCAAGGGATATTACTTATCAGTTGATGTTATTGCGAAATCAGAGAAGAGATTCATGTTTAGCTTCAGGGAAAAGGTAGAATGGCAATTTTCACAAATAAAATTTGTAATAACACTGTACACCCGTTACAATACATAAGTTGGGATCCATTATTTTCAACCACATTATAAGTGAGTCCACATTGTAATGAATTTTCCATTATTACATACGTAGTTTTCCTTTTTGCTAAACAAAGAATGATGGGGGCCAGTCAGTTCCCTATGGCGAGTGGAAATAGGGGTAAAGTCAGTAAATTAGTATTATTTACTGCAAATACACACTGATCACTGATAGGGTGATGGGGGTCCAGACCCCCAAACACACACATACTTCTGTAGGACTAACACTCATAATTTGTGCAGAAATGGAGAGAAAATACATAAGAGATGTTCAAGGCTTGAAATACTCGAAATATAACATTGATGGGCCTTGTGCATAATACTTCTGTGGATCCTTCTTTTTTTGTATCTAACTATTATTTTGAGAGTCAGATTTCATCATCATCAGTCTTTCAACGTCTGTTGTTGGACATAGACCTTCCCCAGGATTCGCCACACTTCTCTTTCATGGGCGTTGCGGAGCCAGTACTTACTGAATTTGTCTAGCTTGTCTCTCAATCTAATATTCTGCTGGCCTCGGATGCGCATGTGACCTCGGGGGATCTATGTTGTGAGTCGCAATGTCCATTGGTTGTCCGCCATTCTTGCAACATGGCCAGCCCACTGCCATTTGAGATTTTTAATGGATTCTATGATGTCCCTGACTGTTGTTTTTTACCAGATTTACTGTACTGTCTCGTAGTCTCTCCATGTGAGGCCCAGCATAATTCTATCATGTTCACGTTGCATGGTTCTCAAATTGTGGGTCTGTCTTTTGGTTAGGTTCCATGTTTCAGCTCCATAGTGACTATTGGGAGGATGCATTCGTTATACACTCTTCTTTTTAGGATTGATGGGATCTTCTCATTTTTGCCCTTTTAGCAGAGAACCTACACAACCTCCTACTAATGATAGAGGAACTAAATGAAGAGAGCAACAAAGTTGGCCTACATATGAACTTCAGCAAGACGAAGATCATGTGAAAACAACCACATCGGAGATAAAAACACTAAGATCAAAATTGAGGACAGAACAGGAGAAAGTAGATCACTACATCTACCTAGGACAACGAATCTTCATGAGACCCTTAAAAGAAAAGGAAATCAAGCAAAGAATCACATTAGGATGGTAAGCCTTCGGCAGAGCAAGTTCAACTTTCAAAAATAAGAAGATCCCATTGATCCTAAAAAGAGTCAAATTCAACATTTTGAAAACTGGGGTCCACGCCAAAAAAGTGTTATAGAGGATCTACGGTGTATCAAAATGTACAAAGCAAAAGCAAAACATTGGATCATTACATTAGCAGTTGCACTCTGGTCAAAATAGTACAATATTAAAAAATTGGAGGTACTTTTATCACTTGGAGGGCCCACAGCTAAACCCAAGGAAAGCTAAAAAAAAACAAAAAAATGCCCATCATCTTCTCGGCATGTTTCACAATTTTGTTCCATGAATGCTATATTTATTATGTGGTCCTGAACATTGACACGAAAAAGATAGAAAAATATAACTTTTGAAATGATCAACCTTCAGAGACAAATGAATACATTTTTTCATACAGTTCTAACCTATGAAATTCACAAAAAGTCATCAAGTTTGTAACACATCTAGACTATTCCAGGAAAAAACAGCAAAAATGTTGAGAATTTTATCTATCCCACCAAGAAAAAATTTACGCATAGTACCATGATTTCACATTTTTTAAAAAAAACAAAAAAAAAACACACACACTGAAAAAAAAATTACTTAAATTACATTAAGAGATATTGGGGAAATAAGTGACTGAAGTGACATGAAAAAATTTTTGAAAAAGTTTTTCAATGTATTTCGTGTTCAAAGCTGTAAAGCTTCCCAGACAATATATATATATATATATATATATATATATATATATATATATATTATATATATATATATATATATATATATATATAATGTGTACTTTAGAGAGTGAGACAGACTCGGGAGTGAAGTGTTTGGTGGTAAGGTTTATTAATCCTTATATGTCAATAGTCCAAACATGTTTCGGGATTCTTCCCATCATCAGTGGTGTGTGCCGTGTGAGTGTGTATTATGCATAAGTAAATATATTGCCTAATTCAGTCCTACTGACCGTCCAGTTCATCATAGGGCAAGGGTAGAGCATCTGCTTCTGGGTCTGAAGCGAAGGTTTCAATCCTACCAAGCGGTACTGGAAGTGATACTGGATTGTCTATAGTCAAACTGAAGAGTTGTAATACAATGAAACAGCTGTCTGTGTATGACACAATTATTAATTATCATATATACATCAAGATAGATAGATAGATGAAAATGACAATTGGTAGGTCAAGTGAAGAACCCATGCAATAATAATGAAAGATTTTGAGATGTAACACCTATCTCTTGAGTTTTTCATTTCACCTTCCAATTGTCATTTTCATCTACATTCTGTCAGATCACCAAGTCCACAATACAATCATATATATACATATACATTATATATACACACACACACACTAGATATCAACTGTTTGTCCTGTAATCTGTTTTTTCTGTAATCCCTGAAGTGTTTATTTTATGATTCTACCAGGTAACAAGCTGAAATTATGATCGATAGGATTCATTTAAACCCTGTATTACACCTACTGTGAACCTTAATCTGGACACCGAGGAGATAGAAAATCATTCAACTTTTGAAGTAAACAACATACAAAGGCAAATGACCACATTTTTCTATACTGTTTTGACCCAAAGAATTCAGTAAAATAATTAAATCACATCTTGACTCTCAGGACAAAAATTGCAAAAAGATGTTTAGAAATCACAGAATTAACGAAAATGAAGCCATAGAATGTTTGACAGAAGAAGAAAAAATTGATGTCATGATCTTTTTCGATGTTCCGTGATGAAAACGGACATCACTTTCTTTCTACACGACTTAAGGAACATGTGACTCTCGTTAGTCAACCCAGAAATGCCTACCTTGGTCATGTGATACCAGAAAGTGAAAGATACACAATCACCAACACAATTTGGCATTTTCTCGTTGAAAATAATTTTCTTGTTATTGGTACAAACTTTCACCTTCGAATACCAGTTGCAAATGTGTAATTATTTCTTTCCTGAGAGTCAAATTAAATAACGGACTGTTCATTGATATTTGCAAATTGTATACTAATGAACATCATATTCGAGAAAAAACTATTCCAACTCTTTCTGGTAGCATATTAGGAACAGAAATTTTTGGTGCTGTCGAAAAAATTGATTTCCACCTGAATTTCAAACGCATCAATGACTCATGCGTTAAGCTTCATCAACTGCCAGACATCATCATGGACAATCTCAGTGATGATCAAAATTATGGACACAGAATGGTGAAGATGATAATTGGGGGAGAAATCGACAATAGTCTGCAGAGTCTGAAACCAAGCCCAGTCAGTCATTCATGTTGGCTCACAAATGCAAACCAGTTTACACTAACAATTTTAACAGCACCATAAAAAAGGGTCTTCATATGTGAAACCGTTTTGCTCCACTATCCAATGCAGTTTGATAACAAGTACAAACCATCAATTATGAGGGATCTCTGACACGTTTTCAAAGAAATGAAACTTGTTTGAGATGTTTTACCAAAGGAAACTCGTGACATTGTGAAAAGTCAATCACTGAGCCTGTCAGGCTCACCGGGAAAATCTCTTCCCTTTTCTCCTCTCGAGGGAAGATGAGGTAGAAAGACTATTTGCTGTTGACAAAATTCTCGAAATTCATGGCAATTCCAACAAAAGAGACAAAAGTATTTGGGGTCTTTGCTTTTCCCAGTTGAATTGGTCAGCGAGAAATCTTACTGAAATTGTTGATTGGAAATGTTCATCTGGACCGATCCAGACATCAGAAGTATGAGTTCGAAGGGATTTCACTCAAGCCATTTAACATGAAATTGGTTCCATGTCATTCTCAGTGCATTGAACGATTTGTCAAGGAAGCTTCAAATGCTTTTACCATCATAGCAGAGATACAAGATGGTTTTCTCTTTACTTGTTGATCTTAGTAAAACTCTAGAATAAGTTCAATTCGCAAGGATGATAGAAATTTCAATTTAGCGAAAACATTTAAAATCATTGTACTTTATATACTTATGGCTAACACTGTTACATAAATTCTATCAAAAAAGAAAGAGAAATTGAAGTATTATGGGAATACTATAATTTTGATATATAGAATGAAAATTTCATTTCCATATTCCCCAAGAGAACCACTGAATTTTCTTTATTTCAGATATTAAAAAGATATTCAATTGACTGCTTTGTAATTTTTTTTACTGATCATTGTAAATAAATTTTGATGTTTATTGGATAAAGAAAATGGCTCTCTTGTTTTTCCTCTTTCTAGTTGCGTTGTACTGGTTCGAAATGGTTGTAATGGTTAAATGAACTTAATCGGAATCATTTCAGCCTGTCACCTAGCAGAATTTCAAAATAAACACTTCAAGGATTAAGGAAAACAGATTACAGGGAAAACAGTTTATACCTAGTGTACATATGAAAACAAAGCAGTTTTTTTTCCTGCTTTTGTCCAGGAATAGAGTCGAGATGTATTTCAATCTTAATAAAAAACATTTATGGATTTTATGGAAAAATGTATTCATATGTCCCTGTAAGTTGTTTACCTCAAAAGTTGTGTGATTTTCTAACCTTTTTTGTGTCTGCATTCAGGATGGCACGAAGTGTAGCATACATGAAACAAAATTGCAAAATGCGCCAAGGAAGATGACAATTGGCATGTTTACCTTGGGCTTTGCTTTTTCACATAAAAAAAAAACTTCCAGTTCCAATACTCTCTAATGTACATCTCTCAATATAAGCATGTATAATGTATATTTGGGCGGCAGTTTTTCTTTCAACCAT
Organism: Thysanoteuthis rhombus; assembly: GCA_963457665.1. NCBI lineage: Eukaryota > Metazoa > Mollusca > Cephalopoda > Oegopsida > Thysanoteuthidae > Thysanoteuthis > Thysanoteuthis major. The sequence continues at coordinate 49,941,323 of OY735204.1, read as the reverse complement.
TTTGTTTTTTTACTAAATTGACTGACACAGATTTTCAATCTGTTTATCCTATTAGGGAACAATCATAAAATTATAATGTTCAACTAACACCAAGATTTTAATAGAAAATAACAACACAGTTTTAGGACTTTAAAAAATTATGCACATTACTAGTCATTGATAATGTCACAAGAGACAGAAGGTCTCAAACAAGACCAACAACACAATGAAATTTGAACAGTTCTAATACAACCTGGACCCAGTATTTCAGCAAATCATTCGCCAACAAGAAAAAAAAAATGTTCAAAAACCTCAACAGAAAATCTTATCAGTCAAATTCAATTAAACATGTTTAAAAGATACATGTATTCTTCCTTTCTCAAACGCATATACAAATTTGTTTTTTTCTTTCTTTCTTGTAGGCAGAAGAAATGAAATCAAATTTCTCGTATGACTTCAATAATGCTTATGGCAACTTTATCTACCTCTCCCTCGACATCCAACTCTGATAAAAGCTATTCTCCACTAATTTGAATCCCAAATAGATTTTTCAACAATTTTTCTCCAACCCACAATAATATTCATCTCAAAATTCCAAACTTCAAGTCCTCCTCCTAAATAAATAAAAAGATAAATACATTTTTGAAAAATTATATTTGAGCTGAAACCTGACTCACTTTTGAACAAGTACATATCAGTCCCGAATTGAACAAAAGAAGCTATAGAAAATAATCATCAATAATTTGGAATAAGTTTCTCCCCTCGACTCAACTTCAATACCAGCATGAGCATAACATTTTTCTTTGATCAAATATGAAGAATATGCTCAACTGAATAATTGATGCATTGGAAACCATTGCTATCTTTTGTTTTTACGTTTTCTGCATATTACATGAGACTTCCAAGAGAAATATCAAGAGTTGATTTACAATTTGACATCAGTGATACAATTCAAAATCTATACATTTAGAATCTATATATATTAATTCGGGGTATCTATTCAATCTAACAGATTACAAATAGTAGCTCGAATCTACTTCTTTTTATATCAACAGGATCCCATGCACCATCAGAAACATTTTGATTTCTAGTAGTGAAAATGACTAAAACTATTTGGGTCAGTGGTGGAGAAATGGTATAGTCAGTGGTAGCAATAAAAAATAAAAATTTAAAAAAAAGGCAAATCTTGACTACATAAATCGAGTTTGAATGCAGTTGGAGCTAAAATAAATCTTGATCGTTTAATTCCCCCACTCTCCTGCCAGAATTAGTTGCATTACTAGATATGTTATCATTAGAATAAATCAAGGTTTTGTGCTATCTGCATGTATAAAACAATAAGTATATATATATATATATATATATATATATATATATATATATATATATATATATTAGAAACATTCAATCAAAACTATCATCAAAACTCTAACATGGGTTTCTTCAGTTTTTAAGCTGATCTGGCTGGCTATGTATGCACAATGGAGCTATGGGGCTGGAAATTCAAGCATTTATCAATTATTGAACCAGGATACCAATAATTTTTTAAAATTCCACTCTGTATAGGCTTTTGATGAGAGGTCAATTTTGATGTAAGTTTATGCTTAATTGGTTCTTCTGGGTCTGCCAACATTCAAGCTTTTTTTTTGAAGACATGGACATTTTTAGCAATAACTGCCTAACAAAAGACAAGAAAACATGTTTATATACCATTCTTAACTCTTAAATTCATATAAGAAAATTTTAATATTAACATCAAGGAGAATAACACTGATCAGAGTTACCTCCTTTCGAGCTTCAGGTAAATTTTTTTCCAAATTCCATCTTTCATAATTTTTAATTCTACCAAATCCTATGTCCCACAGTTAATTAGGAATGGTACCAAGCGGTTCATGACTTCAAATGTTAGGATAACTTCATATTAGGATCCCATAGAAACCTCTAAGATGAAGTGATATGGTCTATTGAAATTCATAAACTACTTGTAACTGATAGAGGAACTTTTCTATGAATACCACAATAGTGGAATGGAACTCTTCTACAGATTGAATTGGAAAAAATCCGTCCAAGGGAGATAATTTTAATCAGAAGTTATTTCCCATAAGACTGACATTCTATTTTCGTTGTATGTATTCAAGACTTGACAAATTCAAAAAAAGCCTGTTATAGCTTAATCTGGTATAAAGTAAATGCTCAGTGGAGTCTTCCCAAATAACAGCAATAGTGCTGCTACCAGAAGACAAAAACCTCCATGGATTTGGAATGGTAATAGAAAGTCCCATGTGTGAAGTATGGAGTTGGCTGGATAAGTCAAGTGAAGGGGGTGAGATTTGACTGTGATAAAGTAGAAAAGTTGACAATGATCAACTAGGCCACAATTTTGCACTACTTCATGAAGAAATGTTGGAGACAAAGTAATGGATAGTAAACATGAAAGGAACAATGGTTTGTTAAGATACTTGGATGAAATAAGGGGAGGGGGACATTGATATTTGAGCTAAGTATTGGATTTTGTGTTCAATTTCTTACCATATAGACTAAATGAAATAGTTCCTAACTTTTGGTGAAGTTTTGATCACTTTCAAAACATCGATTTTCTTTTTCATATAAAAGTACATGGAAATTATACTGATATTGCAATCTTGGGTTATCAATAAATTTCACCAAGTCCACACACATTTGTTTATTCTTATTCATACTGGTCTGCTTCTGCAAATTTCTGCATTGGAATCTCAGGTCACAAAGAACCATGTTTAAAAGTTGCCTCTTCCTGATACACCAAGGTTAACGAATCAAGTAGATTTAGTACAAAATAATCTAATAACTTAAAATTTATCATCAGACTAAGTTTGCTGGAAAAACGCATTAAAATACCTATTTCAGGTATATTGATGTCATATTCTGTCATTCATGCATAGGGGAGTATCATTTTTTGTAAATTTTCATCAGAATTAGCTTTGTTCAGGACTCAATTTTGATCTTGAAAAGTACCAAATGGCAACCTTCTAACACATATTAGTTTTGTAGATAATTAAACAGTATGTGTAACCATATTCCTCCCAAAGCAGAAGACACGAAGTAACCTCTTCCATAACAGCATAACATTTTTTTTGCCTTGAAATTAGATGTGAATTAAGGTCAACTCACATTATCCAGTCCAAGATCATTAATTCGATCCAATAATTCAATAGAGATAGAATTACAAAACTTAATAGCCCCCAGATCAGCGGCCTTACCCATGAGCCCTTTCTTTACAAAACAAAGTTACCCCCTGACGTCATTATAAAATGAACAAGATACAGAAATAATTGAATTTAAAAAAAATACCCTTATGAATGAAGCAAAGAAGCATAGCAAATTTGTGATTATTTTGAAATTAGAGGTCTTCTTTGACTCCAATTGCAGATGCTAGTGCCAATAAATTGATTAGTAATTAAAACATAATTGCACACATTGCAAATGCCTGACTATCAAATCTATAGCCAACCAGTAAAGCAGAATAAACCCTTTTACCCTAGCTTGAAATAGAATTACCTAATATGATCTCACTAATGAGTAGCTATCAGTAACAGGTCAAATATAAGAAGATGCAAACACTGCTGCATAAAAATCTTTTTAATAAATATCTAAAATAAAAATAAAACATATCACCCAGAAAAAAAAACAACTAAAAACCCCCAGAAGTTTGATGTTATAAAAAATTAGGTCTCAGTAGACAAATCTGACTCATTTAGTCACTCTTTGAGAAAAGATTACTGCCATTTAATGTGACTAGAAAGAACCCTTAGTTTTCACATTTTCAAATAAATAAGGACAGAATACTTTATATTTAGCATTCAATAGTAATCTCCTGTAACAAATCGGTCATTATAATGTAGAGGTGAGTGCAAATGCAGACGCCACAGTATCATTATTGAGTCAAAAATCACCCAGATTTCTTTTTTGCATTTTCTGAGTTGGCACGTTTAAGGGGTACCTCTGGCTACACTACAGGGTTTCAGATACTTAGAAGTCAGAAACTGGTAAACAAAATCAGACCTTTAGTATTCTATAGATTTAGCTGTAAACTTGCTGAAAATTCATTTCATGCTGTATGTGTAACTTGAACATTCAACACAGATGAACAGTATTTTGTTCACATGTAAATGTCACTTCACTTAAAACCAAAAACCAAAAAAAAAGGAAAAAAAGATCAATCAATGCCCTTCCCACTATTAACCAAACAGGTCTGGTTAGTCACTCAATAAAAAACATCACATGACCATCTTTTGGCTGCATGCTGTGTTAGGGGTGATCAGATAGAGAATCAATAAGCAACTTCCCTCACCTTTTGTTAGATGGTGATCATTAAAAGTGTCTAAATTTTGAAAATAAACTGGATTGACCATTGACTCTAACAAACTAAGGGACCAATCTATCATAAACTTACTTTGTAAATTGAGTACCTCATAAGACCTATTTTTGTAGGTTATTTTCAAAAAACAAAAGAAAATGTTTTATTCTAAACGTAATAAGGAGTGAATACTTAAATTTTCAGCCTTGTAACTCCATTGGTGTAGTCTGTATGAGTGACACATACATAGCCAGCCAGACTTGCTTCAAAATTCAAGAAACCTAGGTTGACAGTTTTGGTTGATGGTTTCTCACATCCATCAAAAAGTCCAGGTTTGTAGTTTTGAGAGAACAAATAAAATTTCTTTTCAACATAAAATAAACTAAAAATTTTATGCCATTTATTTTAAAACTTTTTTAAAACAATCCCCTAAATGATTTTTATTTTTAAAAATCCTCATTTGAAAAAAAAAAAAAAAAAAATACAAGATGAAAACGAAAATTCAACCATTAAACCCAATTTGGGGAGAGAAAAAAAAGATTTGTTTTCTTACAATTAAGTTGTAACACACAAAAAAATTCCCATTGTTCAATCCTGTATAATGTAAATAAAATCTAGAAACTTAATTTGTAATTAAAATTGATTTCAGACTTTGTAATCATTTTATGCTTTCTTTGAGTTTGAAAGATGCAAGAATAATATTGATATTTCTTGAGTTCCTTCAAGTTCAATGAAATGTTCAGGAGACTCATTAATTAGGGTGGAATGTAAAATTTAAGCAAAAAAAGTGAGGGGCTTAAAACCTAACAAATAGCTCAAAACGGAGACAAAAATTAATTTTCGGTGGTTGCCACCTCTTCTGTCCTGGCAAGTGACCTTAACTTGTCTGGTCTATCCACAGAGCAGGAATCAATCTAAGGAACCAACTTAGGATAAACTTACATTGTAAATTGTCAATTTGATACATTTAGTCTGATTTTAAGCCCAACAGTTATTGGAAATTCAAGAAAAACCTTAATTTTATTCCACCCTATTGTTAAAGAGGACTCGGTTTGAGAGAGAAATCTCAATTCTACTTCAAATGATCCATTGAAGACCAGGACAACAATGTTTTTCAAGTGGCTCTGAACACAGCATTCAACAGGATGATAGACAACAATAAAGTTATCATTTTATATGGTTTATTTGAACTAATTTCCCTGTCTTCATTGTTTATTTTGACAATGGTTCAGCCGTGTACCCTTAGGCCTTCCTCTGGAGCTGGTTGCGTTTCAGAAGGTCTAATTTAGTTCCAAGGGACCATGTGCATCCCCCTCACATACAAATCTATTTTTTTGCATCTCTATTTTGAGGATTGTCTCCTCCTGACCTCTTCGTTGGCTTCATGACCTCCTGTTGAGCTTTGCACATGCTTGCCTCCTGAGGTCCACCCCCACAGAATCCCATATTCATAGCCTGCTCCCTCCTGACCAATGGTTCCCACCAGTCTACCAATTGAGTTATCAGAGCATAGTATGTGGGCAGATTCTTTTGGCCTTCTTATTTGCCAATGCTTCTCCCAATCTATTATTTTGATCTCATTCCATAAAGGTAGGTGAGTGCACACCCCTCTCCTCTCATGCATGGTCAGCCATATCAGATTTTAAAGTGTCTCCACGTGTTACAGTTTTTTGGTGTTCCTCAACTCTCATTTAGTGAAAATAAACAATAAAGACGAGGAAATTGTCCGAATAAACCATGTACAATGTTTAAAACACCCAATCTATAACAAAAATCAGACAAGAACAGAAAACTACTCCTTGAATATCTGAGCATCTTAAACAAGTGCCAAACACATAAAAAATTGATTGCTACAGCAAAGTGATAAAATCCGCCTTGAAACACTTTATGATCAGTGGCCAGCTTTATTGGCAAGATCAGCAACTGGATCTAGAGACCTATTCTGGCCTGTACATTTAACACTTAAATTCATGAGCCGCTTGAAACCGCTGCTGAACACAGTGGAACTCTTCAATGGGCAGAATTTTTTTTTTCAAATGGAACTCTCTTATGAATCCAATTTTGGGAAAATTTTTAAAAACTTACCAAAAAGTACAAGGCAAGTAATTCTGGTCAGAAGTTAATCCCCTTGACCAAATGTTTGATTTGGGGGAAGAAAAGAATGAAATAAAAAAAATAAAATTGGAAATTTATTTTTTTAAATTAAAAGATAGATGAGAGATTCAGTGAACATATCAATTAATAATAAGTGCTGTGGTAATACATATGAAGAGCAGTCCTATACATTTTTGGGGGGTTGGGGGGAACAGCATTCACTGATTAGAAAAAATTGACCATTATATGTGTGAATAATCATCTCACGAGGCCTCAAAATGTCTCAGAAATTAGTTTAGTTTTTAAAATTTTCTAGAGGGTCAGTCAAAGCACAGACTACCTCATGTTCCCTCAATTTTTTTAGCACTGCACCACTGATTACAATCAATAAAGTACACCGCATGATATACAACCAACAATATTGACTGGTCTTCAAAAGGACCCTACTAAGTGAAAGGAGTCTGGCCTAAACATGAAACCACGAATGGGCTGGGACTGCTCTCTATTTTAGATGACCAGTATGAAATTAAAAGAAACTCAAGTGCAAAGAGGGAAAAAAAATCAAGAGGAATAACCATCTACAAAAGGTTGGACTTTGTCAAAGATGTCAAGAAATGGTCCCAAGAGTTATAACATGGACATTGGAATCCAAGAAAGCCTACAGTGTTATAACTGAGCCACAATAACTTTGTTGATATTCATTATGGAAGATGGCTAAAATTGTGGTGAAAATGAAATTAATTCATTAGAAACATTTCAGTAGTCAATGAATTAACCTTTGTCTAATTTGAATAATTTTTTTTCTCCATTGACTACTGAAATATTATTGTCTAATTCATTTAATTTTTACCGCTGGTTTGCTGCCATAAGTCAAAATTATTTTTTAGTGAGGGTTATTAGATACTGATATACACATTGGTAGCAACTATCTTAATCCATGAGTGACAAGAGAAATCTTGAACAACTTGCCTGTGACACATCTAGAAAAGATGACAAATTTTTAACAGGTTTTACAACTATGATTTCTTTTTACAGACTTACCTGAAGCAAAACAAGGCTGACTGTGTTTTTGACCTTGCCTTCCAATATACAAGAGTGTATTCGGGATTAGGCTCTCACAGATATTGGTAGAGACAATGGTCTCGATCTCATCATGGAAAAAATGGATAAGATTCACCTCCGTGATGAAAATACACGTGCGTATATGATGCTTAAAGATTTTTATTCTTACAAAAGACCCGCTGGTACAAGTATTAATGATTTTCTTGAGCGATACAAATTTCTCTGAAAAGGTTTGGAATTGCTTAGCTGGAGGGGGTTCAGACATTTTTTGTATTGAATGCAGTGATCATTTCAGAGAAGAATGAAGAACTGGCGTAAACTAGATATACAAATCTGACATAGCAAAATATGAAGGAGACTATGACAAAAGTGGTTGGAAACATTCCAACTAGTAAAGTTGCCATACCAACTGTAAAATCTGAACCAGAGTCTATTATTATTATTATAAATTTTGTAAATGAAGAGGAAGTGTAAAAACTCAACATAACCCCATGAAATTTTCTGTGCTTAATCCACAGAGCCCTAGGCAGGTTCTTGGCAAGTTATACTTTGAAAATAAACTCCTCAAATATGTTTGAGGCAGGAAGGGGGGGGTTACATATTTTGTGGCTGCTCGCTGCATTTGCTTCAGCTGATGATCGAAATTTACTAAGACTCTTGAAGAGGAGGTTGAGTTTTTTCTTCCTCAATTACTTTTTAACGACATCAGCTCTTACTCTCCCCCTTTCTATCAAAGGTACATGATATGAATACATAAAAAAATATTTTTGTGCAGCAAATAAAATGCCAAGTCAAAACTAAAAAGCACCTGAAGAGTGCATGCCTCTGCCAACACCATTGTCAGGGGAAGTAATTGTACATGGATCAGCCCCAAAATTTTACCACTATTTTCTTACCCCATTGCCCACCCTGCCACAAAAGTACAGTACTTCCATAGATATCATGCAGACAGATGAACTAAGACACAAAACAATGAATGACTAAACAAACAGACATTACAAAAAATATACGTCTTTTCAACTTTGTTGACAGAGATAAAAAATGAAACAAGTTACTTAGAACAAAAACTAATTTACAATTGATTTTTATTAACATCTAATCAACTTTTTATTTTATTCAAAAACAAAACCAATTTTGACCTTTTTTACATAAAATAAAACCTTATACTTTTAGTTTCTTTCCTTGCTCAAAGACGTCTTCACAGTAAAATGAGTGAAAAAAAAAAAACAAATTATAAAATTTATCCATTATAAAAATTAAATTATTTTACCTTCTCTAAATTCAGTCTATTTTTCATTTCATGTAAAATTGCTCATTTTTTTTTATTGAATAGTAGGCAATTCTTGAACGTTCTACTGTTTGATTACCTCCAAATAAATTTGAATATGAGAGTAAGTTTAAATGAAAACTGGTGTTTCATTCTGTTCAACTTCAAAAATTATCTCCTGCACAAGAATACTTTTTTATTAAAGTTATATTTACAGTTTTAAGGATTTTTCATATTTTACTTTTGAATGAACTTTACTTTCAAATTTTAAAATGAACTATGAAATTATTTAATGGTCACTTTTTTATAAAATGTATGGAATTTTTTGAAAACTTTAATATAAGTAAATTAAATACACGTTTTTTTTCAAACAGGTTGAAAAAATTACTGTAAAAAAGTCGTAGATAAGCAGTATGAGTTTGTAATTTCTGTTTTAACAAAGTGAACTATTTTTTATACTAGACTAAATACCCACCCTAATGGGCGGGATTTATTGCTGTCTGATTTCCATCTATCTATCTTTTGATTTTATAAATTCTTTCTTTTTTTGCAGCAATTTATTCCATATATTAGGGCAAGTATTCAGTCTAGTTTTGACAATTTTTTATTTCATAATTCAAGCATACATTTTCAAAAAACATCTAATCTTACAAATGAAAAAGATTACTGAAAGAAAAAAAAAAAGGAAAAAAAGTCTTTTTAAGAAAGACAAAATGTCTGAGTTATAGGACCACTTTTCTTTGGGATTTGTACAAAGAATTCTCATAATTTTCTTATCATACACTTATATGTTCCAAGTGGTGTCCGCATCTTCGTTGTCATTATCATGTTTTGGACATTGTACCTTCCAGCCTTTTTCTGGTGCCTGTCGTATTCAGTAATACATCTCCCAGTTTTCAAGGTCAGATCCTTCTTTAGCTCAAAGTACCGACCATCTTCAACAAAGCTTGCCAATTTTTCTAAACATCTAGAACAAACTTGTGACAACCAAGTAGAAACACCCTGCAAGCATATTGGAAAACTGCTATGATCTATCTTACATCAGAAGATCTGCAGTTTATACAAGATCAGGAAAATATTCAATTGTAGTTCAACCCTTCAGATTAGAGCATGACCAAGAACTGAGTGTATAACATTTCATGCAGTTGTGGCAAGGAATATAAAGGCAAGACTGGCTGCCCTCAAAATGAAAGACTGAAAAACTGTCTGTGGAGAGAGTAAGCTGATCATGTGTGGAGCAAAAGGAGAGGGTCACCAACCCCTGGAGAACAAAATCTGAATAATAGTTAGAGCAACATTGGAGAACAATGCAACTGAAATAATCAGCACACATGCTAGGCTCTCAGAATTTCTTCAGTTGGCCTAGCATAGGATTGAACAATTAGTTTCAATGCTCCAAAATTTCACCACCAGAATGTTTTATAGCCAAGTTGATATGTGTGTTGGTTAAGTGTATACAGCTTACCAGGTGGTTGAGATTTCAATCCCCGAGTCAAGCAGTGAAATCCGTACACTCTGGTTCAGTGGAACAAGCAGAAGAGGCACCACAAGATCGAATTGGTTAAGAAAAATTAACCAATACAAGATATTTCCTAACAGAATGAGAACAGTCTAACCCCTACAATAAAGGGTTTTGTACAGAATTTCAAAAGCATCACTGAATATGACAGGCATCAATAGAAAGCTGCAGAATATAACATCCTCATTTCAGTTGTTATAGTAACATTTTGGCTAACAGTTCAAATAAATCATAATCATCATCATTATGATGATAGACGCATGCACTGTGTATTTTCTCGATCATTACAATTTATTGACCAATCAAATGACAAAGAATTTTCCACTTTGAAATACTCACCTTTGGGAAACAAGCAATATAACTTACCTGAAAAATAAAAGGAAAAAGTTTTAGAATTATTATCAAGACTATTTATAAACCATGAAAATTTCATAGATATATTTGAATTTAGCCTCTATTGCAGATGGTCTCATATACTGTGCACATTTTTAAATAGAACATACTTTAAATTTCTATGTATGATTATAAATTGCTTTATATTTTATAGAATCTCTCATTTGAAATATTCTCCCATCATTAGACAGTAAATGGAACATTCGAACAAGACAACGTAAATAAAATAAATAATTAAAGAAAAAGGGGCTGCTGCTGAAATCATTTCTTAATACATAATCGTCGAGTTGGAAAAAAAAACAACAAGATAAAGAATTAACAAGACGGCGGCCGTCTAGCTCAATGGTAAGAGCAACGCTACATTGAAGCATCAATCAGAGGTTTGATTCTTGCAGCAGCCCCATTTTCTTTGATTGTTTATTCTATTTACGTTGTCTAATTTGAGTGATACATTAACCATATAACAATGGGAGATCATTTTAAATAAGAATTTCTATATAATATAATGCAATTTATAATCATTCTTTCAGATCATATCTATCCATTTCTTAATACATACATATGATGTGCATCATTAGACTAGCTGGCAAAAATACTTGCAATTTGAAATAAAGAAATATTGTCCAAGTATGTCTGTAGGCGTGTTGCAGGCTAGCCAACATAGACAAAAAACTTCACCATTGTTTAAATTAGTTGGCTGTTATAAATTTCAGAACTTATGAAATGTTTCAATATATGTTTGGCAATCATTTTTACATCATGAACATACAGAGTCAAAATTAATTTTATTCCATCAAAAAACAATTTTAGTTCTTCACCCCCCCAAACCCAAACAATGACCTAACAAGAATTCATGAGGAGAAAAAAAAAAAAAAATTTTTTTCTTAAATTTCATGTTTTAAAATAGGGTACTGGAGATTTCATAAGTTGTGCAGTTAACTCTAAGCTGTGGCATGTGATGTAACTAGAGTGAACTTTTTTTGTAAGTACACAGAATTTAAATTAAAATGATGATAAAAAAAATACAGTAGAGTGAATATGGGTTCAATATTGCTATCGAGTATTAATATGTACGTCATACACTGCAGATGTGTACTGTGGCGTATATGTCTGGAAGTGTAATCCCTTTGTTTACATTTGAAAAGCCAGCTCATTTCCCAGTAGCAGATCAAAGTTTTTCAACTCTATTGGGACCTTAGATGTATATTTGGTTAGGCATGAGGTGGAAGCATGGATACTTGTATTCTTTCCAGCAAAACATAAATGTTACAGACAGAGGAACTAAGTTCATATTATAGATACATGTTATGGGCATTTGGGTACTTATAACATGCCAAGCTAAGTAATGTTTTTTTAGCAGAAGATACTGATCAAATATCTTATGCACATACATACACAGGATTTGACCAAGTTGATTTGTAGCTAATCTGTATGCAAAAGGTTTTATAAGTACATCAATGAACTGCACCAAGTGAAATATGAAAAATCTATCCATTGACTTTATCCCATCATAGACATTCTAATTTCAATTTGTTGCTTAAAAAATCAATACCCAAGCCCTCAGAGCCACAATATTTATCCTATTTGTAATGCATGAGAAGTGCACTGTTCCCACAAGCAGTTGGTTATGAGGTCATTTGTCAGGATCCTTTGATAAAGCCTAACTCAGATAGTTTGGGGCAGCAAGTATTTGAAAACAAGTCTTAGGTCAGACCATAAATGTATAGTTCTTTTCCGACAGGAGGATCTAGCAAGAGCAGTGTTGAAAAGCATTTTAAACTTTACATCTAAATTTGAATCAAAAAGACTTCATAATACACCTTGAAACATATAGATTCTCCAGCTGTACAGGGGAGCCAGGTGCTGCATGCAAGGTACATTTCAAATTAACAGGGTGCAGTAGGGTAAATACCTGTAATAGCCGGGTATATTTTCTTGCTAGCATTTAGTAGAAAACTGAGAAAACAATTTTTTTTAATATATATATATATATATATATATATATATATAATGATTTTAGATATCATCTTAATGTTGAAATAAACTTTAATAGTGGTAATTTCAGGTGAATGAAATACATGAGCAAGTATAAACTATTTTGCTATCAAGAAACATGCAGATAAACTTCAGCTATGTAAACGGTTGTTTGTTCCTGACAAGTAATATTATCAGTCTGCCCCTATAACTTAGGAAGAGCCTGCTTATGTCAGGATCCAAGTCTTACCAGAGGGCCTGCTTATATCAGAATCCAAGTCTTATCCAGAGTGCCTGTTTACATCATGATCCAAAACTTATCCAGAGAATCCGCTCTCCAGCAAGAACCAGTTTGCCAGTTACTGTCTGTCCACTTACCACCTGAGGGAGCCTTTACTTCTTTCATTTGATGGCACCCAGACCAGGTAAGCAGTGAAGATAGTTTAGTCAGAAACAAATGGAGAGGGAAATGGAAACCTAGGATAGAATCACCAATTGGTGATCAACCCTTTTCGGTCCACTTAAAAGACATTTAACAGCCTGACAACAGGAACACAATGGGGTCAAGTCAACTAGTGTTATCTAATAATAACGAAGTGAATTGAGTTAAGATACTATCCTGCAAAGTTGAGCACGGACTGCTTGTTTTACAAAGCACCATCATATATTTTTTTTTGTGTACTACTAATCGTGGGTGCTAGGATAGCGTGTCTAACCTGTATATTTAAAATCTAGGAAATATATTTCATACTATTAAATACTTAAATGGGAATTTAATCCTCAACAATTATTTTATCAAATATTACTATAAACTGAATGGAATTATTACTTACTTTATTAAGAATCAAATGAATAGCAATTTGACAACTGGATGCAACCAAAGTTATCTTGATGTAGATAAGAACATCTGAATTGGCAACACTGAGCCAGAGACATAACTCACATTTGTTAGTAAATGATGGCAATCACTGCTAGAGATGCTTGTGCATCTAAAAATAGCCATATGAATCTCAGATGGTGTGATAAAGAATTTAGGAAGTCTAATGACAAGATGATAGATAACCGAACCATCTATAGCAGAATTATCTCATTTACTGTATATGCAGGTATATAAGATAGGCATCTGATTTATTCTTTTTTAATAAAAACTATGCAAACAATAAACCATGTCAAATGTACTGCTGTTATAACCAGAGGACCATCTAGAAAAGCTCAATATGGATATTTATTGGATTTGGATGAATTGAAATAAGCAGTAATTCTCCAAATACCCTTATAAACTATTCTTCTTATACTCTGGCATTAAATCCAAGATGAATTTTGATGTCTAATTAAAGAATTTCGCAAACTTAGAACCAATAAGTCTTTACAACTATAAGCAGAAAAGCCAACTATTTTTTTTTCTTATTTTTCTATATCATTTTTTTTTCTAATTTTTTTTTTTGGATATAGACCTTGCCCACTCAAGTATAAGGCGAGGGGAGGGGGCTGACATGTTGGCCGATGGTGCGTTGGAAGGTCAGAGAAGAATGATTCATACTTATCGCAAAGGCATCACTGCAAAGTGAAAGCAAACAGACTCAGCCGACGTCTGAACCTATTCTTTATTACGTTAACCGCTTGGCCACTTACACCTACACTGCTCTTTAAATGTGTTCAAGTACGAACATGAATTGTATTTCTCTCAAGTATACAGTTGCAATGAAGCAAAAATTGTCAGCAAAACAACTGTGTAACCGAATTTTCATTATCTATTATTATTTCTATCATTATTATCATTGGATGAGATATCATAATAAAAATTTTATTGATTTTTCTAGTTTTTACCTTCATTTGTTTCTATCACAACTTTGACAGGGGCCATCGTTCTGCATATACTTGACTTCTCCTGACAATGATGGTAGGAGTTCAATTCACTGGAGGCTTACTCTTTATTTCCGTTTGTGCTATTTACCTGAAGCCGTCAAAGCTGTTATAAAAACAACTAAAAATCAAGATGAAGGTAAAAAGAAGTCAAAATTAAAAAAACAAACAAACTGGGTTACCTTTTTTAGTACCTGACCTTTTGCAAGTTAAGGAGTGAGAAATAAAAAGTGCAATAGGTTGACAAGCTCTTTTTATGGCCAGTTCAAACTCAAGCAAGTCTTTTTACTTTTTGTAAAAGAAAATCACATCATAAACAGAAAGCATTCAACTTGAAAATCACTATTACTGGTAGTTAAAAAGTATGCATGATCTACGATTCAAATCCTTGTATCACCTCAAAATTAACTTGACTAAAAACACTCTAAATATCAATAGTAGATGATGATGTCCTGTTAATTAGGCATTCAATATGTACAGACAATTCCCACAAATACCAATTTTTCCATGTTTTCTCAATTTTTTTAAATAGTTTGGTTTTCTCTAATTACTATTTACAGCTATCATTTTTCATAACAAATGATTTGCCAATCACCTATTTTTTTAAAAATATCAAACCATGAAGAGGTGTTCTGGTAAATCAGTGCAGCAAATAAAATACCAAGTATTTTCCAAACCCTACACAACAGTTGATATCTAGGTTCTTAAATTCAGTCCACTAGCAGCACGTCACAGTGCAAATCAAAAGATCATTCGCAAGATTAAATAAAAACACATGGTTCCCAATGATTTTTTTTTTATTTGTTTTCTGTCATGCTGAAGGAAACTGATGTATAAAATTAAGTGGAAACTACTGCTATTTGAACTCCGACATCCGCAAATTGAGAACTATACAATGTGTACATGAAAATATTATGCTGGGCCTCACATGGAGAGACTACAAGACAGCACAGTACATCCAGGGAAAAGACAAGAGTCAGGGACATCATGGAATCCATTAAAAAGCTCAAATGGCTGTGGGCTGGCCATGTTGCATGAATGGCAGACAACCGATGGACATTGTGACTCACGACATAGATCCCCCGAGATCACATGCGGAACTGAAGCAGGCAGAATATTAGATTGAGGGATTAGCTAGACAAATTCAGAAAGTACTGGCTCCGCAACGCCCATGATAGAGAAGTGTGGCGAATCCTAGGGAAGGTCTATGTCCAACAACGGACGTTGAAAGACTGATGATGATGGACCTTAACAGCCTGATGACTGATCAATAGGCCAATGATACACTGATGACAATGAGTTGAAATTTTAAGCATTAAGTATGTGAGGCAAGGAGGACGAATGAAACAAAGCGAGCAAGATAGTTGGTCTCCACATGAACCTCAGCAAAACAAATGTCATATACGAAGAGCATGTTGGAGACAAAGACATAAGGATCGAAGGCGAAAATGCAGAGCAGGAGAAAAAACACCACAACATTTACCTAAGACAACGAGTCTCCATGAAGTTATCAAAAAAAGAAATTAAGCAAAGAATCACACTGGGTTGGCAAGTTTTCGTTAGAGCAAGCTGGACTTTCAAGAACAAGAAAATCCCACTCATGCTGAAAAGAAAGGTATACAACCAATGGATTCAACTGATAGTCACATAGAGAGCAGGAACAAAGAACCAAACCAAGAGATCAGAAGACAACAAAGTATATCAGATAAAAAACAGGAATCCAAGACATCATAGAGACTGTAAGAAAACTCAAATGGCGATGGGCTGGACATATTGTCATATGAGTTTTTTATACATAAAATAATTATGAATATATAATATGATACATATATAAATATGATATATAATATATATGTTATATAATATATATGTAATATAATATAGATGCCCTTCTAACACTGGAATTGAACACTCGGGTAGATGAGAAATTATGTGTGAATGAATATATTACTTAATTCAGTCCTACTGACCATCCAAGTCTACATAGGGCCAGGGTAGTGCATCAGCCTCTAGGTCCGCAGCAAAGATTTCGACCCCACTTAGGGGTACTGGAAGGGATTATAGAGTTTAAAACCACACTGAAAAGTTATGATACAGCAAAACAGCTGTCTGTGGATGACACAATCATCTGTTATACAAAATTATATATATATATATATATATATATATATATATATATATATATGTGTGTGTATAAAGCAAAGGTTTTGACCCTACCCTAGTGGTACTTGAAAGGATATCAAGTCTACAGTCACACTGAACAACTGAACAGTTGTAATATAAAAAAGCAGTTATCAATTATTATATATATATATATATATATATATATATATATATATATATATATATATATATATATATATATATATATATATATATATGAGTGTGTGTGCGTTTTGGCTTATTCAAGCAAATGATTAAGTCTATTTTAAATTCCTATTTGTAGCAAATCCTCATTCAATTATATTTTAAGCTTTACTCACGACCAACTTTATTTTCCAAGTATCCCTGATTTGTATATAATTTATATCAGAATTTCTATTATCTGGATGAGCAAATTATGAATTGTTTAAGAGGTAATAACTGAAATAAAATGACTTTGATGCAATGCATGAATCATGTATAACTGTGAAATCACTTGAATCATTGTAACAGAGAATAAAATAAACAATAACATCCCTAGAGAAAGTTCCTTGCCCTATCCATAGATCAAGTTTAGTAACAGGATGGGCCTGAGAGGAAAAACAGGCAAAGATCAAAGGAGGCAATAACATCTGAGTAGTGGAACCTAAATAGGGACCCAATAGGGACTAGCAAGAGGGGAGTACAAAAGGATGGGAGGAACCAATGGGGTATGCTAAGAGGGTGCTGATAGAAGCAGCAAGAAGAGGATGCGTGGGGGGGGGAAGAGTACTGGAAATGGAGAGAGTTGGTGAGGGGAGAGAGCATCGAAAACTGATTGAGTGGGGTGGGGGGTATATGAAACAGATTGAATTGTTGGAGGGGGTGAAAGCATTGAAAACCAATCGAGTTGGTGGGGGGGAGAGATAAAACCAATCAAGTTGGCGGGGAAGGAGAGAGAGAGAGATAGAGATGGAACCAAACAAATTGATTGGGGGAGAAGAGAGAGAAAAACAATCCAAAAGCAGGGCAAGAGAGAGAGAGAACCAATCGAGCGGTTGGAGGAGAGAGATCAAAACGAGGGAGGAGAAACCGATGGGGAGGATGGGATTTGGAGGGGCTGTGTGAAAAGAATTAGAAAAGAATCCATCATAAAACATCTAAGCCATGTTTTGTGGAACTAAAATTGCCTGATAATGACTGAGCTGTTTGGAAAATAAATAAATGTTTTCTTTCATTCAATAAAATGAAAAACAATGATACAAAAGAAGAGGGAAAAAAACTCTGGCAGATGGAAAGTATTCAGTGAAATTCGGACAGATACAATATACTAAATCATTTCTGTATCAAGAAGTGTCATTTTTATCTACAGACAAAATTTAGAGTTGTTACTAATATTCAGGTTGGCTGATGAAAAACTTTTTGAAACGTAAATGAAAATGTACCCAGCATGTATATACCAGAAAAAAAAGTCCTTACTTCTTCATTTTAAGTACTACAAAAGATCTTCAAGTAAATAACTTTCTTCAAAACATTTTGAAAAGATTTTTTGAAGAAAGTTAAAATAGAAAGAAAAATATTTCTAGTCAAAAATACAAGCAAAGAAAATTTCCTACCAACAAAATGTCTTACATTTTAAAATAGATTAGTAAAAATTGTTTCAATATGATGTTAGTATGTCTACCAAAGAGAATAAAGAAAGCACAAATTTTTTTTAAATCACAAAACGGTACAATCTTAGTAAAAACAAAGAAACACTGCACATTCAATATACTATGACTTCTTAAAAAGTTATGATTTATTACATAGTAATTGAAAATTTGATTTAAAGTGTTCTCACCTTTGTAAGAATCCAAAAAGAGAAAGCATAGAACTCTTCTATCAAACACACAAACCTTAATTTGCCACATTGGCTACAATGGAAATTTCTTCTTTTCAATAGTTATTAAGGGATTCAACAAGCAAACTATAAAGCCTGTAATCAAATCGATTCACTCTAACCTATCCTGCAACCTATTGCAGGATCATTGGGGCACAACAGATGACTTATGATGAACCAGCTCTCTCCATCAATCTTCATATTCGTAGGGGTCGGCAGAAACATTGGTCCTCATCTATATACTAAATCTGCCATGTACAGTTTCAAGCGCCTAACCACAGGCACTACCCTTAGCCGTCCAAAAATGACAGGGGTGATGTTAACACAGCATCAATGGGTGTATGTCTTCCAAGGAGAAGTCATTGTCCAGAGCTGGGAAACCCTAACCCTGATCAAAGGTCAGTTTAACAGCCACATGTTATGGACCAAGATAAGTCATAGGTTATGTGGAAATTCAACTTTGGTCAACAGCCCTTGACACATCCTCGATGAAAATCATATCTGGCAGATTACTAACAGTAAAACTAAAGCCAAGAAGATACTTCCCAGTTTCAATCAACTCTTCTTAGTTTCTATTTATTGCTTGTCTAAAATTGCATTTCTTGGCAGATGAGAACTTAATCTAAACAGTTTTAAATTAAAACTGGAGTTCAGATTAAATTATTATCTGAACTGTCATTTAAAACTTTTAATATCTATCACATATTTCACACCATCAACTAGATAAAACGTTACAGTTCTAGGAATTCATTTGCTAATTTTTTGAGAATTGCCCCGAAGGTAATGAAAGCTCAAAAAACACTTGAAAACTAATAAAACTTGGTAATTTCAATTTTTTTACAAATCTATCTATTTCACTATGTTCAACAATGGACTTTAAATGTCTGCTGCTGATAATATCAGGTTGCTGAATTTTTTCCACCTATCTACATGGGTCATCAGATTATTTTCACATAGGAAATTAGAGGATCAAATTTACAATTCATGTTTCTGATTAATTTGTAGAGTACACAGAAAAGATATATTTTGTATGTATCCCATGTTACCACTAAGTATACTTCCTGGATATATTTCAACAAAATTATTGCTTTTGGTCAGAAAAATAGCATAGTTATGGATAAAATGAAAACAAAAAGAACACCAATGAATTCTAACATAAAAACTTTAGTCTGATCTTTAGATTTACCTTAGAAAATCATGTATGTCAACATAAGATATCAAGTACAAATGTTAGCTCTTCCTCATGAGAGATTTTGCAAAATTTCTTTTACAAGCTAACATTGTCCTTTTTCCCTTTGAAGCTGATAGACTGCACAACTCTAAGGCATTGCTTCTTAGAGGGGTGAATGAAAGGTGAATAAAACTAGAAGATTGAATGACTCCATTTCCTCAGATATTTATTTATATTTTTCCATACTTGGAAAGTATTTTGTGATAAACATAAACAGCAAGAAAGTATTGTTTCTAAGAATCTAATTCTATGATTTGTCATTTTCTTTACATTAGGATGTTCAGAAAGTTGAATAAAATAAACATTTCAGAAATGATTTAATTTGTTTTTTGCTCATGATACAAAATGAATTATGTATGAAACTATACACAATGGAGAACAAAAATGATAAAACATAAGGAAATTTAGCCATGGGCGAATAATTTTGAAATAGTTTAAGAAACACTGCTCTAAGGTATACCATAGCAAACATTTTCAAATCTCTAAGCTAAGGATTGAACTTTGAACTTTTTAGTAGTCTGCTGAGCCAGACAACCAAGTTTTGCTATATGGAACATCATGACTGTCATATACACTAGATGCAAACATCTATACAATCTCAGTATTAAAGATTTTACAAGTACAAGAATGTGCAATTCACAGTATGCATAGCTCTTTCACATTACTCTCAATATCTGGAAGGTGATTTTTGTTTTTTGTTCTTGTTGACATCATTTTAGTTTTAACTTCAACTTCATTGGTACTCAGATTCCCAGGTCACATTCCTTTTCTTGTGACCTCAGGTTTACCCAATTCCTACCATATTTTGGGTTGTCATCTGGTAATTTTTTCACTATTAAACTATCCATTAAACATTCCTCCACTGCTTGAAATTCCTCTCCAGTCCCTCCCCTGGCTAAAATTCCACCCCATAAGAAACCCCTCCCCTGGAAGCAAAGTGCCCCCTGTATCAGAATCACTACTCTAGTATCATTCTTCTGATGTTAACAAGCCTACGAGAGAAAAATGTGTTTGTGTTGCTTCTGCAGAGGAGAGAGCAAGGTCTTACTTGCACAGAAATAGGCTAAAACTGAGTGAGCAACAAATGGACAGGTCTGGTTGGTCACTTAATAAAAACTGTCACACGATCAACGTATTGACAGCATGCTGCATTGGGGACTATCAATTCAAAAATTGGAGAAGGGCTCAATTTGATGAATAAGTTAACTCATGCCTTTCGTGGGGCAGTGATCACTAGGAAAAAGTCTGAATTTCTAGAAAACAAGCATGAACGCTGCTGAAACAAAATAACAGACCAACTAACATTGTAAATTGACCCCCCCTCCCCACTAAAAATGTTTTTGATTTAATTAAATTTGAATCAAAATTATGTATTATACCTCCCACCTTTGGCTGAAAGTTAATGCCAAGTTTTACAGTTATATAGTAAATAGAAGCCCCTTAGTAAAACCGAAGAAAGAAATTTCCTCATAAGATTTTAAAAGATACTTCAAGATCTATCAAAAATACGTATCCTGTCTGGATTTGGTGGGGATCGATAAAAAGGGGGAGCTGCTCACGTACATGCACACACAAATTTTCCATCTAAATTTAAGGTTGGAACTTGGAACTTTCATGAGACTTGGTCGACAGTTTCTGATATCCTGTGTTTTTAGCAACTTTTAATTGCTGCTCAACCTATATAGTCTTTAACTGGTTGTACAATGATAATTTCTCAAGTACCAAATATTTAGCCAACAAGTTCAACCATCCTTAGCCTCTAAGAAAACTCAAGACAAAACTATATGACCTTGCCAGCAATCCAACTGCAAAATTTTAGAATTGGATTAACCAGATATTTTCACCCAGATGGTATGTGAGTAAAATGACAATTGTACTTACAAGAAATGCCATAGTAAAATGAACACCTACCCTCATTCTAACAGGAACAAAAATGATTGCCACAGTATAATTGTTTTCCAATGCTTGATACAGAGAAAGGCACAGAAAAAGAAGGGATAATGAGAGACAGACAGTAGGTACCTTTCAACGTTAAATGCCAATTGCAGTATTGATACCCATCAGTGATGCTTCCTTTTATGTTACAGTAACAATTCATCTATTGACTCATCTCTCTCTCTCTCTCTCTCTATATATATATATATATATATATATATATATATATATATAGAGAGAGAGAGAGAGAGAGAGAGAGATACATACATACATACATACCTATACATAAATATATATACACAAACAAACAAACATATCAGCCATTATAAGTCCACTGCTGGACACAAAAATCCAAATTGAAAACAAAGACCTGAAAAAAGTAGACAACATCATCTACCTCGAAAAGCAAATCTTTCTGAAGTCTCCGAAAGGAGAAGAAATCAAGCGAAGAATCACTCTAGGATGTCAAGCTTTTGGTAGAAACAAGAAAATCCTATTAGTTTTGAAAACAAGGGTATACCACCAATGCATCCTCCTGATAGTCACCTATGAAGCTGAAACATAGAACCTAACCAAGAGATTGACACTCAAATTGAGAACCATGCAAAGTGTACGAGAGAGACCACAAGACAGCACAGTATATCAGAGAGAAAACAAAAGTCAGAATCCATTAGAAAACTCATATGGCAATGGGCTGGTCATGTTGTAAGAATGGCAGACAATCGATAGACATCGCAACTCACGATGTGGATTTACAGAGATCATATGCATTTCATTCAAATATACATACATACATATACACATATATATATATATTTTTACAGAGAGAGAAAGAGATACATACATACATACATACATACACCCATCAGTGGAAAATTTTTAAGACGTTCTGATGAGAGCTATACTTAAAGCTTGGCTTCTTTTCAAATTATAAAAGATTTTTTTGTAATGTTCTACCTTATCAAGAACAAATTTCTTTTCCCATCCCAGACACATATCATCTTCCACATATAGATATTTACTCATACAATTTCACTCTATTAAGGCATAAAACATTTACCAGGGAGGGACACATGCAAACATTCTCACCCACCTCTGTCAGACATATACACACTTACTTTTACCTTAGACATCATATACCTGATATACAAAAATTCTAATAAAAAAGCTCAAACATTTCCTTTTGATCAAACTATCATAAAACTTAAATACTCATACGCACCTGCACTCATGGCAACAACCATGATTTTCTAATAAAGGTGCCAATTTTTACAATTTCAAGTATACTTTCTTTTACTTCCAGTATGATTTTATACCAGACACATCGTACATCAAACATCATAAAGTCAAACATATTTTGCACTAGTCTATAACTTTAAAAAGAGTCAAAATAGTGATATAATCATTGATAATTCAAGTTTCTAGTTTTATAAAACAAACTTGCTGGAGTCTAGGATCTGTACAATGTGACTCTTCTCTTATGGATATTATATCCTAAGAATCAGCCGAAACATTGTGTTAACATCAAAGATAGGAAGAAGTGATTTGATTGTATGAACAAAAGTTGGTAAATTTTTATTCATATTGCACCTACACCTTCATATTTCCTTCTTAATTCACTATTTTGCCAATCCTAGACACCAATAATTTAAATTTCATGTATTTTAAAACTAGGAGCTAAAATCACTTTTGTGTTGTATATTTACCATGATTTTCATTAAAAATCTTAAACCAGTTTTGTGAATATATAAAACGATAGCTTCTCAACTGATTCTCCTTCATACATTTTTCCCAATAATAGAAATATCTGGTCAAGAGATAAGGAAAAAAATTGAAAATTATTAAAAGCTTAAAATTTTAAGTAATATAAATATTTATACAAAAATATCAAATTCCCTAGTTCTTGTCATAATATGTTCTTGAATCATTCAAAAGAAGATTGATTGTCCAGGGAAATGGATTGGAAAGAAAATTCCTTGCTTTCCCACAAGTTGTTAAGTAATTGCAACAGCCTTAAAAGATCTTATTTCAGTGAATGTACCTGCCAAATCAAATACCATTGGGACATTATTCTATACTCATATGATCATAAATATCTTTCAATAAAATGAAAAGTAATTGTTTGATTATATTAAACATTAAAAAAATTTAGAAAACCTTTAATACTTTTGGGGAGAGAAACTTTCCACCAAAGAATACAAAAATTGATGAATTCTTTACAGGTTGGAGATTTCAAGTTAAAATGATACTCTTCAAACTTGCTCATTCTAGAAATTACGCACAAAAAAAAAATTTTTAAATAAGGTAAATCAAATGCAAAGATATCATTCCCCAACTTTACTGAAGGGAAAAAAGCTAAACAAGATATTCATGGATTTTTTGTATACATTCATACATACACAACTAATATTTTAATAGAGACAATTTTCTTTCACCTCCATTCAAATATACTTCCAGTGAGCCAACATATTATTTACCTCTGCCAACAAATTTAGAAGAAATATATGTATTCACCTATGTCTATCTGTTTGTTTGTCAACACAATATCACCAAAATTTCTCAATTTTTCAATAAAATCTTTCTGGAAGAGTGGGCCATATAGCAAGGAAGAATGGGTTGAATTTTGGGACAGATCCAGGATTTTTTTCTCTGATTGCGAGGCATTTTTCAATTTCTTTTCCATATATTTATATACTCACTCAAGACTGTCTTCTTGTCCAAGAGTTCCCATTGAATTCCAATTAAATTCTCCGAAAGGTTAGTCCATGGGATGAGAGAGAATTGATTAAATTTTGGGTCAGATCCAATGTTCGTTCTTCGTTTTGTGAGAGATTTTTTCATATATTAAGACAATAATCCCAAATTACGGAAAATCCAAACTCACCCGCATCGTAGCATAATAAACTCATTTTCATTCAGTTTTTGGTTGGTGTATGGTGTTGGCGAAAGATTGCATTCTTCAAGAGTTTTATAGTTTCAAGATACAACGTTAGCAGAATGATACCTCTGTTGCATAATAGTCGCTACATTTAGTGATGAACTTAAATATGCAATTAAGATGAGATAGAGGTGGTTCTTTTTAAAAAGGTTACATTCAAGAAAAAAGTTTTTTTAATAGACACTTTCACATCGGATAGTTTTAAAATTTTTAGTTTTCACTTATGATGAGTAGATAAAAAGCAAAGACCAAGATCGACAGTTCTCTACGGAAATTTTTGGTCTGTCTGTCGGTCCCTAATATGTTAAATATCAATTTTCTCAGCCATAGTGGGATTTAAATGAAACTTGGTCAAGACCTTTGTTATAAACCATCTTCATCTTCTTCCTGCTATCACAACTAGTAATGCTATGATTATGACTATTTCATTTTGAATCCCTGTGAAATAGAAAAAAACTCGGTCCAGACCTTTGTTGTGAACCATCCTTCTCCTCCTACTACTATGCTTAGAATCCCTTTGAAATCAAAAAGCATTTTGGGGGGGAAATTCTGTTATGTATGATGATAACTTCTTTTATTCCATTTCCTTGAAAGCTCTCCTTCCTCTTTTTTTGTCATAAGGTGAGGAAAGATTCACAAATTTTTAAACAGTTTCACGTTAGATTAATTTGAAATCTAGGTCAGACTTTAGGGTCAATTGGGTGTACTCCTCTTCCTCTTCAGTTGCTGAGGAAAATCAACAACCAAGGACATACTTAATAATTTAAAGACCCAATTCATTCTCTTTTTATGTTTCATTTTTGATCTTTCATATATATATATATATATATATATATATATTATACATAAATAAAAACAGAAGTCACTACTTGTTATAGCAGTCAACTATTAGATAATACTAAGAAGTTTGTAGCTTATTTTAGGTTGTTAGTAATTGAGGCAACCACATGGACAGATATGGACATAAGGATAGTAGATGCATCATTGAACTCATGGTTCTTGCTTCCATGCTGTATGGTTACCAATTGAAAGGGGAAAGTGGACACTTAAAAGGTCTCCAGATTTTTGCTTTTATGCCATCATCAAACATCAATAATATTTTTTTCTGAATTAATAAGAATGAATCCTTACATTTGAATTAGTATATACATTTAATACGGCTCTCCCACGCTATCCGATAGTTTACATTGCTATAAAAACCTTTTGTAAGCGGAAATGAGGTAAGAAGAAGAAATTACCATTAATTCATCTCGAAAAAATTCATTCCCAGAAGTTTTATACATATGAAGAAAGACTTGGATATCTTCAACTCAACCAGATTCTTTTCCACATTTTCTCCAAATGTTCTAAATACAGGTGTACCCCATTACAATGTAGGTGTTGAGCTCCAAGAAAGCCATGAGTTTATAACCAACCTGCGATCAATGTAACTATTATGGAGCTAAATTTAGCTATTTTGAATCTAACTGATTATTTTGGGGTCTACCATCCAGCAGCATTATCATTCAAACAGCTCTATAACAAACCACGTTATGATAGAGGAGGCCTATATTTCAATGCCTAGAAGTTATGAAGACAAGATATTTAAGTTGTTTTGATTACATTCACTGAGTACACTGGTTGATGATAGATTTTCAGACACCTTAAAGCATAGACACAAAATAGAGACGATGTTCCCAAATGGGCAAGACATGCAAACCATAGCTGCAACTTCCAACCTTCTAACCCTGAATAACAAAAGGGAGAAACTCTTTGGCCTCATCTCTTATTTCTCCATATTCTGGTGAGTGCTGCCAGAGGAAGGAATGAATAAACATTGTGAGTATTGATTCAGAAAACACTGAATGCTATTATACAAACAAGTTTCACAGAAATAAGTTCAGCTTCATCACAAAAGGACAATGTCTTTGTAGCAGTAAAATGGATAGAGAGAAGAGTTTCAGGCAGGAACCACTGAGAGTGGAACAGAAATATTTATGAATCCAACAGAAATAACATCGGAGTAAAGATATGTAATGCTGCAGAGAAAATACAGCGTGCCCTTATTTCATGCTGGTTTGGTTTACAACAATGGCAATAACGCCAGTTAGAATTTGAGCCTATTTTTTTTTCCTTCAAATGATTAAAAAATTTCATGAATGCTAACCATATTTAATATTTTCATCCGGTCAGCACAAAGCTGAGGATATAAAAGTCATTAAGTGTCATAGTGTTAAAATAACTGGTGGATTGATTTTGCAACAATTTTGTTACCCCCTTCCCCCCCATCCACACACACTAGAAATGCATCCTAGGCATAAAATCAGGGCAGTCTGTACATAAGACTTCATCTTAGAGCCATACAAAGACTTGCAGCTCATTTCTTAACCAACATGGTAGTTGGGTATAATGGCTGCCCAAGTAACAGTATTTTTTTTTCAAATCAGTTGATCTAAATCAAAACCTAAACAGGAGTTTCCAACTTGAAACCTCCTGTGATCAGTCAATTTGTGGTCTTATAAATGTGATGATGGTACATAAGGCTGAGACATCGAAGATTGAGGTATAGGAGAGAGAGGAAGAGGATGATGTAATGACCCGCTGCAAAAAAATGCTTAATGCTATTTTCACTTTTCTTTATCTTCTGTAAAAGTGAAGAAGAGGAGAGACACCTGTATCTAGAGTTGAGGGGAGAGAAAAAACCTAAAAACAACACAATTTTGCAATCTCCCCAGATAATATTAAAAAAATTTAAACTATTGGAAATAAATTTTTTTAACTCTAATAACCAAAAAGAGAATTTAAATAGCCCTCTCACCAACACAGGGAAAAAAAATTGTTTGTTTTGTGTTAGAGTTAAGGTGTTGAAAGAAACACTTGCAACTTTCTTTGAAAACCAACTGTTCCCTTTGAAAAAAAATATAATACAGATACTTAAGGCTGGTAATGTGTCGATGTATCAGTTAACAAAAAAAAACAAACTATCAACAAATTCTGATTTTCTGAACCATTTTAGTTTTCACCAATATCTTTACTTCACAATATAGGACAAACCATCTATTTTCTATTCCAAATCTTTTCTTTGAGCATGAAAATTATGAAGATTGAATAACTTCTTTCATTATGGCTCAAGTCAACATTCAATTCATGATCAGATACATGTAAATTTTTCATCAAGAAATTTACACACAGTTCATAAATTTCTTTTTTCTTGATAATTTACTAAATGCCATTAATGCAATCTACTGAAAATTCATATCATGCTCCCAGAAAAAATATTCTGAAACCATGAGAAACTGTCAACATAGGTTTCTTCAGTTTTTAGGTTTATCTGGTTGGCTGGCTATGTATGTATATATGTATCACATGTACAGGCCACATCAATGGAGATAGAGGGCTGAAAATATGAACAATCACTCCTAAGTGTGTCGAGTAAAAACACTTTTTTTTTCTAACCCCCCCCCCCGGATTAAGTGAGGGGTAGAATTCATATTCTTATGCTAAATTTACCCCTTAGTTTGTGCCTGGCAGCATTCATGGTTGGCTTTTTTTTCTTTTTTTGTTTTTTTTTTAAATTCAGACTTTTTTAGTGACCACTATCCAACAAAAGGTGAGAGAAGTAACTCATTCATCAATCCCCCTTTTTCCCAATTTTTTAATAGATCATCCTCAACACGGCATGCTGCCAAAAGACTTGGTCATGTGACAGTTTCCATTGAGTGACTAACCAGACAAGTTTAATATGAAAATTTAAAACGATTATAGTCGATTTAGATCTTGCAAACTGAAAAATAATTCTGAGAGTAAATCTAATAAAATCAATTGCATTACTGTTATTTTCAAGATTTGCTCAAACAACTGAACTTATTTTGTTACATCAATGTTTTGGCCCAAGGGTTCTCAAACCAGGGTACGCAGAAATTACAGATGTAGGAGAGGTTTATAAAACACTGGAATTTTGAAGGAAACACAACCAACTAGATGCAATTCTCATGGGTTCTGAACAAGGTTTATCAACAACGTGTATAACCAAAATTTTCATGATTAAGAATGATACGTGGGTGTATCTCTTTGAAACTGTGTCTAGAATTGTGTTACTCGTTGGAAAGAGCCAAATCCATCCCTCTCATCAAAAATGTAATATCAAGCTAAATTACCAACAAATACTGCATGTCTATTGTCTGTTCTATGGTATCCATATATTTTACACTATATTCTCAACAAATGGTAATGCAATACTAATGGATAGGATGAAGGGTACACTGGAAGAAAAAGTTTGAACTTCTGTTTCAGCCAATATATCCTATGGCCTTCATCAGGAATATAATCCAAAAGGAAAAAGTTTTTGTTTTTGTTTTCTACAGAAAAAGGAAACTCTCTTTCCACATAAATTATGAATCAGCCAAAACACTGTGGTCATCGCAGCAACACAAAGAATAAATTCAATAGTCCAAATAAATCTTTGAATGCTAAAATGAATGTTTAAAGGGAAGGCAAAAAGAACCCTATGTTTATAATACAAGTTTAATATTTTTATCTTTTTGTCTACAATCAATATTGGATATTATTTCTCACATATTTAATAGAAAATTTGTTTCTGGAAAAATGAGAAGGCAGACTAGACAGTTAATGAAAATACTAATTCAGCGCATCTCACAACATTATGGATGATACATAGGCATCTCCAGCGATTAAATGTATACAAATATCTAGTTTTGAATTTCATTAAGTTTCATTTCTTCAAGAACAGAATACAAACCACCTCTCATCAGGCAGTTGACGGGACAAAAAGATGAGAATATATATATATATATATATATATATATATATAGCCGAGAAGCTTGACAGCTTTAAACACTGAACATTAAAAAATTTTTTCAAAAGATTTTTTTGCATCACTTCAGTCACATATTTTCCAATATCTGTTAATGTAATCTATATAATCTTCTTCTGTGCTTTTTCCTGTTTTATATGTACTTTGTTATAATTGTACTATGTGAAAATTTTCTCTAGTTGGGATCATAGATTGTTCATCATAACTATTTGGGAGGTTTCAAAGACAAAACAGTTATATTAACATGGCACCCCAGCAGTGTTGATCAAACACCATCACCCTTTCAGCTATGATTTTAATTCATTGCTTATGTCATACATGTAGTTTGTTATTTTATATAGCGTATTATCTTATTTTTTTCAGTTTATGTATTCACTAACCTCATACCCATAGCTACCCGTTTTACAGAAAATATATACATGCTCACACACAGAATTATAAACGAAATTATTGGCACAGAGTGGGTTTCTTTAATCTATGGAGAATAGATTTTAAAATATCATAACAGTTGAGTTTCCATGTTAGGCGGATGAATATGCAAGAACTTTCTACAATTCATGTTTAATAACAACAACATTGAAAAAAAATGTTACGTCAAAAATTTATGGCATGAAAAAAATGTAAACAGGAAAACTAAAAATTTTTATGTACAAATGATGAATATCAAATAATCAATATTAATATATCAATATTTATCAATTGGCAAAAAAATTGAGTGTTGATTTCAATTGCACTACATTTATTCATGTCATGAAATATAGAATTTTTGGGGCAGTATGAACTCCGCATATTTGGATAATGGTGAAGGCATCTGAACATAGCTTAGAAATTAGAACCAAGATTATAGGGGGCCTACAAGTCAGGCAATGGATATGATGTCATTTCTAAATGATTTAATATCCTAAAATTAACTGTTCAAAATATTATTCCAAAGTTCACAAGAGAAGATTATTGAAAATAAACCTGAATGTTGCTGGAAAAAGAAACTGTTAGCCAGATCTGAATTCAATCTTCTCGGCACTGTGGAAAATGATCCAAATATTACAACTAATGTTCTCAGGAATTATTTGGAAGCCACAGGAGAAAAGGTAACAGAAAATACTACTACTGAAATCCTGCACGGAACAAGCCTATGAGCATGCTGAACTAATGAGACCTCTTTTCTGAAGACTAGATATTTGAAAGCACACCTAACATTTGCAAATGGAAATATAGATAGTGCTGTCTCATCATAGATTCTCCCAGAACGAGTCAGTGCATAATAAGTTTGGAGACGTCAAGATCAGGATTTCAAAACAAAGAACACCATCCCCACAACAAAACATGGAGATGGGAGTATCTTGCTTTGGGAGTGTCTCTTGGAACAGAAAGCTTAGTAAAAATAAAGAGTATATTGGGGGGAAGGATTATTGTGAAATATTGGACGTCAATTAGTAAGTGTCTGTGAAAAATCTGAAACTGACAATGATTCGAGATATACTTACAAATTAGTCAAGAAATATCTTCAGGATAAGATAATGAAAATTTTACATTGGCCTTTGCAGAGTCCCGTCCTGAAAACTTATCGAATGAATTGTAACAAAAAACTTGTAAGAGCAAGAAAAGCAATAACTTGAAGATTGTATACATCAAGAATAGCAAAACATTCCAGCAGATTGTTATTCTAGAGAATCTAGATGCTTTCTTAAAAAATTCTAATTCACTTGTTTTCCATTGGAAAACATCAGTGATGTCATGAATAGAATCTATTTTGACCATAATTATTCCTCTATGGAGTTTTTTTTATAAAACATCAGATTTTGATACAACAGTTGTTCAATTATTGACTGTGAGGGAAAGTTATTGCTCTTTTGTTTACAATTATTCAAAATTTTTGATTATACATCAACTAACCTTATACCTATAGCTAACGCAGTTTTGTGGAAAATTTTTACAACTCAGACCAGCGACATTTATCCCAAGATCTTGTTGAGTGTTTGATGAGATGATCAGAGAACTATCCATTTTAAATGATAACAAAACAGTCACAGCTGGAGTTTACTGCCAATAAGATTGGCATTTGATAACAGCTTTAGCAAGGAAACGTCCTCAGAGCATTTAAAAGACCTAAGATCTCACAGAGGTATTTGGCTAGGAAAAAAGATTCATCAATATAGCTCCAACTGACCATTTTGATAGACAAAGACTCACTTCAAAAAATCTTTTTGAAAATCAGTCTCTTATTTCAGATCAAAACCAAAGGAATTTTACAAATTTGGTATTGAAAAAACTTATTGATAGATGGAATAAGGTTATTGAAAGTGAAGGAGAGTATATTAATAATTTTATGTATTCTATATATTTCTATTTTCAAATAAATTGAAACATTGGATAGCACTTTCGTTTGAACCTAATACACAAACAAACCAATTAAATGGTATGCAACGTTCTTCAAATAATCACAGATAAAAACAACAATAAGACAGCTACTAAAGTAATTTATCCATTTTGTTATATCTTGAATTTGAAATTTTTTGTTTGTTTTTTCATATTTCAACCATGTACTCTCTGGTCTTCCTTGGGTGTCTGTTATGTTCTGGAATGTTGTTGAATCACAATTGACACCTAAGGAAGGCCAGAGGGTACATGACTGAATCATTATGGGGGTAAAAAAAACAACAGAGATGAGGAAATTAGTCTGAAACACACACAAAACTTGACACACCTCGTTTAACAAATTCAGACAAAAACTACCCACTGTGGTAGGACAAGATCGAATCGAGTATTTTTTCCACTTTCATTTCCCATGTGCAAGGCCCGCTAATTGATTTTTTTCTTTATTTCTACTAGAGATTACAAGTATTGAGGAAGTTCATTTTTATGTGTGTATGTGATGACCACAGTTAGTTCTTTCATAAGAATTCTTTTAAAAAGAAAAGACATTTATGATGAGACACACACTTCACAGAAACTTTCACCAAATAGAATGGAAGTTTTATCATATAATTCACATTAACACATTTGATCAAATGGAATAGAGATTTTATCATATAATCCACATTAGTAGCTTTAGTTTTCTTTTTCTCCCAATCAGAGAAAAAGAAGAAAGTCTAGGCTAAGAATCAAAAGGCTAAGAAGAATGGCACAAGGTCAACCATCTCAAAGGATGCATTTCAATTCTATTTTTGGCTGTTTAATAAATCATAAATAACCAAAGATCAATACTTAGTAGGGATAAACATTTAGCAGAGATGAATGCCAAGCAGAGATAATTTTTATCAGAAATTATTTCCCTTGGTATTGAAGTATAATATTTCAATACAAATTTAAGAGTTAAATTCAGAAAAATCTCATTGAAAATTGTTTCAGCCTTCACTAGGTTGTGAAGACATGAAAACCCAGTTATCTTCCACAGACTCCATGCACAAAAGATTTCTGTGCTTGAACCAACAAAGTTGGTTCACAAAAAAATTGTTTAAAAAAATAAACAAAATGATAGGCTACAAAATATTTTATAATTTTTTTTAAAAGAAAAAAATTGGGCTTTTTTCCACTTCTTTTCCAGATTTTTCAGATGAAATCTACCAACTGGAAACAACAAGATACACTTCTAGCATTTCAATGAAGTCACTTTACATAACTTATAGCAGACAAAACAAAAAAAACTCAACTCTTCAACTGCTTGGAACCACTCCTAAACGCAGTGGAACTGCCCATTGAATAGAATTTTTTTAAAAAGAACTCTTTTGTGAATTAAATTACAAAACATTTTCAAAAATTACCCATAAATGCAAGGGAAGTAACTCTGATCAGAAGTTTTTCCACAGTAAATGAAATTTGGATTTCTCAAATATGGACTCCAGAGTTGAGCAGAATATTACTATAATACTACATGCCATTCATGCATGGCTTACAAAAGTAATTCACATCACTTGTGTCACATTACAAGTACTAAGCCGAGTAAATTCTCTCCCCGCCAGCTAAGTAAATAGCAGGGCAGTTGGAGCCCTTTAGTTCAATAAGGCAGTCAATCTTTAATATGAAGTTAGACCCCCCCACCCGCCCACAATGATTGAGTCTCAATGGATTGCTGGAGAGACGGAGACAAAAACATTGGTCCATTTGCGACATGAAAGCAAGTGAACAGGGCTAGTAACTTCTTACAGATTAGCAGAAAAGTCAGTACACACTTCAAATACCTTCATTTTTTTTCCAGTGTAAAAAGAAAGACATTTTGTTCAAAATTTCAAGTTACACTTAACAAAAATTAATAAGTTTAACAGTGTTTTTATTTGATGAAAAGATTCAAAGAGAGAAAAACCCTTCTCAGTTGCACTGGTGATTTTCATTAGAAACCTTCAAACAAAACAGTCTACATAGATTTTGTCAGTTTTCAAATAATTCTGGCTGGCAGGCTATCTATGTGTATGTGTGTGTGTGTGTATATATATATATATATATATATATATATATATATATATATTTATATATATATGCATCATGCATACAGGCCTCACCAATAGAACTAGAGAGCTGAAAATTTAAATATTTGCTCCTTTTTATGTCTGGAAAAGATGTTTTGTTTTTTGGGTTTTTAACAAAAGGCAAGTGAAGTAATTCAATCAATGATCACCTCTTTTTCCAATTCAGTGCATGTTGGTCATGTGACAGTTTCCAGTGTGACTAACCAGACCTGATTTTTTAATTGATTTTTAGTGCATTATGACTTTAAATTCTTTCCTCGACCTTTCTCAAAATGAACACATATCTTCAACACAATCACATTAATTAATCCCTATCCATTATGCCATATTTTTTCGTTTTTCTATTGAAATTACTTACATAGAATCTGTAAGAGATCAAGTAACATCTGAATTTAGAGATACTTTAAGAGCTCAAATTATTTTCTAACCACATTTAGATACCGTAATCATGAGAATATATGTTAATTCTTATGATTACAGAAGCAGTGGTGCCATTAACATGAGAAAGATTTCTATCTCAAAGAATGATTTTTATGCCAAAATGCTTATGAAACAAAAAATATGAAAATGTTTCTTTGATGTAATGGATATATTACTGAGAAAACGGGTAGCTACAAGCAACAGGTATAGATATATATATGCAAAATCTCTCGATGAAAATTAGCCTATCTTTACATTCTGTATCAAAGGATTGAGCAAACCGGTCTTTTCTCCCTGACAGAAAGAGTGAAAGCGAGAGCAAACAGAAAGCTGATTTGCATCAGTGTTTCACGCAACTACAATCTTGAACAACTGGGTTTTGAGCATAACAAAAGTAATGTTAATGCCCTTTTTTTTTTTGAAAGAAATTGATCAAATAAAGAATTCTGATGCACCATCATCAGATGAGTAGTAACAAGGTAAAAAGGAATTTTCTGTGGTAGTAAGCTTTTTTAAAACACTGTTTCGGATGGGCAACAAATTGTTGGTAATTGTTTTATAGTTTGGAGGATAGGGTTAGAACATAACAAAATTTGTACTCCTTTTTTCCACTAGATGTTATTGGAATGAAGTAATGATCAGTACCACAAAGGTTCCCTTGTAAAGATCAGTACCACTCAATATAACCAAGTAAATATTAATACCACCCAATAAGACCAACAACCAGGGTGAAAATTAAAGGTAAGGATGAGCAAAACATTTTTTTTTTGTTCATTTTCATGTCATAATATCATGGGGCCTTCACCATTTTAAACAGGATCCTGTGTGGGTCTGCCTGGCAGTGTAGTACCACTGAATTGAACCAAGTAAAAATTACTATCACCCAATTGAGCTAAGCAAAAATTAGTACAATCCTATCGAACCAAGCAAAAATTAGTGCTACCTTCACTTGACCAATTTTTCCTCAAGAGTAGTTGAGAACAAGGCAAACATTTCATAAGATGCAGCCTATACTCATAAGCTATTCCTCGAGAAGTCAGCTGAAAAATATTTCATCATTGAGTAAGCTTTTTCGGCGACATCTTTTCTCGTCTAAACAAGGTGACTAAAAAGCCGAGTTTTCAATTTACAATGAAGTTTAGTTGTGCAAATATGCATCAATAATTCCATTCTTAAGATACTCTGATAGAAATACTCTTGTTTTCAACTTGAAATTCCCCCCCACCTCAACAAACAAAAACAAGTAATCTAACTTTTGTGCAGACAATCTAATCTCTTTTTCCCAACTTTGATGTTAACAAAGAAGAGATTAGATTGTCCGAACAAAAGTTGCAACGTTAATGACTCTTTTCAAAGTTATAGACAAGACCAAGTATTGTCTATAACTTGAAGAACAGTCATTAACATACCAAATTTTGTTCAGACAATTGAATCTCTTCTTTACATCCTTCATATTGTCAGCACAGCATCAAGGATGCAAAGAGATTCAATTGTCCGAACGAAATTCGGAAAGGCCGAGTAGTTCAAATCTCTCTTTAATTCGTCTGTTGTCAAAAAATGAATCTAAGCTGTGCAATCATTCACGCACACACATACACACACACATTTTGCAACCAGCACACAAATGAAATTAATGTGTGCACAAATGGTTAGTTATTTAAATAGCATAGTAATCAATAATTATCCATTACAATTATATTCATCGAAAACAATCCTTTAGTTAACTGTTTCTGTTGATTTCTCGTTTTTTCAAAAACCACATTTGTACATCACTAATTCCCTGTTGTACAGCGCAACCACAGCTAGGTTTGTCTGACAGTGTTCATACCAGAAACTTTGTGAAGATCTGTTTCAAATTCTGTAGATAGCTTATTGAGTTTCTGCTGAGAAAAAATATTGATTCTCTATGTTGAATTTGAAAGAATTGAAGGAAAAGAAGCAAAGGGTATGAAGAGCAAAAGAACTTTGTTTGAAGTTAAACGGCTTAACAAAATAGAGAAACTGCTACACCAAGAGCTTATGAGGCCATGAACATTTAAAAACTAATGAAAGCAAAAATAGCGTCTGCACCAAACATACACACTGAACTTTAAAATTACTACTTTTTCTTTATCTCAATTCATTAATATTGTTTCAATCTTGCTTTGAAAGATGGAGAATTACAAATGTAGAAATCAGAAATTAATCCAGACATCTGAAAAACATTTGAAAAGATAAATCACTTCCAAATACATGAAACACATGATTGATAATGTGCATGCTCAGATTGAGCCTACTCAATATCAAATTACATCATGTGATATATAGCAGAACTAGTTAATCCCCGTGAAGAAAATTCATGGATATATTTGAATTTCTATGAGATTATTGTTTTCAGACAAGAAACTTTTAGGCTATTTCTGTGGAAGGGTCCCTTATTTCAAATTGTGAGTCAGAGGTTTTTCTTTTTATCTTTAAAATTGTTTTGAGGAAGAGTCCATTGTTACAGAGAGAGAAATAAAAAAAAAGTCACACTGCTCATTACATAAGAGGATAATGTGTCATTGGAAATTTACTGCCAAGACATAATTGATCATCTATCTTTAATTGATGTATACTAGTAAGTAATTTCAAACCAACTGGAGTAAACCTGATTGTTAGATGGATATTGAAAAAAGAATGGGAAGAAAAAAAATCTCCAAAATGTAAATAGGTTAAAAATAGCCGGAGCTAAAGGGGTCTCCTAATTTGACATGTGCAAATGATGTTCAAGTATATACAATCACTTTTTAAGTGCGTAATAGAGTTTGTCAACATCATACTGCAGTTCTACAGAGTTTCTCTCAGCCTGACTTTGTGGAAAAATTGTGGCCTACTTGAAGCCCCCTTATAGTTTGGGTGCCTCCGTTGCCTCATTATTACAGTACTGACGTTAAGCTTAGAAGATGATTTCAATAAGATTAATGTTAGAAATTTGTTACAGTTTCTATCCAGGTATGGATAAGATCAAGATCATCTTGCAATAGTTTTTCCAATAAATCATTTGAAATGAATATGAAATGACATGTAATTGAAAATCAGGCATTATATATTAAATATTGACTACGTTTAATCATCAATTTTTTCAATTCTACACAGACGAAACTTGGTAGCACAATCATATCAACTGTAATATGTCTTCTGAATCAATACCTATGTAAGTATCCTTTTTACCCAAGACAGAGTTATAGCCAGACCATCAGGGTTAGATATTAAAAATCAAATACAATGAATGAGGATCATCTGAGAGGTTGCAGAAAATGGAAATAAGTGCCATACAGGGATGCCATTTGACCAAATTGGGCAAAGTTCCAACAACAAACACCTGGTACTAATGGGAAAAGTTCAAAAGATAGCAATTCCTAACACAAGCGTGATACAATACAACAAATGAATAGATGAAAAATATGTATCAAAATCTCAACAGGAGTACCTTGATTAAGGTGGGTTTTGATGTAATACAGTTACGGTACTGCTGTACAAATTAATGTAAGTAAATATAAGATGAAAAAGACACATTGAATTGCAATAAGAGCTTGAACAGTGTTGTTTTGAACAGGACAGAAAATTTTAGATCAAATTAACTGCACTAATCAAGGTATACCTGTATTTCCTACAAACTTAATCTGATGATGGATTCCAAGTTATTTGTTTATTTTGGTCTTGTGCGGCAAAAGACATCTGGCAACCCTAGTGCCATATGGAATTCAATGGCCAGAAATATTTCGTAGATAAGAGAAAGTTACATCAAAAGGAACACTGTCTACATTATAAATATGTCCACCCAGTAAATGCTATATCCACACAGGGAAAGGCTTTAGAGTGGGCCAACCAAACAAAAAAAAATTAATCTAGGGATAAGAAAAAACATAACTGATTATTGATAACTAGAGATTCATGTGTATGTATCCGGAAAGCACAAAGTCAAATACATCAAGGATGATAATGAGGGAAAATGAAAGCATCCTGATAGTATATACGAAAATAATGAAAGAAAAAGAGAAAGAAATAGAAAAAGAGAAAGAAATAGAAAAAGAGAAAGAAATAGAAAAAGAGAAAGAAATAGAAAAAGAGAAAGAAATAGAAAAAGAGAAAGAAATAGAAAAAGAGAAAGAAATAGAAAAGAAAAACAAAAAGGAAGGAGAAAAAAGGTGAAAAGGAAAAGAGAAGAGAGGAAAGAGAAAAAGCGAAGGAAGGAAAAGAAAAACGCAAAAATAAAGAAAAACACAAAAATAAAGAAAAAGAAAAAGGTCGGAAAAGCAGTGAAAGGAGGGGGGGAAACAGGAAAAGAAGAAACAAAAAAATCTTCAATCTTTATGAGAATAAATGAAAAAATAAAAATCATTTTCCAAGAACTTGAAAAACAATATTCATTTTGAAAAATATTCTCCCTATTCTGCTTTGCTTGACCATTACTTAGAAAGTCATTTTTTTCAAATTTTGTACGTATAAATGTTAAATATGGTTAAATACTGGTTAGGAAAAATTTATTCCAATCTTGGTCCAAGTTCTGCCTAGATAGCACGCAGGTTTTGGTTTTCTTTTTAGAAATTAATATCCTCATCCAAATCTATTTATAAGAAGAGATTAAAGGGTTAAAATGGTGCAAACAAGCAGAAAATAAATGAGACAATTGTTATTTTTATCTTTAACAGATGGTTGAGCATTGTTGACCTTCTGTCTACAAAATCTACTCATAGCTTATACCCCAGACACCGAACCATTATTTTCTAAATAGTGATTCCAAAATTCCAATGCCAAGGGTGCTCTTAAGTGAAGGAAGCTCATGGTTGATTAAAAGTTTAAATTAGTCTAATCATATATATTGGAAAAAAAAAATTACCCGCTGGCTTTCAAGTG
Organism: Thysanoteuthis rhombus; assembly: GCA_963457665.1. Lineage (NCBI taxonomy): Eukaryota > Metazoa > Mollusca > Cephalopoda > Oegopsida > Thysanoteuthidae > Thysanoteuthis > Thysanoteuthis major. Next base: position 49,902,161 of record OY735204.1, on the reverse strand, counting down.
TTTACACAACAGCAACAAATAATGCTTTTCATTTGATGTTAGCCACAATTTTGGTCTCTCTTAGCCTTAGAATTTGATACAATAACTAGCATAGAAGACCAGAGTGTAGTATTTGTGCACTCATTGAAAAGTATAATAAACACACACAGAGGAAGCCATCTATCATAATCACAAGTAATGTTATCAAACAGTTATTGTTATTAAAATCAGTTGATCCCAAACATTTCATTTTAAAAGAAATCAGAAATTCTGGAAAAATTGAATAAATTTCATACTCATTTTTTATAATGTAAAGTTATTCCTAACTGTGAATCTAAATTTTTATATCCTTTGATTAATGTCATAGGTTGGTTATTGTTATCTGAAAGAGACTGTACCAAAGTGATAAAAAATAAGCAGCTTCCTCGGTACATGGATACACATTGCGTTATATAGGTGGATGATATTATAAACATAAGTCTTTATAAGATTACATGGACAGACCAGTAGATTAACCATACACCAAATCTCTAAATTCAATCTCTGAATTTTGTGAATGTTTAAAGTCCTCAAATAAATGAGGAAAACAATTACAAAGCTATAAAACAGTATAAAAGAGGCCATCATGCTATACAGGAAGAACAATCAACTTACTTAATGAACAGTATAATTCTCTGTCTGTAACTATGCTCTCACTGGTATGTCTTTTGGCAGCATGCTGGGTTGGTGGTGATCACTCAAATAATTGGAAAAGGGGGTGATCAATGAATGAATTACTTCTCTTGCCTTTTGTTGGATCACTAAAAAAATCCAAATTTCCAGAAAACAAGAATGAACACTACCAGACACAAACTAAGAGATTAGGTATAAACTTACATTGTATATTGACCCCAACCCCTCAAAACTTATGTGGGGGTGGATTTTCAAAAAACAAACAAAAAATTTCTGAGACATCAGAAGCAAATTTCAAATTTCCAGCCCTTTAGCTCCATTTGTGTAACCCGTACACGTAACACAGCGATACAGATAGAATCACTTAAAACTGAAAAAACCTATGTTGACAGTTTTGGTGGAGTTTTGCCTGATGTTTTCTAATTGTTCACACCATTGTGATTGCCTAAATAGTACAGGAAAAACATCAAAGATTAATCCTTGTACCTAGAGAAAAAAAAAAAATTTCCTAATTTTATGACAACTGGGTACGTGGGAAGTAACCGAAATTTGTGTAAAGGAAAACAAAACATGGAAAGCAATCAAAATTTGTGTAAAGGAAGACAAAACATGGAAAGCAATCAAAGTTATATGATTTGCGTTTTTTTCATACTTATTTTCAGAGATGAGGAATTGTCATAATTATCCACTCAGTGAATTATCAGTGAATAATAATTCACTATCTTAATAAACCAATCATCTCATACATAGAAATAAGTTAATTGACATTATGCCAGCAAAATTCTCAAATCACTTTAATTATATCGCACACTGCTCGAATCGCATTTTGAGTATATCGTCTAAGTTTACAAGCATACAAATGTATCAGTAATCACCACCCATAAAAGAACCACAGATAAAGTATTTTAGCAAGAAAGAATACAGAAAACGTTCACTTGATAGGCAGGGACGTAGCTGGAGGAAGATATTTTAAATCCCCTACTGCTATCCTTTAAACCTTTGGAGTTGTTTTTTTGCCAGTTAAATGATCAGGCATGTCTATTTATTCCAAATTTTCCTTTTCCACCAAATTAGTGGTCTCCAACTTTTTCATTACAAAGGAACCCATTTATTTAAATGAATTTTCATATGGGTCCAGGCTTTTGAAAGGTCAGCCTACTCAACAAGATTACTGACCCATGCTTTTGAAATGACTGCCCATAGGACCCCAGTAATACCTTTATGGATCCTCAAGGGAGCCATTGCACAAAATGTTGGAGGGAGGGGTCCTCAAGAAGCCAAGCCTCCCCCAGCTCTAAAATCTCCTGCAATGCTCCTGATCATAGGTTTTACATGAACAGAAAACTATAGGTTTTATGTGAACAGAAAACTATAACCCTAGTTAAATTCCTGTTGTTAATAGTTATTCATCCTTACTAATCTACATATATATATATATATATATATATATATATATAGATAGATAGATAGATAGATAAAGAGAGAGAGAGAGAGATAGATAGAAGGCTTTACAGCTTTCTAAAGATGCATAAGAATTTTTCAACATTCAATACCAGTAAATGCAAATCATGCAAGCTTTTCAAAAGTTTTTATGTTTGTATAGAATTAGATATTATGGTACAATGCATGAACTTATATATACATGTGTGTGTGTATGAACAAATATATATATATAATCAAAAAATGGACATATAATCCCACAGAAATAATTATAAATACATTGTATTACTATTACTTATCATTTGGCCAAGATAACATTAATAGAATAAACAACTGAAGAAAATTTCCTGCAGTAGCCCTATTCTCTTGTTTAGTCTATTTATGCTGTCTACGCCAAATGATACATTCACCATGTAATAACAGGAGATTATTTCAAATAGAATTTCAATGTAGTATAACACATTTATTATATATAAAAAATCATCATTATACAACTTTGCAGGTCCATTGCTATGTTCTTTCACAATTCCACCCATGATGATTGCGTGGTCATACATAATTTTTTTTTAGAGCATAGTGGTTAATTGAGCTCATCCGTTGCCAATATTTTTTGGTGAGCTGGTTTTGAATTCAGAGTTGTCCTTATCTTAGACCGGTTGCCTCCCTAGGCTAGAAAGCCAACTTTGCCAAGCTATTTTACCCATAGGTTAGAGGAGGATGGAAGAGATAGATTCATGTCATTGCCAAGAGAACTAGTGTGAAATGACCTTAATAGCCTCAACTGGATGTTGAACTCTGCCTGCCAATTCCATTGTCTAGTTTATCAACAATTACACCACTTGCAACATATGCATATATATATATATATATGTATATATATATATTTTATATATTTTTTCTAGGCAGGAGCTCTTCCCAGCAGCCAGACTTTCTCCTGCAAATGCTGTGGAAAGGCCTGCTTCTCTGACCAATTGAGAGCCTACAGCAAATGTGAAAAACTCCCCCAAATCTTCATTTGCAAAGTCATAATATACATGCAGACATACAGTGAGATTTATGAGGTTTAGTTGTATAAGGATATCTGGTTATTTTGCCAGTGAGCAGCAATGAATAAATTCTATTTTTAGAGCTTTTAGAATAAGGACACAAAATGACAACTTTGATTTTATTTTTGACATCATATGCTAAAGCCAAATCACCAGAATGATAAGTGTTGCTTTGATTATTTCTCCAGGGTCTTTCTCTTGTCTCTCTCCCCCCTTAGCAGGCTGACTTCCATCTGACAAGAATTCTAGTTTTAGAATCAGCTGCAATAACCAACAATTCCTTTCATATGCCCCTGGGCAAATACCTCAGATTAAACTCATCACAGCCAGTCACAGAGTTTAGCTGAAGTTCCCAACCCTGTGCCCACGGGTGCCAAAGCACCTGCAAAACCTTTTTTGTGTGCCTGCCACAGGCTGGCTGCCATTATCATTTTTCAAATATTATCATTGTCCACACATCTCCATTAGACACTTTTTAGTCGGTCGGTTCCATTTATATAAAAATAGAAAGAGGGAGGAGAATGTGTGAGGTCATTAATAGATTATGTACCAAGCATTTGTTTTTCAGTGCTGCAAAGCATAATCTATCATTAATATCTAAAACTGTAGGAAAAATGGCTAAAATTTTTAATTTCCAACAAACTTCACAGATAAAAATATTATATATACTCATTTGAAGCCAATCTAAATAAATTTTGGATCTGGATAGCTCGGGAGTTTTCAAGATATAGTTTAGAAAGCTTTACAGTTTATATATATATATATATATATATATATATATATACACACATACATATGAACAGAGATACTTTCTCCCTGGGCAACACTGAGTAACTTAAATATGACCTAAAAGGAAGAATATGTTTTTTGATATATTTCTTCTCACAAAAAACAACTGATGAAAAAACAATTTACACTATGTACATCTAAAAAAGTAGCTGTGATGGAAGAAACATTCTGATATACAAAAGAAAACAAATGATGTTGTCGCTTAGTTTGATAGAGCTTCTGGATAGACTGAATAAGGGTTTCTCCCATTATACCCATATGCAAAACTTCTGCATTCTAGGAGAAATATTGTGGCCAACAACTTGGAAAATTTGCTTGAAATTATATATGATGACTTCAAATGACCATGATGTCAAAATCACATTTGTAAATACTTTGCCTATGAAAAAATATACCTCTATCCCAAACTTCAGTTTCATGGATGCAAAATTATGGCTAGCAACTTAGTTAAAATTGCCAAAAAAATTATCTCAGATGATCTCAAATGACTGACCTTCACCAAAAAAGATTTACCCCTGTGCCAAATTTCAGTTATAGAGGTACAAAATTATTACACAGAACTTAGAAAACTGAGTAGAAATGACCAGAATTGAACTCAACTTCATATAACCTATGTTTTAAGTAGGCCTTTCCTCAGGCTACATACAGAATATTAGTTTGGCAGAACTTGTAGTTTTTGCAAAGAGGCACAAATAAAAGGCTCAAATATTAGTGTATACATACACACACACACATATATATATACATATATATATATATATATATATATATATATATATATATATATATATATATTGTATCTTTACATCATTCATTAAAAAGCTTGTTTTTCTTATAAAAGACAAATTTGAAAGTTTTTTATTTTTGTGGCATAATTTCTATTTGTATACTCATAACTTTTAGCCATTATAAAAATTGACTATGAATGCATTAACAGGGGAAAATATTTCAGTATCTGTAAGAATCAACAGCCAGTAAAAGCCTTTCCAACACAATGAAGAGAAAATGGTCCCAATTGTAAATTTCAAAGTTTCACATCTTTGCTCAGTGATTGGAGCATAAATAAAAAGAAATGAGAATTAATGATAGAAAAACAGAATTTGGATTGGACATTATTAATATTTAATATATTTAAAATTTGATTAACGTAAACAAATAATTAATAAGATAAAAATAACATGAGTAAATTTTTAAAAAATAGTAATATGATTTTAAAGACCGCTTTTACATATTACCCAAATATCAAAAAATGATAAGTAACAATGACTTTAGCCCGTCATCATATGTAAACCACCTTTGCTTCAGGAGCAATTTGAAAAATGAATATTCTACTATCATGGAGTCAATGATCACATTTCTATTGAATCGTTTTAGTTGCCACATAAATATAAGAGATATAGCTATAATCATTAGAAGACTTATTGAAGTGAAAAGAGAAGATCTCGAACTAAAGATTTAAGAACAGTGGAATGACATTTAGTCTTGGCATGGTTATAGGGCTCCATAGGAATTTTTGAGTTGACTAATGAAACCAATTGGATATGCTGGAAGGACCTTCAGTGATTGAATGTAACTTGGGTAGACATTCAAGATCAGTAGCAAAAAGATTTTAGCACCATTTTTCATGATAGCAGATTTTCACTATGATGCCTTAGTTAGAAAAAATCATCAAATATGTGTGAATTAGTCAGGGAATTGATGCAGAATTTGGTCAGAATTGCTCACTTTGTGATAAAACTTGGCATAGTGACATTTTAGGGTGCACTGAACTATTTCAGATATTGGAGACATTCTGAAACAGACCTTCTTTAGCAACAGTTGCTAGGCAATATTTTCAACCTAGCAAGCCTATAAATATCTCCCAATGAAACATGAATTCCTGAATCCACCTCAAAATTTGATCACTCTTTTATTCATCTTGTGGCCCATCTTCCCACAATATTTCATTGAAATTCATTGAGAACTTTCAGAGATAAGATGGAAGAAGGAATGAGCAAATATAAAAATGTACAAAAATTAATAATTATAAATTTCTTCATTCGTTCATGAATCTCTATACAATATCTCATTAAATTCTCCATTTCAATGAAATTTTGTGGAAAGGTAAATGGGTCAGGCACATAAGTAACTAAATTTTAGGGCAGATCCAAGAATTTGTTACTGATTGAGAGATATTTTTCCGTTTTAATATTTCATACATTTTTGTTTTTTGCTTTGGTCTTTCTGCACAATATCTCCAGAACTTCTCAATGAATTCCAATGAAATTTTGTGGAAATGTAAGACATACTTTGAGGAAAAACTGATTAAATTCAGTAGTGGATCAAGGAATTCGTTCCTAATAGAAAGATATTTTTGTAGTTTTTTTATTTTAATAAATTTCTGCATTCTCTTCCATCAACATGATATCTCCAGGAGTTGACAATGAACTATTATATGATTTTGTGGAAGATTAAGTTTGCTTCTTTTTTTTTTTTTGTATCCATTGCCTGGATTACATTGTACATCATTGGAAGGAAATTTCATGCTGTTCAAAGTTTACAAAAAGGAACATATGCCTCGGAGCAAGTCATTTTGAGCTATTCACAATCAAATATCATAAACACTTGTTTTGATTGAAACTCTCATGTGAACTGATAGCTATGATACAGGGGAAGTAATTGTTGATGAATCTGCTCCAAAGTTTAAAAAATTCTTCCATAATCTATTGCCCATACTTCCTCAAAACTTTTAGAGATATTGTGTGGACAGACTAAGAACCTTCGTAGCTATTGTCTGGTGTGGACACTTAGAAGTTAGCTTGGACAAAGGGAGATAATTGTGATGGATCTGTTCCACAATTTGAGCATTCCTTTCGCTAATCTATTGTCCACTTTTCCATAGAATTTTATTGATATTCATGGACATTTTTTAGAGACATTGTAGATATCTTCATCAGTTCAGTTTGCCCACACAATATCTCAAAAAGTCCTCTATGAATATTGATGGAATTTTGTGGAAAGGCAGGCAATAGTCTACAAAAGAAGGCAGGAAATTATAACTCCAGAAGAAATCTCAGCAACAAGACCATTATTCTTCTCCTTTTCTGTGATCATCATTGACAAAAAAAAAAATTTTAATGATAGATAAGTAAATTTTTTTAAATGTTTAATTTCAAATTGTAATCATTCTTTCTATTCCAGTAATTTCAGGGAAAATTTTTTAAAACAGCAGATGTTTGAAATAAAACTGTGATTATTTCATTTAAATCAAATATATATGAATATGATCTGACAAGAATTTGATCTTGTTGCTGAGATTCTATTTTCAACATGTCATAAATGACAGGAAAAAAAACTGAGTGTTTTATCTAACATTCAGTTTAAGTGAAAAGTTCTCAAAGTGGGCATCATCTTTTTACATTTGGGATTTCCAGCCATTTTCAGAGCCTTGTAGAAGGAAAAATACAAGGATACATTTGATCTGATTATATTATTGAATTTTACACAAAAGGTTAGTCTTTCAAACAATGTTTCAAAGCTGTAAATGCCATATCAAAGGAGCTATAAATGTTGGAGATTGGATGGAAAGGCTAATTCTGCATAGTGCATAAAATCGAGAAAAATTTTCAAATACCTTTAATTTCAAAACTACTTGAGACACAGACCAAATATTTTGGATATATTGGCTAAGTTTTGTATAGGAGCAACCTATGATTTTTTTTTCATTTAAATCTGCGAGGATGACCTGAGGGAAAGTTCCTAAACTCAGGTGATTTGATATAGAATGACTCTGGTTTTAACGAGTATTATGTTCATTACCAGGTTAAACTATAAACTTGACTTGATTTTTTTCCATGATTATATAAACAATCTAATATATTTTGTGTATTGTCTTAAATAGGAAAGAAATATTATGTATGATATCCATTGATACGTCCAAATATGAATTTGACTAGAAAAGTGAATGGTGCTTGCAACATTACTGGTATCATGATAATGCTCTTCAACAAAAGATTGAAGACCCCTGGTCTATGGATTAATCCCTACTAGTATCAAATTCTTTTTCTCCTGGTCTTTTACCTCTCATAGTCAAAATCAGATTGTAACATTGAATTTTAGTTCAATACAAGGCAGACTTTTTTCCCCAAGCCTTGAATTTCAAATGAGGAATCATTACACCATACAACTTTTTATCGACTTCAAGAAGGTCTTTGACTTAGTGGAAAATCCTAAGGTCATTGTGGCCCTCACTCAACATACATACAGTCCCAGCAGCTCCTTTATCGGGCAACATGAAGACTCAGAGCGCTTTCAGCTCCAAAAAGAAGTAAGACAAGGTGATACCAGCTCGCCTAAACTCTTTATAGCCTGCCTTGAGATGATTTTCCAAAACCTTGACTAGAAAAATAAAGGAATCAGAATAGAGAGCAAATACTTGAGCAACCTCAGGTTTGCAGACAACATCCTCATTTTTTTTAAATAACCTCCACAACCTCCAATTATTGCTAGATCAACTAAATGAAGTAGCTAGCCTTCACATTAACTTCAGCAAAACAAAGGTCATATGCAACAAACAAGTCGGAAAAAGACACACAACAATCAAAATTGAAAATACAAAACTGGAGAAAGTAAACTACTATATTTACCAAGGACAATGAATTTCCATGAAATCCTCAAAAGAAGAAATCAAGTCAGGAATCATTCTAGGATGGCAAACCTTTGGTGGAGCAAGCTCAATCTTCAAAAACAAGAAAATCCCATTAGTCCCAAAAGAAGAGTAAACAACCAATGCATCCTCCTGATAGTCACCTATAAAGCTAAAACATGGAACCAAACCAAGAGACAGACCTGCAAACTGAGAACCATACAATGCTTATATGAAGGAACCATAATCAATCTCACATGGACGGACCACAAGACAGCAGAGTATATATGGGGAAAAAACAGGAGTCCGAGACATCATAGAATCCATTAAAAAGCTTGAATGGCAATGGGTTGGAAATGTTGCAAGAATGGCAGACTACTGCAGGACATCACAACTCACAATATGAATACCCAGAGATCACAAGTGACATTAAACTCTGCAAAATATAAGATAGAAAGACAAACTAGACAAATTGAGAAAGTATTGGCTCCACGCCGCCCATAATAGAGAGATCTGGCAAATCCTAGGAAAGGTTCATGTCCAACGATAGACGATAAAAGACTGATGATGATGACAACTTTTTCAAATTTTTTTCTGTTCCTGGGTAATACTTGTTATTTTCTGATTAATTATCACTAAAAATATAGAAAATGATTTGAAATCTACTGGTTTCCAATTGGACAGCATGCAAATTTGCACGTTTTTAATCCCAAAAGAAAAACAGTTATCTATAAATATTACTATCCTAGCCACAAAAACAGAGTTTGAAGGAAATAATAGCCACTTTTAATACTTTTTGCAGATAAGCAACTAGAAAATAACACTCACTGCCCAGGAACAAAAATCACATTGCATATTATTATCATACACTGATTAACTCAGCCTAGTGTCCTCATCTTGGTTGTTATTGTCACAACATTTCGGCCGTTGTGCTCTCCGGCCTGTCAGTCATGGATGGTAACCTTCTGGGAATCTCAAAGTGAACCCTTAATTTAATCAACATTCTCATTCTGCTGTCCATCCCAGAGGATATCATGTATCAGTTGATTCTTCCTAATTAATCTGTCCTTGTAATGTTGGTTGTCAACTACTTCCATTGAATCAGAGTATGTGATGTATTTGCACTACCCAACCAATGAGAACAAATGATGTGCTGATACATTGAATGTGACATGTTTGGGAAAGAACATACACGTCCTAACAGAACAAAGTTCAATCTATAGAAATGAAATAGATACCTGAGTAAGGCCAGATAGTACAATCGCTGAAACGTTATGACATGAAAGCAACGAAAGAAAAGAATTTGTCCACAAAGCTGTACAATGAGTAAAATAACTTACCCAAAAACACTCAGACAAAAATCAAGGAGTAATAAGCAAGTTATTTGTTTTATATGAGGTTATGGTTCACTTCAAGCAATATTTTTCAAAACTTCTGTATTGTCTCCTGACTCCACATTAACTATGTTTCTTAGTCTATGAAAACGTAAGTAGGATAGAATAAATAGATTGTGTATTGCGAGAAGAGTCACGATCTCACCAATGTGTAATGAATTTCTTTCAAGAAAAACAACTGCAACTCTGAACTGACAGTCCTGATAACATCAAAGGAATATTTATTTATAGAAGTGCTGATGGCTGTTCAGTTAGCAGCACAGAGATATGGAATCGGTGAGCAGAGTTCAAACTGAGACTGGCACTAATTCCCTTGGATGAATCAGTCTCTTCTCTCAGCTATGGGTAAATATCATATGGTGAAGTGAGTGACACCAACTCAAATGTTTGCCACCTTTCTGTCTATTTTATATATTGCAAACTTTGAAGAACTAGCCAAGACAGAGACTTTGAAGAACTAGCCAAGACAGAAGAGAAAGTTGTGATATGTGAAACCTGGCAGGGACAGTCAATGTCATAGCCAGTGTAAGAGCATTACTACTGCTACAACTACTACAACTACTTTGATATTCATTTATTTTCAATAAGAGAGGGATGCAAAATCTCTTAACGAATTCCTACAATTTATAAGAAAAAGCCTTTTTCGTTTCACAATTCCTTTGGTAATAGCACTGTGCCAAGAAATCGGCCTTGCTCAGTGCTGATCTAAGATTTTTTTTTTATGGCTATCAAAGGTCACTAACATGAAGAATGAGCCTGATGATCAGTTTCACACAAGATCAGATAATGGTGACAAGTAGTCTGAGAAGCATCTGGTTCTTTCCTCTTTGCCTCCAAGATTTCGGTGATAAGTATCAAGAAAAATGAGGAGGGACAGTGACCCACAATAGGATGGCACGGCTGATCTCAGATGAGTCATAGGAAACACAGTTGGCCAGACAGATTGACCAACAGACTGTGTGAAATATGGAAACATCTATGTATGCTGTGTTAGAGATAAAGAAGAGTCAGATATAATGGAATCACAAATTCTTTCTCTTGATACGAGGAAATTTCTGCAGAACAAGCCTGGCTGCTGCAGCGTCAAACTCCACGTTTACTTCTATTCTTACTGAAGATGATTACTGGAACTTTTGTATTGGATATGTATAATAAATAAATTCTTGGAAATGTAAGACTTGCCAGTTTAGTTAAGTCAGTAAGAGAGCCTCCTACTGATCACTTGGTCATAATGTTGAATCACGGTAAGGAAATGTTAATTTCATAAGTCAGTTTGGTTTAATGTGATGGGACAGACAAACAGATGAGTTTACTCCCCTACATTAGGTGAGGATTGTTGTGGTTCTTGTTATAGTAGAAAAACAAATTCAACTCCAGTCCCTGACTTGAACTGGAGTCAGACAACATTGTCAATCAAAGACAAATTCAGTACACAGTGATTCATTGAAAAAAGAGAGAAAATGAAGTAAAAATTTTTATGTACAATTATAATTTTTTTTTTAAGATAAAAGTCTCTCCCACTCTTCAAGTTTCATAGGTCTTCTAACTAGGGTTGCTAGACCATATAATAGGGGATCATCCTGTATTGAAAAGTAAAAGGCACTATCCCTTACTGAATCAATACGGGAAGCTATTCGTCCTTTATTTCCTTGCATTATACTCCAGCATATACACTACATTTTAACACGTTTGGAATGACATGAGAAGTTATAAAACCAAAACAGTTTCAAGAAACATGGTAGAGAAGTATTAAATTGAATATTTTGGTGAAGATTAGTTAAATTAAAATCAACAAAAGCATTATAAAAAGATTTTTCCAATGCAGAATGAACTACTTTAAATGGATCTGACCCTAGTTTCTGGGGGAGACTTTTCTTTTAGGAGAAAAAGTAATTTTTTTTTTGGTGAAAATAAGAGAATTGGCTCTGAAGTGTGTGACTGATTTACCATGCACACATCATATAAAACTGGACACTATGTATCCCTCTCTGTGACACGCGATGTTTGATTTTCAATATCATCATCTCCTAAACAGGACCCTCACTTGAGTACTTATCCCAGTTGTGTGACAAAAGTGCAAAATTACCATGGCAAAACTATCATCAGGATAATGAAGTTTCCTGCCTTCACTTTTTTGTAAGTTCTCGAGGAAAAAAGGCGGCCATGTTTGCAGTCAGAAAGTCAGGGTTCTGTTTAGGAGATATATTGAAAATTGAACATTGGGTGTCACAGAGAGGGACACAAAGTCAGGAAGTTTTTAAAACTCAAAATCCTGGATGGTGGCAACCCTACTTTATTTGAAGTAATTTCTAAAAATCTTGTAATATTTATAAAAAAAAAAAAAAAATGATTCAAGTTTATTAATGAAGTTACTGCTTTATCATTTTGAATTTTATAAACATACAGCAAAGTAACATGTTAGTAAATTTCAGTTTATGAAGAGTTTTTGATTCGAGACAAAAAAGTGAAAAAATCTAGCATGAAATGTTGAGCTAATAATCGGCTTTGTCAGCAGACTCTGTTACATAACTTTATTCGATTTTGAATATATAATATGAGAGTGATTAACTTTTTTTTTTAGTGTAAATGATTAACCTACTTAACCTCAACTTTTACAAGCAATGAAGTTCAAGTAGAGAAATAGAGCAACAACAGTTTATAATCCTCACAGGTTACCATCTTCAAAATATTTCAATTTTGGGTTTTTTTGAAAAGTGAACATCAACAAGGAAAGCACAATTCCAAAAGCTTTACAAAAATAATCAAAAACAGGAATAGAGTGGGTGGCCAGATATTTTAGTTTCCATTCCATAGGCTTATCCTTCAACTACAGCATTATGGCATCCATGGTAGCATTTTAAAATGAATAGAAAATTCCCTCAGCAATAGAAAACGATTGGTTAAGATAGGAGGTTACTCATCACATGAAATCAATGCAACATCAGGAGTACCACAAGGATCGGTCTTAGGACCAATCCTTTTCATGATCTACCATGACAAATTTTTCTGATGAATAGTAAGAAGTAAAACAAACATGTTACAAAACTTTGTGTCTGTTGGTAGATGACAGAAAACCAATCAGCTCCCTCCTGGAAATTGATGCAGCATTCAATGTACCATACCAAAACAAAGTAATACAATATCCTGAAACAATTACTGCAATCATCTTACTACATATTAAACAACCCGACATAAGTAACTCAAGAAAAGGATCTAGAGGTGATGATTGATGAACAGCTTAACTTCAATAAATACATTGCAGAAAAAAATCAATAAAGCAAATCAGATGCTTGGTATAATCCAAAGCACATTCTAACAAACGGACACCATTATATTCAAATTGCTCGATAAAACCCTGGTGAGACCACATGTAGACTATGCAAACAATATCTGGTCTCCACAGACCAAAAATATAAAGTATGACCAGAGAGGCTGCAGAGAAGAGCTGCTATATGAAGATAGTAGTCTTGAAATACAGCTTCCCACTATACAATACAGGAGGTTGAGAAGTGACCAAAGAGACATTTACAAAAGAGTACACAGTATAGTAGAAATGGATTCAAACCCTCACTGTAAGATATGCAAACAGAGGTTACAAATACACCTCCACCTCAGTATTAGAGACAGATTTATGACATCAAGATTCCGACCACAGAGAGCACTTATGAGAAGAGGGTATGAGGAATTCAATGTGCAATAACATAACTTTGTGAAATGAAGAAGAGGTGGTTCACTCTATTTTAGAAAGCTGCTTACATGCTGAATACAAACAGGTAATAAAACAAATAATTTTTTTTGGCCACCATGGTGTGAAAAATATCAAACACAAAAACCAGAGATTTTTTTTTTTTTTTTAAATCTATCAACTTTGTAATCTATAAAGAAAGTCATAAAAGAACCTTTCAAATTTTGATTTTAGTGAAATCAGAAGAGATATGTAATTTTCATACCCTCATTTTGAGGTTCAAAAAGTAAGATTTAAGTTTTACAGAAATGTCAAAATGCATTTTCATAATTCTATAAAAATATTCCAGAGAAGATGCAAACTGATTTCTTTCTCATTGTGACCTCCTCAGAGACTACTTCAAGAGAAGGAATTTTCAGTTATTTTACAAATTTTTATGCAAAAACAGGTTTAATTTTTGCAGAAATTTATACTTTTTTGATAAAAATATGCCAGGAAAACATCAATTTTTAAACCGAAACCCTTCTACTTTACCATGGAATAAAATACACAATCAGAGTTGAGAAATGATTTTTAATAATAAAAACTTTCCTTCAGTTACTTTTTCCAGTCAAAAAACTATAAAGACATAATCTGACTATATTAATGGACAAAAAGATTCATAGTTGCTAGGTTCCTTCCAAAGGCTTGTCAACACAGCTGATTTATCGATTCAGCAAAGAGCTTTGATTGGTACTGTATTATGCTGGTGTATAAGACAGACATTCTATTGGAAAAAACAAAAAAAAATTATACAAATACAGTGTATCCAGTTATATAAGAAAGACGACTATATTAAAACTGGGCTGCTAAAACTGCAGGGTGGGTACAAGTCTCCTTGCATAAAAACTAAGTGAGATAAACCATGTTATATTGCCTTGTAGAGAGACTCCTCAATTAATTTAGTTTCATTATAGCATTGTCTCAGAAATCTCTTATAATTTCTGAGAAACTTCCTTCATTTTCAGGGAAATCTTCAATTTTTGAGAATAATTAAAGTCTAAATTACAGTTATTTAAACTTTTAAAAGATTGAATGAAAAAAGATTTTTTTTAAATCAAACCCAAAGTGTCACTGAACATCCATATATTTTATATACGTTATCATTTTGATAGTGTGTAAAATTTATTGAATATTTCTTTTTTTTTTCCCCAAATAATAATGATATAGGTGATAATAGTCAATTGGCCCATCTATGTAATGGAATAGACTCTAACATTCTTTTTTTTTTTTGTATTTCTTGGTATTCAGGTATTATTAAACATGAGATATATATGTAAATTATAATGCAATTGCAAAATTACTGAAAGATCGCCCGTTGCCATCACTTTCTGACAGTGAAGATGAAAAATATTGTTGGTGGAATTGTGAATTAAGTGATTTTTCTGAATTGACATTGTGGTGGTATGTGAAGGAAAAAAATGGGTCCTGCTAGATTTAGATGTTAAAAGCAATATTTTTTCATTTTTTTAAGTTGTAATCGCAAAATTTGTGCACAATGAATTTCAAAACTTGTTGCCATAGAAATACCTATGAATTGTCAACTGGTGAAGAAATTGGTGTAGCGAGTAAGACATAAAGACAATAAATTTTAAAATTTACATTTTCGTGACTGGACATATTAATTTTCATCACTATTCATCCTCTATGTAAACAAAATACCATATTCATTTGTTATTGATTGGTAATTGGTTGATTCTTTGAAAACATTTATTTAAAAATCTATTCAATTTTATTTTGGCCCAAGAACAACGAGTGCTAAACATGCTGACGTCACCACTGCAGTCTGTGGTCACAAAAAGAAGTGAAAAAGCATTAGACTAGTAGTTGTTCAAGAGATCTACAGGAGAACAGCGAGCTGTGGACATAGCAAGAGCTCTCAGTTTGCAGCCTTCAACAGTATGAACAATCCATGGAAATGCAGGAAAGATTAAACTATTCACTCAAAAGGTAACTCCATTAGCTGCTACGAGGTTGACTCGTAACAGAATTGGCATAATGGAAAATATGGAGAGATCGCTAAACATCAGGATCAAGGATCAGCATCAACGTGACTGTCCATGTTCATCATAATCCATACAGACAAAAGCTATAAGTTCATTTGGACATTTAAAACAACAAGAAGGTAACGGTGCTGAAATCGAAACATTTATGACAAGTTGTAGGTGGTTTGCATGTTTTGAGAAGCGCACAACGGACATGTTACAGATGAGTCAGCTAATGCAGAAGAAGCAGCTGCTGCTTACCTAGCAATGTTCAAGTAGTTTTTCAGCCTCCAAACACAACTTGCCTGATCCAACCAATGGACCTGGAGGTTATTGCTTCTTTCAAGGCCTATTATTTACGGTGGATTATTTAGGCAATTAATGGAGTTTACCGATGGTGAAAACAGGCCTACTGTGAGGGAATTTGGCGTGCCTACGGCATCATCATACTGACAATTTTTTTTCTGATGAATGGTAAAAAGTAAAACAAACAAATACGAACCATGTTTGGTGAAACATCTGGCCAGAACGTATTGGCGACTCTCTTGGATTTGAGCCACCAACGGACAAAGTTGGGTTGGCACAGCAAGCTGGGTTAACTGGGGTAGAGGTGGAATACGTAGTGAAGTTACTGGAATCTTACAATGAGGAATTATCCAATGATAACCAGTGGGTTCAAGTACAACAGGAAATGGTACCAACAGAAAAAAAAAAAAAAACAAATACTGGACATTTCTTTAAAACACTCAGCTGACCAGTAATGAAGATTTGGCGCTAAAAATATCACCCTATCCTGAAGTGATATCAAGCCCCTAAGACATTTGAGGGATTTTTTATGGACATTCAAGGAGCCATAATTCAAATCTTGAATTGATGCATTCACATAGGCGTAATGATTTTATCGTTTTTATGTTGAGAAAATATTTCCTAAAATTTCAAGTAAAAAAAGCAACTGAAAAGTCTCCAAACAAAAAACATTTATTGCATTTCTTATTTTCTAATTCAAGGCCAATTAGAAAAATCTTTTGCAATTCCGGTTTGAATAAAATACGTAAAATAAATATTTTCCATATTCATTGATCCAATTTGTATGTACAGCACAGTCAAGGGGCTAACCGAGAGAAATTGAACATTAGGGGTGCCCCAACCTCCAATGCTCCTTCTGTCAACAAATTTTTTTTTCCTTTGTAAGATGATTTAAGAAATCTGGTAAGTTTTTAAGATCTTTGAAATGGATCTTTGAAATGGATGAGATTTTTGTATGCATTTGCTGGCCATCTTCAATTTCTCCACCTTTTCTTCAGATTGATTTTAAAATTCACATGACTGAATACTGAGGCCTGTGCCCTCCAATAAAAAATGATTAGATACACTTCTGTTACTGTTTACAATGTATAAGTGTTGTTTTTGATCTTTACTCAGGAACTGCGCAATTTTAGCCATAAATTTACAGACAATGTTGCCAATTTTGTACTTCTCAGGCTGAATCCAGTGCGTTTCTTGTTTAAGCAGTGCAAAAAAGCACTACATTAGCACACTTTTTTCCCAATCATTTCAGTGTCTTTTGGCCATTTTGGCTATTTTTATTGCATACTAAAAAAATTTCCGTATGATAATTTCTATAGTAAAATCTGGCTCATTTGAAGTCACTGTTTTCAGGAACCTAACTATGACGTTAAGTGGAGAGTGCCAGTATTATGCTACATCCAATACGCTAGTATTATCACCATCTAACTAAGCTCAATATGGACAGTTATTGGGCTTGGGTGAGTTGCAGGGAGTGGTGGTTCTCCAAATACTCTTGTAAACCATTTATCTTATAGCTCAGCACATACAGTATTACAGTATTTTGCTATTATAGACTGTTTCCTAGATACACAGTATCCCAAGCTTATATACTTGTAAACTTTCAGGATATTCTCAAGATGCAATGAGCTAAAATACTACAACACAGCTATTCTCTTATGAACATTAATTGCTGATACACTTGTATGCTTGTAAACTTCCATGACATATTCAAAATGCAATTTGAGCAGTGCATAATATAACTGAAGTAATTTGAGAATTTGGCTGGCATAATATCAACTGAAGAAGGTCTGAAGGTGTATATTTATGAGCAAGATGATTGGTTTATTAAGAAAGCAAATCATTATTCACTGGCAATTCACTGAGTGAATAGTAATGAAAATTCTTCCTCTCGGAAATTCAGAATGAAAAAAAAAAAAATGCACAATGATGCAATAGTTCAGAAGACAACAAATATAGTAACAGAGCACGATGCTTCACAATGAGACACAACTGGTTGGATAGATACTAGGCAGCATAGGAATATCTTTGTTCATGTTTTTCAGGCTTATGCGGTCATGAAATATTATGTCACTAAGAATAGAAAAAGTACACATCATTACATATTCAGTTACTGCTTTGGAAATATTTCTTTTGCTTCTTGGTACTTGAGAAGTATGAACTTAAAACATAAAACAAGTATATAAGCTTAGGATACTATGTATCTAGTAAATAGTCTATGATAGCAAAATACTGTAATACTGGATATGCTGAGCTATAAGACATTTTTGGTGACAATCAAGAAAAAAATCTTTGAAACAAAGTATCCTCCAGACAGATTCGACACAAGTTGCTCTTGTTGTTGATAAGTTCTAGTGAAGTTGTTCTGAAAGCTCAGTCTTCCCTGTTACTTTATACAACTACAATTCTTTCGCTAAATCGAATGTAACTAAAGAAAATACTTGAGGTTTCTTATTATTACTGGCAACTTCAGATATCTCTGAAGCATTGGATCACTAACTACAGAATTTTAAACTGAAATGTCATCTTGACCACTTTTCTTGTCTTCTGCCCCTTCATGTGATGGAAATAGCCTATTGAATGCTGTTTCCGTTAGTCTCTTAATGGCTCTATAATTTGGCAACAAGAAGGGTTCTTAGAAATTGTCCCTTATCAATACTTCAGGATCTTTGAAATAACCAATTAGTCCATACTTCACGAAGAGTATCGTTTAATCAAATTTTTCTTCAAATTTGTAGCAAACACAAAATTGTTATTCTCCAATTCTTTTAAAATAAATTTCATAGAATTTTCTATTCTCAACAATGAAGCGTCCCCCGAGGAGAGTCTTCTGATAGCATTTCTGATGGAATGAAGTACATCTAGGAGAGAATCCAAAGATCTCCATTTGCGGAAATTCATTAATGTGAAAGATTAAGTTAAAACTTCCGATTTTTTTCCTTTTCTTTATAAACATACACAAAAGATTTTATTTAAGCCATACAACAAAAATAAGTGTCTGTTGGATTTTTCAATGAAGGAAAATTTTTGTTTGGGGAAATGAATGAATTGCCATTTCATGTTTTTTTATTCCATGTTATGTTTTTCAGGGCTGATGTGAGGTTAGGAAGGCTGAGCGATTTTTTTCCTTTAAATATAGAACACCATGACTTGATTTTGCCGCAAAGATAAATTTAGGGGCAATTGTAGTTATAGAATTTTCCCAGAGCGGCAAACGTCTGCCAGCAAAAGTCCTAGTTCCATCTGTTTGGAGCTTACTAAGTTATACATACAAGATCATGGTACTCTTTTTTATTGAACCTCATATTTGAGACATTTCTAGTTCAAGAGTTGAGAGTAAAAAAGGAAAACAGAAAAACAGGATTGGTGTCTTGGTAACAATGCTCACCAATTTTCAATATCAGTTTGCAAAACCCTAGTACAATCCAAGCTAGAGAGTTCCATCAGCAGTTGAGGCTTCACCTTGTCCAAAAGATCTTACATTTAAATTAATTTTGTTCAATGAAGAATACTGTATTTGCCAGCATATAAGATAATTCTAAAGACAAAGGTTATTAATAGTACACTGCATCAAATTCATTGGTATTATAACTAGGGGAAAGTTCAAAATGGACAGCTAAGGGGCCTGGACAAGTAGTAGTGAGCACCAATACCATCCTTGCAAACCATGCAAGCAAATGGTATGGTAATTGAAATTTCAATCTAATCAGAAATTGCCTCTATTCATATTGAATTTATGAAATTGAATCTTAATTAATTTCAGATTGGAGAGGAAGTATTCTAGCAATGTTAAGGGCAATGTACGCAATTCAAAAGTGAGGGTTATTATCAAACTTATTTTGATTGAAGAGTAAGTTGATCTCATGAATTAATTACTAGAGGTAAAAACCTTACAATTGAATTATGGTAGATTCCCAGAATCTGTGCATAAAGAGGAGATAACTCCTGTTAACATTAAAATAAACTCAGAATTATCTTCCCCTTCAAGATTGCTACTGCTTTGAATGAATCAAATAATTGAATTTTTGCATCCTTTTTCTCTTTTTCTTTTTTTTTCTTTACATCAAGTGGGCATGTGCGTGATACATAAAAGTTTTGAAAGGAAATAATGTTGTTCTTACTTATTTTATTTGTGCATCATTTTCAACATCAAGAGGGCAAGTGCATGAAAAGTTAAAGGTTTGTATAGAAATGAAGTTGTTCTTCTCTTATTGAAAAAGGGAAATACCCCCAAATACCCACAAGTTCATTCAAGTAGGTAACAGGACAGAGAATAGACTCAGCAAGCAAAATTCAAACTCTGAGACAGCTTGTAGTCACTTATTACTAATGTCCTTGGGAAAAGCATGAATTCTTTGGGTGCTTGAAACCTGTAAATCTATTGTAAAGATCACAAATGGACTAAGTAAGTAGTAATGTGGAGTCCAAGCAGGGATGGCTGAAGCTGTAGCCAGTGTAAGGGAACTGTATACCTTTGGGTATGGCTGAATGTCAACCACATTTGAAAGTATTACTAAAAATAAGAATGGGAATTGAAAACTAGTCTGACAAATCAATACTACATTTTGATGTTATTTATAATGAAGAAGAAGAAAATGTCTTTATTTTGGAAAAAAAAAAAAACATACTTTACAAACACATCCACTATTGGGGGAGCATGGTATTACCTTATAAGATATTCTTCTGTCAGCCTCACCCCAAAAATATAAAAATAAAAACAAACCTATTTAGATTATTAATAATATCTTTCATATATGTAAATGAAGAAACTGAATCATTGAATTTAAATAAAGGCAATTAGCTTCAGTATGTGGTACAAAGTCTCTCTATAAAAGCATTCATTAATGAACAGCTTTAAAGAACAACCCGCTAAATTGGGAAATTCTGCATGAGGAAGATTCAAGTTAGAGTGACACTCTAAACCAAAAATGGGGGACTGAGACAAGAACATTTGTACAGGATAGAAAAAATGGAAAGATCAACAAAAATGAATATCAATCATATAATTCCAATGAATTTATATTAAATCTATCCTTGACTTGACAACCAACCAATACCTTTTCACCAACTATTTTAACTCTTAAATTCATACAATTCACAAAAGAGTCAAAAATTAACAATGATAGACAATGCTTCATATGATAAAGTTTGTATATTTGTTTTGAAGTGTATTGTCCTACCTCAAGTAATTATTAAAAGAGAAAAATATATTTCTGATCCAAGTTGAACAGAATGAGTGAGATTACATATTTAAACAGTGTCTGGAAAGAGGGCTTGGCTCCTTGATGGAGCTCTGTGCTAACATTTAGTGCAGTTGTCCCCAGTCTTAGGGCTTCAGACCCCTGAGGGTCCACAAAGGTATTACTTGGGTTCTGTGGGCAGACCTTCCAAAAGCCTGGGGTCCATGAGCTTGTTGAATAGAAAGTACTTTCAAAAGCAATAATGTAACTAGAAGTTTGAGGGGTCTTGGTTCCTTGGCCCTTCCAACATTTAGTGAGATTTGTTATTGAATAACATTAGCAGAAATACAGAGAGTGAAATACTATTCATAAAGCTTTTGATTGAAAATCACCCCTATTCCCTCATTCAGTTACATCCTAGAGGGAAGAAGGTAAACATTGGTGAGTGTCAGGAATTTTAAAGACTAGTGTTATAAGTGTTTTCCGAGTGAATTGAGGTCAGATGACAAGAAGTCCACTGGACATTTTTTGTTTCTTACCTGAAGGCTACGAATTCTACCTAAAAAGATTCATAGATTAGCATTGTCATCCTGTTCCTATAACACCAGAACTCTTTAATGGTCCAATCCAGCAATATTTTTCTAATTTTAATTTTCAACAAATCCTGCCATAGGCTCGGATCTAACATATAGAAATAACTTCATAAGAGTACTTACTATTAGGGAGAAAAGTAGATAAAGATTTTATATAGTGCTCTGTCTATACACAACCTGTGTTATAAAACATCACAAATACGCCATTTAAATAAGTTATCTGGTGTCACTCATAATTAAAAACCATCAACCAAAACTCATCGGTTTCTTTAGTTTTTTAGTTGGTCTTGCTGGCTGGTTATGTATGTATTGTGCATACAGGTTGTACCAATGGAACTGGAGGTCTGGAAATTCAAACATTTAATCCTTATTATGTCAATGAAATAGAATAGGCTGTGTTCAATTTTCAATGTAAGTTTATGCTAAATTGGTCCCTTAGTATGTGCCTGGTAGTATCTATTTATTTATCTAATTTTTAAAATTTGAACTTTTTTCAAAAGCTGAGATGTATTCACTGATCGCTCCCAACACAGTATGCAGCCAAAAGACATTGGTCATGTAAGGGTTTCTATTCATCAGACCTGTTTGATAGTCCTAGAATACAAAAAGATTGTTTTGATTTTTTTTTCTCACTTTTCTAAAATAAAGCGTTGTCAATTATTTGGAAAAAGAATGATAATCATTTTATCACACAAAAATCTCCATGGGACTAGTTTTATAAAGCATTTTCCTTCTATCTTGCAAAGAGAATGCGATGTTAAAATTCAATCCCAAATTAACACCACAAATTGAGTTTCTAGTTGGCGAGAAAAAAAAAAAACAACTTGATTTTTTTTTTTTTTGTATTTTTAGGCTTCCATATATGAAAATTATGGGCATTAACTATTGGTTGAGACCAACAGAAAAGTTCCCCTCCCCCCAAAAAGCATACTGTAAATAAAATTACACCTACAAGTAAACTGCATACACCTGGTCAACTTTTTCTTTTCAAAAACTTTTCAACAACTCTGGACTTTTTGTTATATACAAACCTGAGGGCTTTTATGGAAGCTGAGTTGAAAAGGTTATATAGCGGATAAACAAAATAAACCCCTATGCAGGCAGACCTCAAGATTTGCCTGTTTGACTTTTGTACACTTTGGACTTTATTAATTTATGCTTTCATTTCTCCATCATTCACCTTAAGGGTACAATGTCATAAAATTCTCAAATAATAGAATGTAGCAAACATTGCTTTTATATATAGAAGGTTTGCCTAAAATAAGCTAGAGAATCATATATTTATGAAGAACAGAAGATCATCTTAGTATGCGGAATATTGTCTCTAGATCAAAATCCACGGGCAAGTGCAATATTCTGTGAGAATGATCCTACGAGAATTGACAAATCACTTTGAATATTCAAAACACATGTTTTAAATGATATTTTAAAGTTTTTATGGGTTTGTACATATTTTTCCTTTCGGATCCCTCCGTGACTTTTTTCCACATGTTTATGTTAGCAAACAAACAATTGCCATAACAGTTATTCACTACACTGTGCCATTATATGCAAACAATGTCTGAAGACATATCTAATTCATATTTGAGACTTTTTGATATATATTTCTAAAAAATGAGTACAAAATGTAAAAATGATAATGCAATAGAGTTGAAAATGGACAGTATTAACTGTTCAGGAACCGGCCAATCTTAGATAAGCAGGGCTGTGAAAATGAACAAATCAATCGTCTTCAATTATTAAAGATAAAAGCAGAATTAAGAAATATGTACATAACACAGGAAATATGTTGGTGATAATTATGTCCAAAAAAAAAACAAGGTATAGTGATGGAAAAAACAGAGTTGATTAAAAGAATGGATTGATGAACAACATAGGAAAGTGAATCTTGCTAGGATTCAAGGCGAGGCTATTAGTTAATATGCAGATTGGAAGGAACACTCCGGAGAGCAGGCTGCTGATTCTCCAGAATTTCTGGCAAGCAAAGGATGGTTTGAGAAGTTAGAGAAAAGGGTAGTTTGCATAACCTCAAACAGACTGGAGAAACGGCTAGTGCAGATAAAATAGCAGCAAACAATTTATTCTAACTTTTGCTTCCAGTCATTTGGAAAGCTAAAACAAAAAAAGCTTGGATTACAGCAGCTGTTTCAAAATTGGTTTAGTGTTCATTTTGTTCAAGCTTTTTCACATTTTGAAGAGTTCCTAAATATTATAGAAGAATATGACCCATATGCAGAAAGAAGTTCAATGGTTTGTAGAGCTATTGATAAAGATACAGCATGCTACAGACTCCTTTATCATAAAAAGATGAAGTGTGGTGTTGGGCAAACTCTTGGTAATTTTTTAAAGAATTGATTAGTAATCTCAGTAATACTACTGTATAATTACATCATGAAGATGTTTATTAGTCAAATTATATCATCCATGATTTTCCTCATTCTATGGCATTGGCATGGGCATCTGTTGCGGTGAGCAAAAAGGGCATTTGCCCTCCCCGAATCAGGCCTTCTCAACAAAGGCAAGTCAGTTTGAAAGTTGGAATCTTATTGAAGTCTCTAAAGAAGGGACACAAAACAACAAACAGGATATACAAGTTAAGAGTTACCACTTCAAAGATTTCCCAGAAGTTATTCTGTGGGAGGTGAAGCAAAAAAAAAGGAGAGGACCCGGGACAAGATAACATCAAAATCAACCTACTCAAAAAAGCTAAATATTGGAACACTGCAATAATAATGCTATTATAAGAAAAGAGAAACCCAAAAGAACTGCAGACCAATGAGTCTACTTAACTGTATCAACAAACTTTTCAACAAAGTGATCACCAACTGAATCACCAAAATGCTAGATTAAAACCAACCACAGGAACAGGCTGGCTCTAGAAGAAGTTAGTCCATCTCCATTGAGTAAATCAACTAAAAGAGAAAGAAGTAGAATATAAAATGCTACTTGCAATAGCATTTGTTTATTTCAAGACGGCTTTTGACTCTGCATCAATTACCTAGGGGATTATGACTATCATGCAACAAGGTATAGACCCTATAGATGTCAGAGTCTTGCTACATATCTACAGATACAGCAGTTCCTTTATAAGGCTACATAAAGACTGAGCCCTTTTAACTTGAAAATAGAGTAAAACGAGGTGATACTAGTTCACCCAAACTCTTCACAGCCTACCTTGAGAAGATCTTCCGAAACCTAAACTGGGAAAACAAGGAAATCTGAATAATACCCAACTAACTTCAGATTTACTCTTTGCAGAGAATCTTCATGATCTCCAAAGAATGCTAGATGAACTGAATGAAGAAAGCAGCAAAGTAGACCATCACATGAACTTCAGTAAAACAAAAGTCATGTACAACAAACACATAGAAGACAAAGATACAATAATCAGAATAGGAAGTGCAGAGTTGAAGAAAGTAAACCTCTACATCTGCTTCGGACAACGAATCTCAATGAAATCCTCAAGGAAAGAAGAAATCAAGTTCAGAATCACTCTAGGTTAGCAACCTTTCAGTAGAGTTACCTTCAAAAACAAGAAAATTTAATTAATCCTGACAGGAAAGGTATACAACCAATGCATCCTCCTAATAGTCACTTATGGAGATGAAACATAGAACTTGACTGATAGATCAACCCTGTAAGAGCCATGTAATGTGCACAAGAGAGAATCATACTCAACATCACATGGACAACTCACAGGAGAGTACATTAGAGAAAAGCCAGGAGTAAGAGATATCATAGAAACCATTAGAAAAATCAAACGGCAATGGGCTAGCTATGTTGCAAAAATGCCAGACAACTGCCTATTACCTTATTTGTGCCTATATACATCATATATAGAGAACCAATATGGCATCATATTCTCTTTTACTATCAGTGCTACCAAGCAAAGGGCAGCAACTGTCTTTACTGTCCAAAAGCAATAACTCGAATATAAGTAATTGTTAACTACAACAAAAAGTGTTTAACTGTCTGATGACGGACGACCCGAGCTAAGTGTTCTGATATCTAAACAATGACAATACACAAGGATCATTCAGTCAGCATGACAGAAGGCTGAATTACATTCTGATACACATGAGAATTGTTCTTATTTTTTTGTCAATGGTCACCCTCAAAATGATCACAATGTATATAGTCTTGAGACTTAAGAGAAGCATATCTGTTCAAGTGAAACTTTTTTTAAACATTAACACCAAAATATACTCAATTTCTTCAAGTAAAAAATGCTATAAAAATCCAACATATTCTTCTATGGAATTTTCAGTCTTCAGAATTTCAGATAAAACATTGTGTAGCCTTAGTGAAGTTTGGGTCAATCAATCTTAAGGTCTTGAGTTAAGTCATATATACTACAATGCAAAATATCACAGTTCAGTCACACCTAAAAAGTTCTCAACAATCAGTGTGTTTAGTAAAGTACAGAATAAATAAGAGAAAAAGACCAGTTCGTGTTGTAGGAAACACTTCACAAAAATAGTAGAAGTATTCATAAATGTATAACAGGTTTTACCAATTATCAAAACAACAGAGTTTGCACCTTGCGTTTTTTTTTTATCAACCCATTGAAACTCATCAGCTTCAAAATAACACATTTGTTAATCATATTAATTGAATGAAAAACAGTTCTGGTTAGTTACGTGACCCACGTCTTTTGGCTACTATGCTGTGTTGGGAGTGTTCAATTAAGGAATTAGAAAAAGGAGTAATCAATGAATAAATTACTTGCCTCACCTTTTGTTGGGCAGTGATCACTAAAAAGAATCTCAATTTTCAAAATAAAATATGAACACTACCAGACACACTCACATTGTAAAATGATCCACCCATCTAGAAACTTATTTGGGGGAAAAATATAAAAAAATTAAAAAAAACTTTCATCTAAATATAAGTTTCTAATATTTCCTCACTTGATTTTTTTTTTTTTTTCAGGTTAATTTTTTCTGATGACTACAAAAGACAAACACGTCATGATGTCATATGCTTTTTAAATCCACTAAAGCTAGCGGAAAAGGCTATATTTTTAGTAGTGAAGTACTACCCTCACACTAGTCACAGCATCATCCGTCCCTACCCAGGCTTCACATTTCACAAGTCTTAGTTCTTCAAGGTGTGCGATAGATAAAATAGACTTAGATGCAACAAGCATTCAAAGTTGTGTCACTTGCTTCACTATACCCTATTTTACCCACAGCTGAGGAAAGAGAAGACAGATTCATGCCTTTCCCGATGGTATTAGTGCTAGTCTCAGTCAGAGTTGCCCAATCTATTTTCTGCATTGCTAACCCATTGGCCAGCGGCACTTCCTTTGTTCCCAAGTAGGGATATTTTAAGTAGCTTGAAAATAATTTTTTGCATTGGTATTGATTATGCAGTGAATCTCATCAGCCTGGTACTTGGGATAGGGTCTCAAACCCATTTATTCCGTTCTCTTCTGTACCATAAAGCCTTACATATAACTATTAATAGCATTTGTAGTATTCTATTAAATGTATGTAATGTCACGAATAAATCCTCTCTTGCACTTGTGCAGCTTCTACTTTGATACTGGTGTCTATAACTGGCTTCAATTTCACATTAAAGGAAGTAGAAATATCGAAGGGAATGCCAGACAGTACATGTGTATACGCACACATACACACTTCATTGCATTACCCCTATGAAGACAGGAAAGGTGAGTAGAATCCTGTAAATAATAAATTCATGTCAGTAATAAGATATGACAGTTACTGATTTTTTAGCACATTTAACTTAGATATGAGTGTGATTTCTTTTTCTTTTTTTTTTGTTTCTTTGTCATGCATATAAGCCGGGCTCAGATTATACTATTATCAAAATCTAATTAAAACAAGATGTAACTATTCCTCCACAATATTCTTCTATGTAAGTAAAGAGGGTCTGAATTCTTTGTTTGATTCTTGTTCCAATCAAATTGAATTAAGGTGTAATCTGAAAATTTGCATTTTTGACTTGAATTGAATTTGGGATCCAGATTCAACAATTGATCTAGCAATACAATTTCCAATTTCACAGGTGAATGTTCTCTAAATGCCCCCAGGTGACCTCAAATGACTTCTAAAGTTAACTTCAGTCTAAAAACTTTGTGGTGAGAAGATGTAACCATACGTCTAATTTCAGCTTCTTTAGTGCAGAATTTAGGCCAACAACTTTTAAAATTGGCTACAAATGATATCTGGTGACCTCAAAGGTCAACTTCACATATCCTATTATCTTTGTAGTGAAAAAAATGTACCTAAATACCAAATTTAAGCATCTTTAATGCAAAGTTCTAACCAATATCTTCAAGAATTGGCTAGAATTTATACGAGAAATGACATCTGGTGAACTCGAATGACCGCTGAGGTCATAGCTATTACATTAGTGAGAAAATTTATCAGTATGCCAAATTTCAGTTTCATAGGTACAAAATTAAGACTAACAAATATGAAAATTGGCTGGAAATTACCTTTGTTGACCTTAAATGACCTCTGAGGTCAACTTTGCATAGACTGTGATCTTTGCCATGAGAAGATGTACCCATATGCCAAATTTCAGCATCTTCAGTGTTAGTGACCAATAACCTTGAAAATTGTCTAGAAATTACCCGAGGTCAACCTCACAGAGTCTATATCACAAGCTTATGTTTAGTCTGTCTTCCTGCCATATATTAGATCAATGAGCTTTGTAGTTTTAGCGCAAAAGAGATACAGACAAACAAAGAAATAAACAGGAGGCTCAAAAATTTATGTATATATATATATATATATATATATATATATATATATATATATAAGTGTGCGCGTGTGTGTGTGTATACATAAATGCACACACAAACACACACATACTCATTTAATGCCAATTTTTCAAATAAAATAACTATATACTAAGACTCCAAAACAAATTATTGATAAAAATTAAAGATTTACTTCATTAACCATACCAGATTTGATAGGCTATCATAGATTTTTACTGGCGAAATTGAAAAAAATCAGTCAGATCTAGCCCCAAAATAGCTAATTTTGCAATTATTCACACCACATACCATGTCCAGGCTGACTGGGAACATGCTGACTATTAAAGTACCAGTCATTTAAATGAATAAACAAAAAAGAGCTTAGTTCACAGATTATATCTTCTGATTTTCCAACTCTGTTATTTGAAATACAGGAGCAATAATACAGGGTATCCATAAAGTTAATATCCTTTTTGCTTAAACAGTGTAATAGAATAGATAAGAGATTTCATGGATGCCCTTTACAAATGACAACTTGATGCAAATTATGAATTGGAAAAATAAAACTTGTTTATCTGGGCAATGCATTTATCATAGACACTTGAAGTCCATTACTGTTCCAACTGTTAACCAGCTGTACCCATGGAAATTCCACACTTTAAAGAAAAAATTGATTTTAAGTCACTTAGTCCATGTTTTTCTTAGCTATCATTATTTTCTATGACATAATTGTTTCTTTTTTTTTTCCTTCACTACAATTCTTCTTTACCATTTATTTCATTTCATTTGTACCTGGTTGCTTTCAGTGTAAACTATTTTCTCAATTTTTCTTCTTTCTCCACCTTTCCTTCGTTCCCCTTCAATTTTTAAATTCATTTAAATTCAGCGTTTCTACTTTTTCAACAAAATCTCTTGCCCATTTCTTCATCAGTGGATTATAGGTAGCTATGCTGATATATGTGTAAATGTGGAGAAGTGGGGGGGGAATAATCACGCATGCTAATAATATAGATTCTTTGTTGATCCTAAAAATGGTCTATTACATTTTGAAATGCAGACTTTAATGGAAAACAATTAAGGTTTAGGAAACACAAGTTACACAAGAACTGAGAAATGGAATATTTCAAAAGAATCAATGCAACAATCGCATCTTGTTCATAGAGATGCAAGGAAGAAAAAAAAATCTTTTTAGTCCATATTTATTAATAAATGATGAAAGAAAAAATTTAGAAAAACAAAACAGGAGTCCACATAGGACGATAGATTCTATTGTATAAATGGTGCGAGGCAGTTTTTCTTCATTACCAGATATTACTTACTGGATCTACTGGCATATAAGACCTCCTCCCTTCTTTCAGTAGGGAATATTAAGAAAAGAATGTAATCCTTAAATTCCTCTCATCACTCACTTTTAAAAAAAACAAAAACAAACTCGAAGTTCTGGCCAATGTGGAGCTGCAGGGGGAAAAAGGAGAAGTCTTACATATCATCAAATACGATAAATCTGATCTGATCTGATCTGATCAGAAAATTCCAACTTAACAGTCTTAAGTCTCAATAATCTTCTATGGAGAATTTTGAATAAGATTGTTCCATGTATTCAAACTAGTAACATTACCTCGAAAGAATGTAAATCCCAGACTTCACATTTATCAATATTACTCAGAAAGAAAGAGAATGCAAAAATACTGAATCACCATAGCTCACCAACCCAACCAAACAAACACC
Organism: Thysanoteuthis rhombus; assembly: GCA_963457665.1. Lineage (NCBI taxonomy): Eukaryota > Metazoa > Mollusca > Cephalopoda > Oegopsida > Thysanoteuthidae > Thysanoteuthis > Thysanoteuthis major. The sequence continues at coordinate 49,871,968 of OY735204.1, read as the reverse complement.
CAGCCAAATGGTGAAATATTCTTGCTTATTCATTTGTTTGTTCTCTTTTGCCAGCACTACCGGACATACCATATGGTCTACACCCTTGTAAATGAGCATCAGTGCTGCACTACCAGTCTTCTAAAAACTATCTTTGATTTTCGGAAATTATTTTTTTCCTCCTGCATTTTATTTTTGGTCTTTTTTTTTTATTATCTTGTGAATGCTACCAGACACATCTTTTTGCCAACGACCTTGCAAATAAGCATGACTACTCAACTAGACACCAAGAAAAAAAATTTATATTTGGAAAAAATGCTTTACTTCATGAAAAAAAATGGGGGGGGGGTCTTTTCAGACTACTATGTAATTATGTCAAAGGAATTGGACATGCTATGGTGATTCATTTTTTAGATTCGTAGACAACTTCTAACTGTCATGGAACAGTTCAATGAATAAGTTTGTTTTTTTTTTTCTTTGAATGGAACTCTTTTGTGAATCAAAATGAAAAGGAAAAATCTTTTCAAATTTACTAAAAACAGCAAGGGATATAACTTCAATCATAAGTTACTCCCCTTGAATTACTTTTTGATATTCCTTAGAATGAACCCAAGTGTTAATGGCTGGTATGACGGGTCACTCGATTCAATCATATGATATGACAAGTTTTATCTAATGCCATTTTAATGAGGGAAAGGGGGTTCTATATCAAACTCAAACATAGACTGTTCAAACGATTCATTTTTGGCTTCTTCTCCAGGCATTAGGTCCCCGACAAACTCCTATGAAACTAAAAAAAATAACAAAGAAAACCTCACTAACTTTCAATTTCTTTTAGGAAAGAACTTAAAAGCTGTCTTGATAGTACAATCTTTTTTCTAGAAGATTCACTTTTGCATTTGGAGAAGGCAACTTTTTTTTTTGTATCATTATTAGCTAGCAGCTAATTTTCATCTGAATGAAAAGATCTGAAGGATTCTTTTTTTTTTAGTAAATCATTTGGTTACAGGTCAAGATGACCTTTTTTTCACCACATGATTCTTTTTTTGTGTGGAGGAGAATCTTAAAAAACACATTTAGCCAAAGGAGTTAATATATACATATATATATATATATATATATATATATATATATCTCCAAAAACCATAAATCTTGTACCATACCTCAATAATTCCCAAACTGTGTATGTACAAATAAATGAAAACAGTAAAGCATACAGTAAAAATTGAATATTCTAGAACTCTACTTCCTTTTTTTCTGGTGACATATCCATCAATTAAGGCAGAATCGATATTTTTTTTCAAGTCATAAACTTAAACACGGCCTTAATCTGCTCAGAAATCCCCTGTGAATACTCAAAAGTATATATTTTTTTCAAGACTTTATGCTAATTTCCTGCAGCTATAACCGAAATTAAACTTAGGAAGAAGATATTTATTCATTGCAATACATTCTGAAAGTATGTTGAAAAAATGTACATGATGGATGCTAGTAAAAAGGTGTACAGTTAATTAACAAAAATTATGTAATTCATAAAACTACAGTACAGTGATTATCATTTTTTTTTTCTCTCTTATGCTACTATTTACCTCCACCTTAATATTTTTGTAGCTTTTTCAAAAATTTCTATCCAGCCCGAGAAAAGTTGCGATGAAAAGCAACAAAAATATCATGATAGGTAAATATAAGCATAAAAATGAAAAAAATTATTAATGATGATTTATAGAACTTCACCAACTAAAAAGTAAATTTGTTTACAGTACAGTGAATTGAAAAAAGAATTTCAGTGTCTAAATTACCGTTCGACTAACCAGTTTGCAACTGCAAACAAGTTAACATTTTCAATCCTGTTATCTTGTCTACATAAATGAGTTTTAGTTGATATTTTCTTACAATCTTCCTATTCATTATTAACTCAAAGATTATTATGATCTCATAGACTTTCCTAAACTTTTTATGTTTTGTTTATGCTGCACAATGTATTTTCTATGATGGGGTTCTTTGTGGTATACCTAAAAAAACTTCCCCAAATATTCCCATTAAATCATCCAAGACTGAACTGCGAATGGAAAACCCACAAATGGCAGGGGATAACTATGAATATACATGTTGTACTTGTTTCCTTTACCCATTGATAAATGCCATCTACCGTAGCACCAGCCTTATATTTTGTGAAGTTATCATTGGATCGGATCAACTGACAGAAAAAAAAAAATCATTAGTAAATATATTTCTCTGGCATCAGAAATTTCTCAAATATTCATCAAAATTCAGTTTATACCATAATATCAGAGTAGGCTTATGTAGATGAATTAATAGGTCCCGAGCCTATTGATGAAAAATCATTTATCTTACTCAAATATCACTCAACATAATCCTCCCTTGTAAAGGCACTTAATTCTGTTGTGAATATTCATCACATTGAACATTATAGAGTCAAAATTTCATTTTGAATTTCAGCTAATAACACAGTATCAGGCTACAAACTTAATGATGCTTCCTAATATATAGGTTGTATGTTTTGTTTTTTTTTTGTAGCTTTTTTCAAGGAAAGGGGATAACAAAACAAAAAAATAGCTTACAGTGATCACTTTGTAACCATTTGATAACAAAATCTGTGATTATAATATAAGGCTTCCTTTGTAATAAATAAAAGACTTCTATCACCTGATGAACCTGCTGACAAGAAGCAAGTTATATTTCATTCCTACATGAGAGCGAGTTAAAGCTCTACATAAATCTGAGTTTATAATATTTGATATGGACATTCAGAGGTCTGTCCCGGTGATTATTATCCAATAAGATATGCTCCCTCTGATTATTATGGGTATTCTCTTATCAAGTGTTTACATAATATTGTGATGAACATACATCAATCTTTTTAAGCTAATCATTTGTTCATCAAATGATTAGTTTGATGTGGGGAGTGGGGCATGGCACACTACCAGGGGAGTCAAGAACCACAGGTCTATACAGATCTATTCAAATACAATCACTCATACCCCGAAGTAACAAATACAACCTCTATATTTACACCAATTCTTTTCCTCCATTATTTCAACAGGATAGAACTAACTTCCCACAATGCTTCACTCCTATCCCATAGTGCAACACCTGAAAATAACCATCGCTTCAAGCTACACTGATTCTTTGCCTCCAACAGACCATACAAAAACAGATAAGCCCAAAATAAACAATATTCATGATCTCATACTGAAATGAATTTTTTGTCAGCACTGTTAGGGAAGATTAAAAAAAAAAAAAAAAATTGAACAGATCTGAAATCTATCTCAAGAGAGAAAGCATCATGTCAATACATTTTCTGCTTAGTTGGGCTTTTTAGATGGAGAAATAATCAATGTACACAAAAAATAGTTACAACAGTTACAAATAAGTTTACCATTGAAATAAATCTATTTATGTTTTTATATCTGTATCCTGTGGGTACTATGGATTTTACAAATATTAAACTCAACTGTTCAACCTGTACAGCAACCTAGATTTTTCTTCTTGGTGACATGAGCTAAAAATCACCAACCAGGTACAAGTGCTGGAATCTTTTGTCACAAGTCTTCAAATCCTACACAAATGACTTATAAATAAAACTGCACAGCAATCAATGTGTTCCCAATATGTGTACAGGAACATTCAAGTATCTATGAAAACTAATTTTTGTCTTCAACTAGGTATCACCATCAACAATTTTCATTGTCAAGAAGAGGCTCAAAATATCTTTTTTGATGGCTTTGAAGTCCAATTCTTGAAATGCATTTTCTTCCAAACATAAAATTGTTTCGCTCTAAGAATGAATCACTATCCACAGACTGGCTTTAACAGTATTGCTGCATTTAAGTTATTCATGTCTTCTGACATTTACATGTATCTATTCATCTATGAATCCAGACTTTGCCAGCCCTGACTGTTCATAGTATAAACTACGTATTTTGTACAAAGGCTCCATCTGATGAGTAATGATGGATCAGTGGTGGTGCCATAAACCCAATACATTGAATGGGCAACAGTGATTCATAATTTCTCATGGAATGCAAGTATTTGGAGGGGGGGGCTATACAGATTAAAGACAAACCAACATCTTTTTCATTTTTGACAGATGTATTGAAACGTTGCTTAGCTGTAATCTTATGGGGTATTATCTACTATTTTCTTTGTATCTCTGATTCCAGTTTACTATTTTAAAGTTCATGAGAAATGTTTTAAAAATGGTGTAAATACAGCAGCTCACCACCTTTTTATGTGTTTCAAACTTATGTTAGCCTCCTGAAAACAGAATACACTTCAAGTGTTATCTTTCAATTTGCGATATACATTTTTTATTTCATTCTTTTCCTTCTAATTCTTCAATACTACATAATGCCTGAAAATAAATTCATAAGTTTTCAATTCAAACATTATAATAAAATACACATTCTAAATATTCTTCCATCTATCACATTGTGCAACACAATTTTTTGTTCCTGTGTTGTGAGTGTTATCTTGTAATTGATTTTGTGTTAAAAATAAAAATTTTTAAAAAAGCATAGAAAATGGCTATCATTCCCTTTAAACTTAGCTTTTGTGAACAAGACAGGGATATTCATTAGTAGTTGTTTTTCTTACTTTATGTGATTAAAAATGTGTTCATCCATTATCCAATGTCAATTTCGTACAAAGGCCAGTTGTTGAGTAATCAAGTAAATTTTACTTCATCATCATCAGTCTTTTAACGTCTGTCGTTGGACATAGAGAATTGTGGTGAATCCTGAGGAAGGTCTATCATGGGCGTCGTGGAGCCAGTATTTCCTGAATCTGTCCAGTTCATCTCTCCATCTTGTGTTCTGTTGGCCTTGGTTTCTCATGTGATCTCTGGGGTCCATGTTGTGAAACATGATGTCCATCAGTTGTCTTTCATTCTTGCAACATGGCCTGCCCATTGCCATTTGAGTTTTCTAATAGTTTCTATGATGTCTCGGACAACTGTTTTCTTCCTTATATACTGTGTTGTCTTATGATCTCACTATGTAAGGTTGAGCATGATTCTCTCAGGCGCACGTTGCATACTTCTCAATTTGCAGGTTTGTCTCTTGGTTAGGTTGCATGTTTCAGCTCCATAAGTGACTATCGGGAGAATGCATTGGTTATATACTCTTCTTTTTAGGATTATTGGGATCATCTGGTTCTTAAAAGTTGAGCTTACTCTACCGAAGGCTTACCATCCCAAAGTGAAAAAGAATTGTGTTGCCGGTATACACAATACATACATAAATAGCTAGATTCACTTGAAAAATGAGGAACCCTATGTTGACCATTTTGGTGGATGGCTTCTAAGATTATTACAAGCCAAACTGCCAAAACTTCCCAAGAATATAACCCAACTTTAGATTCAAAAACCAAAGTTGGAATAAAAGAAAATATAAAATACACTGGCAAGTGTTAATTTGCACAAAAGACTAATCTTTATTCATTTGAAACAGGGGTAGACAACCACCAGTCCACAACGGGATTTTGACAGGCCAGCAAGCAAATATTGGGATACTGTGTTTACTTAATGTTTTAGAGGTTTTTTGATTGAAATAGTGACTAAATGGATTTCTTTGATTACTAATTAGCATCCTCAGTTAGGCATAAATGATTTTCTAGCATGGGTTATTCATTGATTTGAAGCTAAATAAAGCTAGATATATTTAAATGGATAATTCCCATATTTCAAGCCTTTTAATTTTTTTTATGGCGTTTATCTGAGCCTCCATCTATTGATACACCATCTCTCCCAAAGAGGTAAAAAAGTTGCTGACCACCGATTTAAAAGTTAAATTTTCTTCCTTGCTTCTAATCTAAAAAATGATTTATTTGCTGCTTCTTATTTCAAGTAGAGCAAGCTTGAGTTTCAGAAACATGATTATTTCACTAGTCCATAAGAGAAAGGTATACAAATGATACATCCTCTCGGTAGTCACCTATGGAGCTGAGACATGGAACTTAACCAAAAGATTGACCCTCAAACCGAGAACCATGCAATGTGCACAAGAGAATCATGTTCAACATCACATGCAGAGATCATAAAAGAGTCCAAGATATCATAGGAACCATGAGAAAACTCAAATGGCAATGAGCTGGACATGTTGCAAGAATGGCAGACAACTGCTGGACATCACGTCTAATGACACGGATCCCCAGAGATCGTATGCAAAATTGTGGCCGACAGAAAGTGTGATGGCATCATGAGCTAGACAAATTCAGAAAGTACAGGCTCTTCTATGTCCATGATAGGTTTGGCAAATCTTGGAGGAGGTTATGTTCAACAACGGATGTTAAATAGCTGCTGCTGATGATAAGATGCGTTTATCTATATATTGTCACCAGTTACTTTTATTTCTGTTTATATTGGTAAGTATATATAAGGGTAAAAATATGGCCTCTCATAAACCTGCACAGATAACAATGTTCTTAAATCTGAATAAAAAGAAAAGAAATCACCACAAAATACACCCGATGATCAACGCTTTTAACCAATAAGTCAAAATTCAAATCTCTTCTACAGCACAACCCTGGCTGGCCTAATGTACGTGCAACACAGACAGTTGCGCAGGGAGCCAAGCATTAGAAGGCGCCTGTCATGTTCCTTAGACAGTAGGACTTTTCAAATACAAATGAAAGAATGGGAAAATAGATAAATTAAACAGAACACAAAGTCAAAATAAAAAACTTTCCCGATACGAAGTCAGATTTTTCAAGTAATAAACTTTTTATTCCTGTATATTTAGTTATCGCACTGTAAAACATAAGTAAGTACTATATTTTGAAGTGCAATGAAGTTCAGCTTACCTAGGACACCAGGAAACCTACAGTCGGCCCTGAGCACAAACAGAGATTTGGTGTATCTATTTGTATTAACTTTTTCTCATGATTAATAGATTGAAATCATCTATGGTAGGAAAAAACATGATATCTTAGAAACTGATATCCAGTATTTCAACTGCATTTTGTTAACCTCTGCTAAATGGTATAAGTATTCACTCATGTCTGTCAAGACAATATCTTCAAAAGTCCATGATTTCAATATTTCGTGGAAGGGTTGATCATAAAAAATTTTTCATAATACAAGGGTCCGAAATATAGAAGTCAAAAGTCAAACTGTTAATCCTCTAGATTGAAACTATAGCTGAACTGATTTTCATTTAGTTTTTAGTCAGTGGATGGTATTAGATATTTAATATCTAACAAGACACCCGGTATACATTCACACCAACCAGAAATACCTATAAAATCACACTAACCTTTTTTTAAAAAGTTTTTTCTATATCCACTCAACTGCATTGTGTGTGTGTGTGTGTGTGTGTGCAAATGTGGCATTGGCATATACACACTTTATTCATGCAGTAAAGTATAAAATGTTCTGAGATATAGATTCAAATCCACTTAGATGCACCGGTTCTTATGAGATCACCAAAGTTAAGCAAAGTCACGTTGGACACACTGATTCTCGTAAGATCACCAAAGTTAAGCAATGTCAAGCCTGACCAGTACCTAGACAGGTGATCATCTGAGAATACCAAGAATTGTAAGCTAGGAATCATGTACAGACCTCCCCACCAGCATCATGGGTAGGGTACAGCTCACTTACCACCTAATGTCCTAGGACCTAGGGATTTACAATGTCTAAAAATGGTATATCAGACCAAGCACAGGAGTCTGGAATGGCAGATAAGATGGAAAATCCTGACATCTAAGGAATCCCAACAAAACATGTGTGGCATGCATACAGGCATACAAAGATACCTCCAAAGGTGGTTCCCAGTCAATTTGGAAAGAAAAGAGGCCCCCAATAAGTTCAAGTTGGCAGACCCAAAATTATCCAGCTGGAGATTAACTTTTAAATTCATAAACAGCTTGATACCAATCCTGAATGATAATCTAACTCTTCTGTGAATAGAATGAAAAAAAATAATGGGACATTTTTGTGAATAGAATTTTTTTTTTTTTTTAAGAACAAAAGCGGGGTAACTTTAATCAGTAGTTATATTCCCTGATATTAAAATTCATTTAGAAAAAAAAAAAAATTAATTTAGGACTTGAAGTCGGGGATACCCATAAATGTTATCATACTGCTGTGATATCCCTACCCAGAAATTTTCTGACAAAAGATCACCCAGCCAACTTCCCGCAAGCATGCAAATTATTTAACCTGTCCAAACTGTTTGGGCAAATCAACTCCATTCTTATAATCCAGCATCCAGAGGTACAAGTTCTTGTACCTCTGGATTCTGGATTAAAAGTTCTTATGAAAATTCTATAGACTTAGTATTAAGCTTCAACTCAAGATTTAGCAGTCAGGTACCAGATGGCTGCCCAGGAGATTTGAGTTTATTGCAATGCTTCCCAAAAGTTATGGAACCATAGATGTTCCAAAACTTCTGTTGCAAGGTACATGTCAAGTTGTAAGAAAATATAAACATTACAAAATCATTTGACATATATAATGCAGCTAAGATGGGATGGATACTTTATGGAATTTAGAAACTTCTTACTTCTAAAAAATAAAATCTTAGGTTCTAATTAAGACCAAGCTAATAAGACCAATTACTACTATATTTTAATTTTCATTTGATTTTTGAATTTTATAATTGTCTTCATCTTTAAAGCTCCCGACATCCTTCCCTGATTGTTCCAGCTGGTCTCCAACCTTTTACTCATGTATAATGCTAGAGAAAATCAGTGAATTTTAGTCAGGTTTCCACAAGAGAAATAGATCTGTCCTGTTTATTTTTTCAAAAACCCACTGATTTCTTCTAGCATTATACACACAAGTAAATTCAGTATTCTTATTTTTTGCTACTGTAAATCTGTGACTCCGTAGCAAGAGAGCTATGGCAAAAATCTCTAATTCTTTGATCCATGGGTTAGAAGTGTCAAGTTGAAAATTGAGGTCTCAATGCATATCAATACAATGCAACTGGAGATAACCTACACCCTTCTACAACAAATATAGACAATAAACAATTTTTTAAAGTGAAATTTTTACATCTAATGCCAGAAAGATGACAAATATTGGTTTGTTTCAAACCATTATTTTATAGACACCCAAACAGCTACATCTGATCGGCTGCAAATTGTTTCAAAGGTAACTTGATGCCTGTATGAACATATGTTAGGTGGTGCTGACTTCTGGTAACCTATAAAGGTCAATTCAGATTCAGATCAATTTTCCCATTTTCAAATCAAAGGGAGATTGCTGCACCCTATGATAAATATACGATAGATTGCACTAACCTCTAAAAGGTCAATTTAGGCATTTTCAAATCTAAATGATTTTTCAACAATTTTTTGTGTTCAGAACAGTGGTGGAAAGGAGCTGCATGCCTCCTTATTTGATTTTATACAATCTCTATAAAATATAATTTTCTTTCTCAAGACTTAGCTTGGTAAATACCTAGATACTGCATGTAATTACTAATACCAACATGAACACTAAGTTTTAAAAACATCACATTAAGTATTAATGAGCTATTTATCTGTTGACTAACTGAGTCACCTTTTATGTTCAGTCTAATCTCATATGAAGTGTTTAATTAGCTAACTAATGAAACGCATCCTAATTCATTTGTGCACTCATAATTGAAAATGACAGCCTGATTGGCATTTCTGGGACAAATAGCATTACTGTCCATGGATGCACTCCCTTTGCAAATGGAGCCAAAATCTTCATTCCAACAGGTCTGGTTATTTACTCAATAGAAACCGTCATATGACCAACATCTTTTGGCAGCCCCCAGTGATAGGGATGATCAATTAAAAAATTGGAAAAATGAGGTGATCAATGAATAAGTTATTTCTTTTGCCTTTTGTTCAATCACTGAAAAGTCTGATTTTAAAAATTAAAAAAAAAACAAGCGTGAATGCTGCTGGATGCAAAACAGGGAACAAATTTAGCATAAATTTACATTGTTAATTGAACTTTAAAAAACAAACTATTTAATGGGGGAATTGAAAAAAAACTAAACAGAAACCTTTCTGATAAAAAGTAAATATTTAAATTTTCGACCCTCTAGCTCAATTACTGCAGCCTGCACACATGATAGATAGCCAACCAGCCAGCCAGGATTACATAAAAACTAAAGAAACCTGTATTGAAAGTTTTGGTTAATGGTTTCTAAAAACCTCTTAAGAACAGATCATGAGTGTCTATTTAAATTTGTCCACCTGAGAAATTCGGTTATAAAGAATATCTAAGAAAGATTATTGCTCTATACTTGGAAGATTTCTGATCCCTCTTTGGCAAAATGTAACATCTATCAGTCAACCTCTACTAGACAGAAGGCTCATAATACTCATCTAAGGCTTACTGGATAACATTTCTGTCATGGTGAATTACACTTTCGCTTCAACATGAATCTGGTATTTTTTTTCCTTTCTGACACATACATAGCCATTATTTTTTTGGTTCATTTAAAACTTCAAGAAATTGCTCCACTCTCATTAAGTACCTCTTGTTATGTATGCATAGGAAGAAAGTCCCAAAAGCTCTCTCACTAAAGAAAGCTACTTTTAATTGAAATTATTTTCTGCAAAGAAAAACCATGACTAAAATTGTTGTCCAATTGTTGTTCTGACAGTTTCAGAAAGAAAAAAAATCCTTCAACATTTGGACATGTTGAGATTCTCAACAGATTTGAGCTGTCACAAAAACGATAATGTATGCACGCTGGTTTGCGAGATATACAGAATTGGCAGTAAAAGAAAAAATTACTTACATTCGAACAAAGATGGAATAGCTTAAATCCTTCTAAGGCCACGAGACCAACTCAAAAAGATTCAAGCACTCATGATTTTCAAGATTTTTTTTTGAATACTCATCAAAACTTGAAAGCAGAAACTTACCTGCAAGCAAAAAGAAAATAAAATAAATTATTAATAACATTATATAAGAACATTTGATCTTTTGTAAATAGTGGTCATTTGACTTTTTTTTTTCAATAGTGTTATCCACATGTTTACTGCAATTTCATCTACTCACTAGTCTGACAAAGACACTTATAGCAAGTGCAAAATGTATCTGATCCATCTCAAAAAGATTACTCTAACATACATATACCTTCAAAATTGCCAGAATTTTTACCGAAGATAGCTGATTTTTGTACGCAACTTTTCAATGATTTTTGTATTTTTTAATTTTGTATACAAATTCTATCAATACTGGAGCTGTAGGAGGATGTTAAAATGAACTTTCTAAAACGTATTGGATACATTTTGTACTCGCTGTTTTGCTTTTTGGGTCATCATAGAGGATGGTTGATATAATATCCTAGCATGAATTACTACTGAGCACACATTTGATTCTTTGAAAAAGCTCTGTTTAAAAAATCAAGCAGGTTTCTTTTTGTATTAGTAAGAAGGAATTATTTTGAAAAAAAAAAAAAAAAATCAAAACAGAACATTGTAAAATAACCCATTAAAACTGAAACATTTTCAATAATGCTCATCTGAATAGTTTCATTTCATTTATAAAGTACAAATACGATAAATGTAAAAATTCCTTCTTATATAAATATTATTTTCAAGCACAAAAAGAGATAATGTAGTCACTAGCAATCTTACTGATGTTTAATTCACGTTTGATACAGCTACCACTTGGGAGGAGTGCACATGTTCATAACCCCATCTGTGCCTTAACACACTACCGGGCAGAAAGGAGCCAATTCAATCCCTCCCTTTTGGTGAAATGAGTGGCCTTATCAAAAAAAGTAATCTTGACCAGTGAGGACCTCAGAGGTTAGTGTCCCATACCCCTTTTAATCTTGAGGTTAAGTTAGCCATGTAGACAAATTTGCAGCCCCTTGAGTGGAGCTGTTTGGTCAACCATAAAAAACATGCAAGCAAGAAAACAAACAGTTGTATAGTATTGGATTTAAAAATTCATAGTTATTCAGATTGAGAGAATTTCAAAAGTTTGATAATTTCAAAAACTACAACATTATAAAAACAAAATAAAGAGCTGCTTTCAAGCCAGGTCATTTACTTCATTTACAGTTCATCTAGTACGTTTGTCAGATTTTGCAATAGATTCACCCCCCAACCCCTTGGAGCTGTAGAGGTGAGAGTGACCAGACAATTATTGGTACGGGTAATGGAATCTGTGAACCAAGTTCACTTCACACAAATTAATTTAGGGAAAGGCATGAATAAACTTCTCTACCCATCTAGAGATGAATAGTAAGGCAGTTGGAGCCCTTTAACCTTGTAAGGCAGTTCATATTGGGCATCGGGCTAGCACCACAATAATTACCCATGATTGCAACAAACAATGATTGGGTCCCTATGGATCGTTTGAGAAATGAAGACAAAAACAATGCATCATGTATCAAGCTACGTAGTAACTAACCTGCAGCTGGTAACTGCTTCATTATGTGTGTCTATCATAATGGCTATCCTGGTTTTTCGTTTTTTCATGTCTCCCCTCTTATAGAGGCTTAGAGAATATTTGCATGAATAAGTTCAGTGAAAGAGAATAATGTTGTCAGGAATGAGATATTGATACACAGCCACATTTGCAGACTCAAAAAGAAATCTTTAGTCCAGTGCTGCCAGATTTCCACTAACAGCAAGCCAAAATTGAGAAAAGGTACTTAATGATAAGGCTGTGGCTGGAAAAAGTTTTGTATTTTCTTTCACGTTACATCTTCATCCTTCCTGGTTAGAAAATTAATTCTGATTCTAAGTCAGTTAATTTCTATTAACTACAAATCAACAAAACCTAACCTCAGTCCTGTATGACATATAGGAACAAACTTCTTAACACATTGGTAATGATACAGAATTTTTAATATATACCATTTGTGCCATGGGGAAAATGCCAGGGTAAAATTTTTACTATTCAATGTGATCATAAATATAATGCAAGCTTTTCATTTTGTAGCTAAGAACCAGTAATATACATAATTTTTTTTTTTGCACTAGATCAAGATGTTACTCCCCCATTTTGACCCTGATTTCTATATTAATTTCTCACATTATACCTGAATAAATATGAGATTAATATTCAGTAACAGAGCATATTTTTACGAAATTCACACTTAAATTTTATACACAAGGATGCATTTTTATCAGAACGAGTTCAATTATAAATTGGAGCATTATATTATTTTACTAATAGAAGAAAACATTATGCTGAAAAAAGTCTCTTAGTAAAAGTAAAAATCAGTCTTGGTCAATTTTGACAGCTATTTTTACATAAGCATAAATGATTTTATAAACAGTGAAATGATTTTGTTACAAAAATAGTTCTTTTTCCACAAATAAAGTTTCATTTTTAAATCACTGTGAATTTCAAAATCTGCAAAATACTGTAAACTACTTCATTGGTTCAAATGCAAAAATGTGTTGAATCTACTTGGCCAAAATAATCATTATTTTATCATTTATCTTTATTGTAACCAATCATTGATTATAATCTTTTACTACTATTTACCTTCATCTTAATTTTAGTTGCTTTTTATCACAACTCAATAAAATAATTGATTAACTGATTCAACCGATACAGAAACCAAAAAACAAACAAGGCATAGGAGAAATCAAGACAGAGAGGAAATGAGAAGGTTGGATTTGGACATGTGCAAGCCATCCAAATTCTTGTAGCTTAGATGATAAAGCAGCTGATGCATCAAACCAGGCTTCCATGAGACCAGAAAGACATGAGATTGGGCCTCACTGAAAACTTATTTTTGATCCACAGTTTACTCACTGCCGTAGATTGATAGTCTGAGTTTGAAAAAGATTTCAACACGCATTATACACACAAAAATTCTGGATACAAAATTATATTATACAGGGACCGGGTGTCTGAAAAAAAATGCAACCATCCTTCTGACAACTTGTACTCAAACTATATTTAATACAAAAAACTTGTTTTTAAAGATACAAATTACAAAAGATTACCAAAAAAAGCTAATCACACATACATTTTAATGTTGAAAGTTGGGAAGTGATTTCCTTCAAACCGGGTGTAGGTTTGTACCCATTTCATAACAAAAGAAAACAACATAACTGACAATACACAAAAGGAGAGATGCTAAAATGAGTCTAGCACATGATCCAGTCATTTTAACTGCAGAATAAAGTTGTCACATGACTAATACTGTAGCATAACCCTTATCCTTGGGGTTGCGTCCTTTATGAAGCACCCTGTATATTTTTTATTTCAAGAACCATTCGAGATTACACTCGTTTCTCTACTTATTCAACATAAGAAATATTGCACTCACTTCAGATTTTCTTTCCTGTTATATCTAAGTACTAGTTCCTGCTGGGTTTAGTAGAACATATAAAAATCTATGACATTGAAAGTCATCTTCCTCCTGAAGATCTTATTTTTATGACATCTACCAAAATAGAAAGGTTTTATTCATTCTCCAACTTAGTAGGGCAGCCATTTTAGAAATAAACCAGCCTCCTTCTACTATAGTTTTTAATTTCCAATACTGACAATCCAAACTATAGGACCAAGTCAAGAAGGACTAAAGTTGTTTAAACTTGTGTTATGGACAGCGTCTGTCCAGGTGGAGTGGCCAGTTTATGTGTGTGATTGACATATGGCAGATTTTAATACACTAGCCTTCCAATAGAAAATAAGTAAATAGTCTTGGCACTGTAATAAGGTTTGGTAGGAATTTTTGAGTTGACAAAGAAACCAATTGGGTATGCTTGAGGTACTTTCAGTGAGTCAAAATAACTTGGGTAGACATTCCAGATCAATGGTGAAAAATTTTTAGGACCATTTTTCATAATGGTAGATTTTCACTCTGGTACCCTGGTCAGAAAGAATCTTTTCATTAAATATAGGCGCATTGTATATCATTAGAAAGGAAAGTTCATGCTGAGTGAAGTTAACAAAAGAATCATATGCCTCAGAGCATTTTCAACTATTACAATCAAATGTCAGATAAGCCCTGGTTGTAAATATGAACAAGTTCTTGGAGTGAAAAGAGTTATTCACAAGCTCTACAGACATTTTTGGCTACCATGGCTCTCAAGAGGTAAAGAATGAGTGGAATAACTTATCTGAATTTTGGTTAGAAACTATTCCAAGGTTAGAACATTTGCATCAATGAATCCTTACGGCCACATCGCATTGGACACACTGGTTCTTGTACAATCACTGGTTGAGCCATGTTCAGTCTGGTCAGTACCCCGATGGGTGACTATCTGGGAATACACCAATTGCTGTATGCAGCTGATGATCAAGTAGTGAGCCTCCCATGGAGATCTCATTAATTTTCCTGAAGGGGAAACTGATTTCCACACTATGCTCAATAATGCAAGCCACAGACACAACACGCCATGCCACTTCTTTCTAAAAGGAAGATTGATATAATGGTTTGTCTTAAGAGACATAGCTAATTTATGGAGCTCATTATATGGGGTATGAGGAAATGATAATGGTTTTTTTATGTATGATGATGTTTGGGGGGGGAGAGTTTGTCATCTTTTATGAATTAATATCCCTATTTAGGGGAAGAATAAAAAATGTCATTTGGAATAAATCATCCGGACCTAAGTAACATTCAAGCTATCTCTTAGAAAGATAATAGACATTTTGGATAGATCTGCTGACTTCAACTATACAACTAATAGAATAGCGTTAATAGTTTTTTTTTTTTTACTGAGCTGCCATCATTTAACAAACATCCAAGTCTCATTGAAATTTTTTTATTAATTTTGAGCATGTAGCTCTCTGAAGAAAGTAAATTTACTAGTTGTCTTATCTTCTCAAGATAGATAGAATCTATCTCTCACTCACAACTAACCCAATTGCAATTCTTGCTAGCTCATGTATAGTAGGCTACTATCAAGGCTGGTCTTTAATTTTTATGAACATTACATGAACTTTTCATGAGGAGGCAATGAACTCCGAAGAAGATGACGAGAAAAAGTTTTAGTAAATTCTGGAAATGAATCTGGAAGTAGAGCACTCCTACAGACTGTTAGTTCAGAGAATTGTTTCTTTTTTTTTTGCTGTAGCTCTTTCTTCACAGTTACAGATTTATGGAAGCAACAAAGTTATCAACAAAAATAATGCTAGTCACTTGAAAAAGGCTGCAGAATGGACCAGCTGAAACATTTAGTGAAGGGGAGGGGGGAACTCCAAAGACGAAGATGATAATCTTACTATTTTGGGTAAAAAACTTTGTCCAGTATGATATTAAGAATAACCATATTTCAATTCACACTTCCTCTTAGAAAATAGATTTGCTAGACATCACAGGGATAGAGTATAGTTCTACAAAAGACAAAAAAAATAAACAGTAGCAATTTTCATTTCCATGGCATGATGTAATCTCATCGTCAGTCTTTCATCCAACTTCGTGGGACAAAGACCTTCTCATCTTTTGCCAGACGTCTCTATCGTGGGCATTGCAGAGCCAATACTTTTTCTCATGTACACAAAAAACATTCAAAGATTAATTCCTCCTATGCTCTACAAATATCTATAAAAAGTGTCCCCAATTGACAACTGACTTTCAAGTCAGTATTTTACATTAGATGTAAATGCTTTAAATATGTAAATAAATGCCAAGAACTTTTATCTCAAAATGCCATGACTCAATAAAAATAGGAAGGTTGGCCCACAAGCTTTATTATACGGCTTGGCTACGAATTGTTTCATGACTATTTTATTGGCATTAGATAGAAACTTCCTACGATGAGTGATTACCATTTTTCTTGTAAGGGATATGAAACACTAAGCAGTTCATTCCATTGCTAAACTTTAGTTTTTCTAACCCCCTTCCACTACATTCCCAGGTCTAGCATTCCAGCTTCTAAATTGTTTCACAAAATATATTTTTTTTTGGTATGAGCTTTCATTTTATGCAGTATGCCTACTAATATCAGGAATCTTTTCACTCTTAAATTCATATAAAAAAATTTAAATCCTGAATCAAGGGCAATAGCTTTGGACCAAAGTTACTTAACTTGCACTTTGAGGTGAATTTTCAAATTCTTTTTCTTATTCAACTCACAAAAGATTTCCATTGCTTTAAATTTCTATCCATTAAAGAGTTCCACTGTGTTTTGGAGCAGTTTTAAAATGGTCCATGAACTCAAGAGTTAATGGAGTTTTCTAATCTAATATCTTTCAGGATTTACAAGGAAGTGCAAGGTGACAGAGCAGAATAAAATAAGAGAATGGACAGATATCAAACTTTGGCCGAGACAGTCTGTATTTGCACTTTGCACGGATGCCCTTGGGAAAGGTGTGGATCCATCTTTCTCCCTCCCCCAGCTGTCTGTGAAATAGTGCCAGGTTAAGTGAATGACATTATTTTTTATGCTTGTTACCTCTACATCTATTTTTGCATATTGGACCAGCTGAATGAGTAGTAATGTGATATTTGGAGGCTAAGCATGGGCGGCTGAAGCTGTAGCCAGTGTAAAAGCAAAGCTTACAGAGGGGGATAATATTTCTATTCCTTCTTCCAGAATTGAGACTTTCCTTATCAATAGGATAATGTAGGTAATGCTATGATTTATTTTTTGCACTAACTTTCTCATTGGTCAAGATGCATCTATTTTTCTTAATACTACTGCTGTCGCATGATGGTTTAATTTACGTTTGTGTAAATGAATTATTCAACAGTATTCAAACTAAAGATGACACTATCATTGCTGCCACTATCTACTCTCTCACGGTCGATTTAATTTTCTGACATAAAATTTTAAAAGATATTGGAAAATTTTTAATTTTTCTTTTTTATATCTAAGGTTCAGTTATTTATTGATTGATACAAAAAAAAAAGCAAAAAACAAAAAAACCTTGTAGGCAATACTTCTCTACACAGAACACACCTGATTAAATTCAAAATTTAGTTTTTTTTACACAAGACAAAATTGTTGTACATTCAGATGATTTTGAATATTAACTCTTGAATTCGTGAACCACACAATAAGACTCTTCAATGAATAGAAAAAAATAAAATGGAACTCTTGTGAATTAAATTGGAAGTGCAAGGAAGTTACTTACATCAGAATTTTTTTACCTTTGATTTAAAATCAATTTTTTTCATATGAATTTAAAAGTTAGTCATGATATAACTCAAGAGAGTAATAAGAAACATGACTTGTACAAGCAGGAATCCCTCCACTTGAAAATGAAAGTAAAATCACTTATGTTCTGATTTATGAAATTTCCTTAGAATCCTTTCTATAATAATGCAGATGCTTACTATACTAGGAGGTGCAGTTGGTCTAACAGTCAACGACAGGGATGAATAAAACTGATGAATCAAGTTCAAACTCTCGCTTGGTTAGTTTGCATTCACTTTGCATAAATGCCCGTGGAAAAAACAAGAATCCACTTATATTCCCCTCACTCCAAGTATGGGTAAATAGCAGGACAGTCAGAAACCTTTAGGCCTGTCTGGTACTCCATCTTGGGCATCAAGCTAGCACCACAGCCCCTGATAACTCACAATTGCTACAATGATTGGCTCTTCATGGATCATTCAAGAGATGGAGACAAAAATAATGCCTGTTGTGTCAAGCAACGAGAGTAACCGTGCTGAGTTTTGTAGCCACTACATTAGGAGTGTCATTATCATAATGACTTCATTCATGTACCGTCTCTTATACAGATTCAGGGAATATTTGAATGTATAAGTTTAGCGAATGAGGAAAATGTTGTCAGGAATGAGATATTAATATGATTTGAATCTTAGCAATAAATAAAATTGCATTTGATCTTTCACTGAACTCAATATCTTCAAAATCATCTATAAGGATTATGAATTCAGATCTTTTTTGCCAAGGTAAAATAATGAGCCTTCAGACACAGTGCAATGCTTAAATTTTGAAATTCGACTCATAATCATGCACATGTCACAAGGTAGAAAGTGAAGGCATAACCCACAGTTTAACAAGTGATCAATAATGTCTAGTTTTGATATCGTTAATTTTATTGACTACCCCATAAGATTTGATCAATTGAAGACTTAATTTTTACTTTGAAGCATGATAGAATTACCAAGAGCAAGTACAGAGAATATAGATTCCTATAATCAACTCACCATTATTTATATCATTTCAGATTCAGATGAGTCTTGGGGCTTCACTCTATTTTGGGTGATTATCTAGTTGGGGATGCTAGAAGACTTGCAAGTTCAAAGACAAGAGATCTGAACAGGATGTTGGAAGACTACAGTTGATGAGGTTGGAGTATTTCATAATAAATAATCAAGTATTTTTTTAGATACTTTTGTACAATTATGTTTTTCATTACGAAAATACTCAAATTCATATTCATTTATAATGTATTATTTATTTTACCATCATTATAGATGCAATGATGTGTATGCTCTAAAAGAGAATATTAACCTGAAAAGTTTTGGAAACACTGATTCAGAGTGATGAAAATCCCTTTGATACAATTAAGTAAAGACTGAAAGATTTTTCTTTTCTCCATCAATCAAAACTGATAATTTCTGAGAATTAAAAACTTCATATAATAAAAGTCAAACCATATGATTTGAAACCAGAGGGAGTTCAATTTTTTCAGACAGGCAAAAAACAAAATGACAGGATTATTCACATATGGATAAATCATATAGATATATATTTCAATATGAATGTATTTATTGCATACTAAATGCATACCTGAAATAAAATTATTTTTTATCAATTTCCTAAACTCTTCATATTTTCTGTTGTTTAATTTTTTAAAAAAATAAGACAACAGAATAGGGTAAAATATGAATTTATCTACAAATAATTGTTGAAAAACATCATTTTTATTCATGAGAAATCAAGGATGCCTATATTGTGTGGAATTGTTTTTAACCCTACTAACATAGCAACAGTAGCTGTAGTCATATTGAAGTAAATGCAAACACACACAAAGAGAGTAGAACATTGCATAAACCCCAATCTCCTCTTTCTGTTCATTCTAGCATGAAAGAAAACAAAAAATAGACTGAATGAAAAGTGACAACCTCTAAATTATAAAAAATTTATTTGTCTCCCTCCAGTTTTTGTAAAGGTAGGTGTTAAACGATTAAGAAGTCAAAAACTTTCAAGCACACATTTTTAAACATAATGAAGGGACATCGTGTTGAAAACTAATAGTTTCCAGTCAATATAATTAAATGAAGCTCAAGATGGAAAAATTAATTTCCTGTCCATTCCATTAAGCAAAGAATTATGCTTCCATAACCATTACGACAGATACAAGGAAAACAACAAAGCACTCAGAGAGCCAACGTCTGGGTCACTACGATGTAGGGGAGGTAATTGTGTGTGGTAAAGGAAAATTCAATCACTTCCTCCATAGCCCATTGCACACCCTACTACAAAATACCATTGATGGTTTTTGGAGATATCATACAGAAAAACACGGAACTTTGGAAGATAATGTATGATGTGGACAGACAGCTACAACAAACTGAAGGTAATTATGCATGGATCTGCTTCAAAGTTTAATCACTTCATCCATAGCCTACCTTTCTACAAAGTTCCGTTGGAATTCATCCATTCTGTTTTGGAATATCATGTGGACAGAGAGAGAACTTTTAGAGATTGTATGGTACTGACAGTCAGGTACAATGTAGGGGAGGTAACTGGACGTAGATCCACTCCAAAATTCAAGCATTTCTTCTGTAGCCTGTTGTCAAACCTTTCACAAAAGTTTGTGGAAATTCATTGTGAACTTTAAGAAATATTGGGCGGACATGGATGGACAGATATGGGTATCTAATACAAATGTCTTTCCAACTTCATTTGCAGACATAAAAAAAAGACATTATAACAAATTGTAATGAGATTTCTTCATAACATTTTCAACCTTCCATTTGTAAGGTCTTTCTTGAAAGTTTACAGCTACTCAATATTAACAAAAAATAGCCTCAATCCCTTTCAAAGTACTTCTCTTGGGCCCTCAGCATCAAAACAGTCTACAATGATCTTCTTTGAGGATTGCCATCAGCAGCCACATTGTGTTCTCCTTAATCTCGTCCACAGCCTAAAAACTTTTGGAAGAACCAAAAGTATCAAGTATCAGTATTGGGAGCCAAATCTGGTCTGGTATGAATGGGTGGTGATGGCTGACAGACACGGGTGATACAATGATTTGCCAAAAAACTGTATGGGATGTGAAGAATAAGCAAACCTAGTCATTGTGAATGTGACTGTCACATAGCACACAAGGTCCCGCAATGGCATCTCACTATCAACTGAGTAACCACACTGGAGAGAGTCTGTTAATGGATGTATAGTAAAGTCCCTTCTGACAGGTTGCAAAGTTACATCAAGGCCATGAAAATGCTTCTACAGATATTCACAATAGCTGGATATTTTCCGGACAGATCTTGTAGACTGAACATCATTCGACAAATGTTGGCAACAAATTTATAAGCTATTCCTGGCAACACACGATAACCTCACCACTATCAAATAACTCTTTATTGATGCCATAGCAATCAACCTTGAAACTCGTTATAATATTTTTGCCATATCCGGCTGTCATAACTAATACAGTGATTATAATTGAGAAGTGCTAATATGTCAGGAGAAAACAAGCATATATGAAACCGCACACATCTGGAAGGGAATAGAAACATTAGAATTTACTTAGCCGATCAAGAGCACATCTGGTTTTCATCTACAATAAAACACATGGTAACACAGGATGGTATGGCCATTTCAGATAATGAAATAAAAACTTCAACAAAAATGCTTATATACTTTAAACAAATGAGGACATGTTAGAACTTATGCTATAATCTGTAGAGCTGTAAAGTTTCTTTACACTGTCTTCCATATTGCTAAATATACACATGGAGTCATAGCTCAATGCTAAAAATAATGAGCTATGAGCTTAACAGTTTTAAAATGAATACTAATTCACATGCTAAATAACATTCATTCGCCTTCATTTTGTGCATATGCAAAAAGTATCCAATACTTAGCAAATAGTTTATTTTAACAGACTTATACACCTTCAAAATTGATAATATATGGACTAAAGATTTATGCTTTTTAACAAAACCTTTTGAAGTTCAATCTTGTTTCAACATTTTCTGAATTTTCGATCGAAAGTCCAAATTCTTCCAATTTTGAAACTATATGAGATACTTCTTGCTCTCATTGTATATTTATGCCAAGAATAGTTTTAACATTGAAGAAAGAAAAAAATGTATGTTCAGTAACTGAGATAAAACCTTGAAAATAATATCAAAAATAGCATAAAGTTTCATCCAGTTAAGTAGTGTACTTATATATTAGCTGGGCATCATAAGAGTCTGCAGCAAAGGGTCATCAAGTTGGCCAACGAGACAACAGAAATGGTTTCTAGGTGGATGTAAATTAGGTGGAGCCATGGGTGAGGTAGTACTACCTGGACACAAGCTGGGGCCTGATCCATCCCAGTTGGGTTGCCTAGGCGAGTGTGTTCAATTGTTGACCTGAAATACTCAATGACCTCAGGAAACATGACTGATGATGCATCCAGGGACATTATAAGGTAATGTATAGGTAAACACAGTATTTACCATACTAGAAAAAAAATGAATATATTTTTTTCTACATAAATAAACTAAAGCTTCTATCTCTATCATTTTCAGTTCATGTGGAGAGTTTAATGAAAGAAAAAAAATCCAAAATCAATTACTTAGGATAATAAAATCTTCAAAAATTTCTTCCTGTCCATTCAATAAAACTATGTTGCAATCAATAGAATTCTTTGTTTTCTTATATAAAAAAGGTGATGCTAGGAGTGTGAACAAACTCAGATATGCTATCTCTCATTATAAAACCAAGTCTAGTCTAGCTGATACTGCTTTGTCTCAATACTGTACTGGCCAATTGGACAAAGGTAAAATTCTTGTTCTCCTTAGAGCCTTGATTGTTCAGAAAAAGTTTCATCTCTTCAGAAAAGAAAATAAATGTTGCACTCAGTTTTCTCATACAATGAAAATACTCAATGGAACCTGTCATAAAATGGTGAACAAGCTAAACAAGGACACTTTTGGATGATTTAATGAAGACTACTCTCACCACTACTATGATGTCACCTCCATCCACTTCAGTTTGACTGAAGGCTAAGGTGTTTAAATGGTTGACAGTTGAGAGACATTAGGAGTACTTAATTTGGTGGGACAAGTAGAAGTTGTGATGAGTGATACGTTGGAGGAAGACAGGTGTTACTGTTCAAGTAACAAGAAGTTTTTGTCGCTATATCAATCAGAATATGTTCAGAGGAAATAAGTGGTGTCCAGTCCATGACAAGAACAGTTCATTACAATTTGATACATTTAAATAACACTCTTTTGTTCTTGGTTAATAAGAGTTATTTTCTGATCAAGATCAAAATGCATGGTAAAAATTTTCAAGTGACATTACCCCTTTTTTTTCTCTGCTAGTGGTACCAAAAACTGTATATGCACATGCTCCCAGGGTGTAATTTTTTTACCAATTCCCACAAAGTTGAGACAAGATGTATATTTTTGATATGTTTGGAGGTACTTTTTTTTTTTTTTTTGATTTTTACAAAAAAATCATTTCACTTGGGTTTTATGACGGAGATTTCTATTTACAACGTGACTATAAGGTAAAACTCTGCCCTGGTTTCAAAACAAAGGGAAAGAGAGATGCAATAATGCTTACATCATAAAATTAGAAGGAAAGGAGTGAAAAGATAGAAAGATCTATTGTCAATAACTTCTTAGAAGAGTCATTAACAAACCAACTTTTGCCATTCAACTTTATGTAGGTGAAATTTGTATCAAGGAATAATAGTAATACATTTAATAACACTTCCTCTATTAAAAAGGAATTCTATTAGATATGATGCATTTAACAGATTCAATTTATGGATAAACTGTAATAGAAAAAAAATAGGAAATGTTTATGAAGCTGAAATTTTTGAAATATGAACAAAATCAATAGGATATCTACAGAAGCTTTTGAGGTTTACTAAAATCGAAGGTGTTTTTGCACGTAATTTTTTTTTTGTGAATTGAATCCATAAGACTCTGGGGTACATCGAATTTTTCAGTTCTGGAAAAAGTTAATTTTTATTTTTACTTTCAATTTTTAGGATTGGGGTTAGAGCACCATTTAGGGAAGGTCATCTCGATTGTAAAGTTTCACAACTTCACTCACTTGATGTTAAAAACAGCACACAAATGAAAACAATTTAGATTAAATTTATTCAAAGCAATAACAATTTACATATTTACTTTTTTTCTTCCATTGATTATTTCTCTTCACTTGCACAGTTTTCTTTAACATCAATTGAGTGAGAGTGTGAAAATTTATGCAAAAAAAATGAAAATTTAAAAATTTTAGAATTTATTTTTAATTTTGTGCCATTTTTCATAAGAGAGCAAGCTACACTTCCATAAAAATGTCAGAAACAATATACCCATTACATCAAAGTTAGATTGCAGAAAGACCCCTTCAAGTTGACTTTTTTAATTTCCTAGGTACATCACAGTCACTCTGATTGAAAGCACAAAAAATTACTAGTGAGAACATTTTTTTTCGATTATTAAGAAGCCAGAAACTGAACTTGAGTAAAATGTTTTTTGTAAAAAAATTTTAAATAGTACATGGAGAATTATCAAAAATACACATCCTGTCCGAATTTGGCAAGAATTGATAAAAAAATTACACCCTGTGTGCGTACATACACCCAAGTGCATTATTTCCATCATTGCATGGAAAGAAATTGACATAAAGAAAAAAAACATAAAATCCTGACAGAAAATATATGCCTTATATTTTAACATTTTTTTTAGATATTGTTAAAATAATACTTGAAACTACAAATTAATCACTTTTTTTGTAAACAATTAATTTTTTTTTCCCACAGAAATAAAAGATTAGATTAATATTTGTTTTTCAGCAGTACATAGTTCATCTAGAAGAACATTTTTTCTCTTTCAATTTAAGGTGCTTTCGATCAGACCTTTGAGCTGTCCGCAAATATGTTAGTTTCAAGAATGAAAATATTTGAATGGTTTAACAAGGGGTATTGTACTTACAATGTAACTATAATGATAAAGTGGTCACATGTTTTCTGCTGTTTTCATGGAGGTATGGTTTACATGAATCATCTTTTTTTCGTTACCTTTTTTAATATAATCAACCTCAATGCCTTGCACAGTGTAAGAGGGGGTGATTTCGATTGAAAATTGTAAAGTTTTACATCAATGCACACTTGGTGTTAAAAATGGTGTACAAATAAGAGAATTGATGAAAGAAAAACAGCAATAAAATTTCAAATAACATACAGCCAGATCACTAAAACTAAGTTTGAAGGAAATAATAGCCGTTTTCTAAATGTGTTAAAACACATCAGCAATCAAAAAAATAACACCCACTACCCATGGACTAGAATTGCATTGCATGGTGTAATAGACACTTTTACTAGAGTTCTATCATCACTTGGCACTCTACTAATGCGACTTTGTGCCAGGCGAGGCTATATTCAGTTAATCAACTCTTTACCTGTACGTTCAGTATCTTTACAGATAAAATTTATTTTTTGGCTTCTTACCTGAAATGGTCATTTTCAAAATAAAATTGCTTTATTAGCAGCCACAAGTCATATTTTCTATATTTTTTACACAGACTGGAAATTAAAAAAATATGGCATTTTTAATCTCATGGCCAAATTTATAACTGTCAGGTTAATTTAGAAGAAATCTAAGTGAAAATTTAGAACTAATTAATTAGATAAATTAAACCAATTTAATTAACTTTGTTAAAAAAAATGTTTGTGTCTGTCTGTATGTATGTGTAGGAGTCAATGAGAGGCAGTGATAATCGTTCTTGGAGTTAGCTTGGTGATTCAATTTAAAATAGTGGTTCCCAAACAAAGATTTCGTTCATTTAAATGAATTTTCTCATGGACCCAAAACTTTTGCGAGGTCAGCCAATTCAAGACTCCTGGTTGGGAACTGCTGATTGATAAATCCAATAAAAGGCTTTCAGAAAAGATATTTTCACTAACAGCAATGCAAAGGCTGAAATCCATTCAAGTAAGTAAAATAAGATGATGGCATGATCTAGAGTTCAAAATTGGATCCCCGACTATAAATAACAATTTTAAAAAATCAAGTTCACTCATTTAATTCTTCAAATATCTAGTACAATGGAGAAATGTAAATGGATCCTATTATTTGATTTATTTTAAAGTTAATATTAAGTTTGAAAGTAAAAAAAAGTTAATATCACAAAATGTGAAATAAACATGAAAGAATTTTTTTGTGTTAATGCTTTGACTATAGGATAGACTCATTGGTCCAAAGTTTCTCGAAAGAATAATGTTATAAGGATTAAACAAACAGTTGAAAATATAAAAAAAATGTCCAAGTTAAAAGGGGAAAAAAATTACTGATTATAATATAATAAATAGGTGGTCAACCAGTGCTGATAAGGTCAAAGTAGCTTGAACTCCTATTTTATATCAACAGTTACCATCTTCCACAAATACCCAAGTGTTTCATGTGATGAGAAAATGCAGCCATTTTTATTTTATCTGCATTCATAGCACAAAGTGAGAAAAAACACATAAGAATCATGGAGAATATACAAGATATTGTGCAGTGAAGTAGTGACTGTCCTCAATAGAAATAAAAGTTCACCTTTAGACTGTCACAAGTTCGATTAGATCAGCTCTACTAACTTCAGAAAAATGAGCCAGTGAGTTTGGTTTTAGTATAGAGCCATGCTATCGTGCTAGTTCAGAAAAAGGCTACTGCTGGCTGCCAACCAGTCAGAACAAGAATTTGACACATAACTCACCGATTGTATTCAATTGTTCATTTTTATCAGAGGTCACAGCCAAATTGCGTTGAACACACAAGGTCTCATACGAGGACTGAAATAATGTTAAGTCTAGCCAGTACCTACATGGGCGACCATCAGGGAATACCAGATGCCGTAAGCAGTTGGGGATCATAGAGCCTCCCATGGTAAACCGATTATTCTTCCATGGGAGGACACCAATCTCTACACTGGGCTCAATTACGCACACCAAAGCACCCACTCCCCTACTCTACTTAAATCCCTCTGACTGTCCGGGGGCAAGCAACAAGAAATAAATGAATCAATCAGAGATCAACTTCAGACAGATGCTTTTAAACCAGAAGAAGGTTGACCACAACAATTAGAGCTTGAAACTATGAGTGGTATCAATCACAGCTCATCCAGAAATACCAAGAGTCAGATAAAAAAACAAATTGAAATCTCAATTTTCAATCCTTGTCCTGCATCTCAGATTGATCTGGAAGCAACTTTCTTCTTAGCAAGTTGTCAGTCCAGTACCATGGAAAATGTGATACCATGATTGGTTAGGGGAGGCATGAATTAAGTCTACAAAGACACAACAGGGGCATTGAGGAGGTTTAAAGGTCAGTTAGAACTACAAGAATTTGTATTTCGGATGATGTTTTTTTCTTAAAGATAATGCGAAATGAAAGTAGTTGGGACTGAAAAAATAAAGTGCTGACATTAGGACTGAACTTGAGGTTCCAGATGGGATACAATTCATACTAAATTAGTATTCGGAGTATCTTGCTTGGTTTTTTCCCGTCATTTTTGAGGTTATTTTTGTGCACAATTTTGAACAATTTCTAAGTATAGGACATCTAGTTTAACTTCCAATGGAATTTTTTTTTATTGATTTTTACACCTTTTTCCATTGGAAAGCAGACAACAAAGCATAAAGCAAAGCAAACTGTGATCATAATTTCATGTTTCGTTGTTGATTGTAATCCAATCACAGATCTGATAGTAAGTGCTGCAAAGTTTAAAGATTTTCTAATGATGAGAGATGATCCTGGCATCGGAAAGCATTGATAAGGTAAATATTATACATTCTTATAACTTTGAAGAAATATGTTTAGGCTAAAATAGGCAGCCCCTTCCCTGGGTCATAACAACAACAAAACAACCACGTTGATTGTTTATTACAACCTAATAAGAGCCTGTGTTTAGATTACGCTATGTAAAAAAAAAGCTAAATTTTGAAAAAAATAACATTAAAATATAAATTTTGTACTTGCATATATGTCAATTTTTTCTTAATTTCTTCTACAACCAGGTAATACAACAATGGACTTTATTTAGCTACAACTACTATGACAACAAAAATTAAAATGTCAGACAATTTTATTATAATAAACTTCATGTTGTCATTAAGAAGAATTATTACAGCAAGTTTTTGTGTAGAACTTATTTCCATAAACAATATTAACTAACACGTTACATACACCTTCCTTTTTCTTTAAGTATTACATCTTAAAACAGATTTTAAATCAGTGTATATATCATTTCTTGAAGTTAGTGTATAATTCTTTCCCCTCAGTAATTCCTCCAACAGCCAAGAGAAACAAAGCCTCCCTAGAAAGTTTAAAGTATACTAACAAAATACAAAATAATTAGATGGTAAAAATGTACTGCAATATATAAAGTGGACTTGCCCGCCTTATGAGTAGATCCATGTATCAAAATATTTCAGACTCATTTAAATCCTTTGAACACATTTACGTAAAAAATTACATTTATGAGATATTCTGTACATATTAATTGATTTGTATGAAAACAAAACCATTTTGAATGAGAAATTGAAAGTTTTCATTTTAATCAATTTTTTACAAAAAAAATAAATAAATAAATAAATGAAAAATAGATACTGGAGTTAGAGTTGAAAAAATATACCTGGGATTGAACAGGTTCAAGAATCTTTGAAAACAACAATACAGAGTAATAATTAAAAAGCCAATGTCATGGCGCAAGGAAGTGAAGCAAATTGAAATTGTAACCAAGCCGCAATCAATTTAGCCATTTGAAAAGCAAAATTCAGCCGAATCTAGCTGCTTTTTTTTTTTCTTGACTAAATCTAGTTATTTTGGAGCTAGATGGATATTTTGGAATCCATCATCTGTCCCCGGGGCGGGGGGGTAGAGCATATGAGGAAAACTGAGATTTAGTTTTAATGTAAAATACGGTTGACAACATTTAAAAAGTTCAAGTCACAGCATGTATGATTTATGAGCGCTCTTAATAAGTGAAACATGTCCCCGTCCCACAAATATGATTTCTAATTCTTAACTCATTAACAACATAAAAAAAAACGAAGATAAGTGGAAAAGTGTCATATTGCTGCTTCTGAA
Source organism: Thysanoteuthis rhombus (assembly GCA_963457665.1). NCBI lineage: Eukaryota > Metazoa > Mollusca > Cephalopoda > Oegopsida > Thysanoteuthidae > Thysanoteuthis > Thysanoteuthis major. The sequence goes on along the minus strand of OY735204.1, from coordinate 49,842,827 downwards.
AAATTATAAAAAACCTACAAACATTTCTCCTCAATGAAGTTATTACAACTCATACAGAGACAGACTCTCTCTCTCTTTCACACACACATACACATACACAAATAGAGAGACACACGCACATGCACACAAAAAGAAATCTTCAGACATTTCTCCCCAAAGAAGTTAAATCAAAACTCACATACAAACACACATTCATATATTCATGCATAGAGCGAGACATACGCCATACCAAGAGAAAGACTTATGTGCGCACAAATAGAGACGCACATGTGCACACACACTCACGAATAGAGACATGCATGTGCGCGCGCACACGCAGAGTTGGGATGTGTGCATAGAAATAGAAATGCGCGGATACCCTACATACACACACAGATAGAGGCACGCACACATATAAAGAAGTATGTGCATGCAAACACACACTCAAATAGAAGCAGACACATACAGTACAAGATAAACAAGCTGGTCTCTCCATTTTTAGAAAATTATTTGTATGCTTGTAAGTTTTCAGTTAAAACAGAACAGTTTATTAATAGCCAAACAACAAGACTTACAGGATTCTTTGAAATGAAGACCTTTCCTTGGGGACCAGTTCTGAAGCTCTGATTCTCTGTGAAGGACAAAATTACTTTGGACAGTGCAGCTCTTATAAATAGCACTTACACTCTTCATTTACAGTATCTGTCTGCATCAGCTATATTTTGTCAAATTCACTATTGAAGATATTTTAGAATATGTTTACAGACTCATATATACATGTCTGTAGCAGTTCTAGGGTCTTTGAACATTATGGAGGCAAACAGTTCCTTCTACATATACCTTAACGAGTCACCTTCCTATCACCAGGCAAGATATATGATATAGTAGTCCCCCTTTTATAACACTAGTGTTGGGGTCCAAAAATTGAAACTAGCTTAAAACTGACCAGAGCTAATCAGATGTCAATTACAAGAGCTAAGCAAGTCCACTGGTAAATAAAGGTGTTATTTTCATCACAAAATCAAAGAAATTATGAGTAAAATACCATGTAATTATACATTCATTACAAATTGAAAAAATTTAACATCTTAGTCATATCAAGTCTTCAAATGAAATTCTATTTCTATTTACAGTTTTCAGGACAAGTTGGCAATAATGTAGGTAAAAATGTTGGGGTCCAACACCCACCTAGAGCAAACCATGCTATACAAAGGTCTTCTGTACTTTCAATTCAAGCATCTTGCTTCTACTCTCAATTTTACTTACATAGCTTTGCACAATTGTTGACAAAAATACAAAGTAAAAAATAAAACAGGCTGTTCTATTTATACAAAAATACAGAGAAGGACAGGATGCTACACTTTGAGCTAAGATATTCTCAGGTAACAGGACAGGCAAAACAAGTTTCTGCTCCTCATCAAGAGACCATGACCCCAAAAGGTCTCCCTTTAGTTTATTTAAACATTTGTCTTATTTTCTATTCCTTCTCTGACAGCAATGTGGATTAATTTGGAATTAACCACCTAAAGTTTTATGCTATTCTTGGATGTTATTTTCATCTAGCAAATACTAGATGACCTAGCAAGTTTATTCTAAGAAAACATTCCTTCATGTCCTCAGGATAACGACAGAGTAATCATACCTTGAATGTTACAGCCAAATCACATTAGACATATCAATTCTCATACGATCACCAAAGTTAAGCAATGGTCAGTACCTGGATGGGTGACCGTCTGGGAACACCAGGTATCATAAGTTGCTGGAGATCATGTTAATCCTCCCAAGGCAGAGACCAATCTCTACAATATGCTCAATAATGCAAACCGAAATCCCCCACCTGAAACCCTCTGACCGGCCTGACTGCAAGCGACAAGCAATGAATGGATGAATACATCGAATCATACAATTCCGGGAAAGTCAATAGGAATTTTTTTTCTTTAAAAGAGAACAAATGCACTTTTATCTACACTGACTGACTGATCACAGCCACTCAATACACGAGTATGACAGCCCCCTAGGAGAGAACACTAATGTGTCCTTCATAGAGCAGCATGTGCCTGAGAAAGAATCAGGTGCACAGTTCGGTCCTAGCTTGCCAAAATGCTCTGTTGATCGGCGGCAGAGCATAATAGGCCGAGACAGCCACAGACCAATCTTGTTGCAGCAATCCCTGGTATTCCCAGATGGTCCCCTGCTCTGGATAATGACCAAGCACAATGTCATTTGACTTCAGTAATTTTACGAGAACTGGTGAATTCAACGTGATTTGGTTGTATGATCTATAGAGGTTAGCATGTTTATAAAGATAGGTATGCGAAACAGTATTAACATAGTTAACCTGCAAACAAAAGAAATTCAAATATTTTTCATCTTTGCAATAGACTGCATAAGAGACAGAAAATGGCAAGTCTTCAATATTAAAAAGAATAGACATTCTATAGTACTGTTTTATTTTTGTGTTCTCAGCCTCTTTAAGGGTTCTCAAGCAATAAATGAGCAGGAACCTCAGTAAAAACAACCTTGAGGCTGTATTTAGAGAGTCCATAAAATATGATTTTTTTTTCTTTTAAATGAAAGAAAAGGTGAAACCTGACTGTCATTAAATAATAATCTTGATTAACACTCAACAGTTGACATAAAAAAAATAACAATCTCTATAGACAAAATCAGAAGATGAACATGAAAAAATAGCACTTGTAAGACAAGAACAATCTTGATAAAAATAATATCTAGATATTTTTTAGATAAACGGCATGAAAATATAGATAATTCTATGTATAAATCGCATTTGCAAAATACACCCTCACATGTCCTTTGGCTCAAAGCAAGAGTCAGAGGTACACCAAAATGCACAGAAAAGTAGCCCATTGGTCTAAGTTACATTACCAGCCCCATTAAACTTCTAAATTAAATCCAAAAAGGCCACTGCCTGAAAAGTCAGCCAAAAATCGAAAGAAAAGTTCAATAAATATTAGAATTTATTAATATTTAATATAATGATACTGGTAAAACTAACGTACACATAGTTTCTATCTATATATAACCTTACAGATTAAATGATTTCAATTTTAGTTTCTAAAGAAATACATTTCTTTCCTCGATGTTTATACATAGGAGGTGCAGTTTGGCGTAACTCAATGGTAAAAAAAATTGGCAAGTCAAGTTCGAGTTTTGATCAGGACCGTTTGCGCTCACTTCATACTGATGTCATTGGGAAATGCATGAATCAACTTCTCTAACCAACCATAGATGATTAGAAGGGTAAATGGAGCCATGATGATGCGTCTGTGCGTAATAAACACTTTCTTTAATTATTTGTCCTTCAAATTTATAGGATTTTTCTGCCTTTATAAAAAGGTTGCCAATCAAGTGTTGTCTGAAATAGCCCAGCTCCGGTCTAATTGGAACTTCTCAATAGGAACATAAAGTAAAGTTGTTTTTTTTTACGAATCCGCAATATAAGTACTTATTTTTTTTAAGATATGCTGCCAATTTTTCCTATAGCATGGAGTACATTTTGAAAACCAGATCCATAAAGGACAGAACTATAATGAAAATATCACAAAAATGATACAAAATAATTTCTTACTGCTCAAATCTGTTCAAAATATGTAAAGCAAATGAACAATAGATTTCCAATTAAAAGATCAGTACTTCATTGAATCCCAAAATAATATCTATTACTAATTAAGGCTTTTGACAGATGTAAGCAATTTATATCTTATTCGATTTAAAGTATTAATATAAATCATAAATTGACCTCTGTTTTTCTTTCATGAATTTTCCACACACACACACACACTCACTCACTCAATGTTAAAAATGGTACATCAGATTTCTACATATATCTGAAATGCTACGACAAATCATTTGATATCTTCATCTTGCTCTTCTGATAACAGACCCACTCAATCTTCTTGGTTTACAAAGTTCTCACAAAGGTATATCTCTGTATACATAGGTGTCTATTCTGATAACATTTGCACCTCCTAGGTATTACACCTTTTTTGCATTTGCATAAACTCAGCTCAATAACTGCCCCAGGAGCAGGGTGTCTGTCCATTAAGACTTGCACAAAGATATTATCCCTAATTTTCCTCCCATACTTAGTTGGATTGTGGTTTCAAATTATTCAAGGGCTTTTTTGACCCAATTATCAACATCTTTTTCTCCAAGCACTTAGAATGCTTGAACATCATTATTTGCAGCCATGAATTCTTACCAGCATGCCAATTTAGACTTTCCAGAAAACTTGCTTGTCTGGTCATAGCCAGTAAAAGCATGGAAGCCCAATGTTACAACACTTGTTTGGAGCAAACAACTTTACATGCTGCCCCAACATCAATTGCTTGTTTCACATTTCTCTTGCAAGTAACAAAAGAGGTCTCAACTTTTTAAAAAAGTGATTAGATTTTATGGCAGATTCAGGAATTCGTTTATGCTTATGAGATATTTTTGCACTTTTTTTTTTCAGATATTTGCTCATATCTGTCTATGTAATATCTCTGAAATGTCTCAATGACTCCCAATTATATTTTGTAGAAAGAAAAGCCACATCGTAAGAAAGAAGTACTTAAATTCTACAGCAGATCCAGAATTTTGTTCTGATTGAGATGTATATATTTTTTTTTTCTCCATGCATTTCTGTATCCATTCCTGTCTATTCCCACGGTATCTCCTAAAATTCCCAATGAATTTCAATCACATTTTGTAGAAGGGTAACGCATATACCAAAAAAGATGAGATTCAATTTAGGGAGATCCAGGAATTTGTTTTAGATTGAGAGGTATTTCTCCTGTTTTTATCCATACATTTCTGTATTTGCTCCTCAGTCAACGCAATATCTCCAATTGTTTGCAATGAATTTATATAGAACTTTTGGAAGAGTAAGCCATGTGGTTAGGAAGAGGAGATTGAGTTTTGGGGCGGATCTAGAAATTAGTTTTTGATTGACAGATGTTCTTTCAATTTGTTTTGTTTTTTTTTTTGTTTTTTTCCCTTTCATGTATTTCAGTATTCACTCATGTCTGCCTACACAATATCTCTGGATATTCTCAATGAATTTCAATGAAATTTAGTGAAAAATTGGGCAGGGTAAGAAAGGAATGATTAAATTTGGAGGTGGATCCAGGAATATGTGCGAAGACATCTATAACTCATAAAGCATGTCTGCGATAAGGCCTTTATACACTATCTAGAAAATTATACCTTTCCAGTGATCAAACTGTGGTAGAGTTTTACTATGTCAATGAGCACATGTTATATATATCATGTACAAAGAAAGATAATTCAGTTAGCTTGAATGTGAATAATTAATATCGGAACTCTCTTTTTTGGGAGTCAGTTTTTATATATCATGTTTGAACAGTTAGGTGGTTGTTAACAGCTTGTTCAAGACTTGGAATGAAGATAGCAAAAACCCAAGATAATCATGTGCGCTTTTTGTGCAAACTCAAGTAGATAGCCAACACATAGATTTACATACTTTATCACCTGATACAAGAAACTGTTTGTTACAACTTTGGAGGGTTAGGGAGGGTTTTTTCTCATAAATGCAACCAACTAATTTGGCAGTCACTTGGATGCCAGCTAAAAAAATTATATCTTTCCAATGGTCGGACTGTGGTAGACTTTTTTTTTTTATATGTTTCAAGCATACTTGATACAATAGGAATGTCTAGGTTGAATAATGGGCATTGAGAACACTTGATACCACAAAACTGTTAAGAAACCTTTTTGAGGGGTAAGGTGGGTTTTTCCCCCCATAAATGCACCCAATCATGTGATAAATCTAGTGTTTTTGTGGTCTTTTTACTATATCCCAAGCCTCTACAGATCTGGTCTGCAAAATACACTGTTGGGCCAGAGAGAAAAACTAGAGGCACATTTTCTTGGGAGTAATCATAAAAACTTTACACTTTCAATAAAAATTGCCCATGGAGTTAGAAATCAACCAACACTTTTCAGCATATTTTGTCATTTTCTCTAACCTCAATCATTATGAGATTTTAGAAAAAAAAATGTACCATTTGTAAAGCTGTTGTTTACATTGATTTTATCTCATTCAGTTCTACACATTATTTTAAAGAATATTCCAATAGTGATATCAAATAAACGAGACAAATAACATCATTTGCTCTAATATTAATGGTAACCACATGCATATTCTTCAAAAATTACCTGAACTCAATTACAAACAGAAAACAGAAAAGAACAGAGTTTTGATTGCCAGCAATATCCATCAGAAAATAGTAAAACCATTCACCAACATTACAAGCCACTCATTTAACAAAATATGTAAAAAAGAATCTCATTATGAACAGGGTTCTGTATTCAGGAGTAGTTAGTGACATCAGTAATATCTTTTTTCTAAAAGTAGTAGATTTGGCTTAAGCAGAACACAGGACCACAAATTTTGGTCCTTTTGAATGGGTGTTCCTTTCAAACGGATTGGCATAGAAAGGATAGAAATACACACATTTCTGTTCTAGCACAGTTAATCCTACTCAGAGACTATTCCTTGTAACCTATGGTCCATCTAAATGGAATTCATTGAATATCTAGATACATATAAAAATAAATCTAATCAAAAAAAAAAGATTCCAGTTAAAATCAATCATGTATATCTTCTTGATATTAATAAAGGAGAAAAATTAGGATTAATAAGCAGTTTGACCCGACTCTTGGAACTTGGTCAAATTTATCACCAAACAGCTAGTTTTTACTTTTGAAATGTAAAATTCACCCAGTATATAAAATACTGTATAAGTAATTGGATTGTCAGATAACACTTTGATAAGGATACTAATTAAAAACTTATATTGAGTAAACCTTTCCATTAATGTTCCATGCAAAAATCTGTTCAAGTTAATGATATTGATAGAATATCAAACTATTCTGGGTCTGTCTGGCTAGCTAGCTAGCTATTTCTTTTAAGAATCCCTCCTGATATAGGCTTTTAGTAGCAGGGGTGAGAGTGGGTAATTTACAATGTATCCTCTTATTAAATTGGTCCCTTGGTTTGTCTCTTTCATGTTTGTTCTTTTTCAAAATGCAAACTTTTTAGTGGCCCAACAAAAGGCAAGAGAAGCTATTCATTGATTACCTCCATTCTCCAATTTTTTATTGGTTACCCCCAATACCACATGTCACCTAGAGACATTGGTCACAAGATGGTTTCTATTGAGTGACTAACCAGATTGTTTTTTTAATCATTTGTGTAACCCCGGCAGAACAAGAGAAATTCATACTAGTCACATCAATTTATGTGGTATGCTCATTTCATAATTCATGAGTAATTCAAGATTAAATTTTGGTAGAGACTGATTTTATTTTTTGGCATTAATATATCAAAAGTTCAAGATTCATTCCCATATAAATTTAATTTAACCTGAAAGCTGAGAACAATAGAAAGATCCAAAGATCATACAAATTACAAAAAAAACAACAGGGTAAATGCTTTCATGGAAACTTTTATTTTCCTTCTAATTCTTCAGATTTAGTCAATCATAAAAATGCTCTTCACATGGCATTTAGATTAAGATTCATACATTTGAGCGTTTCCCCTGGAAAAGAAAAATGGGGTCATTATCTTAAACAGAGTTTTACAGCTGACCGCTTTTTCCAGTAATTGTTTCACCAAAGAATACACCAGAAAGGTCAATCATATTTGACATTGATGAAAAGCCCATTTCAAACAAAGACACATTGATTTTCTGATTATCTCCTTCAACACACAGCTGTTTATCGATATTTGATGGATGTTTATTTGGAAACTTATAATCCTCAGCCATCATAAAACCATTGCTGGACAAAGGCCTTTCTGTGCTCCTTCCATGTCAACTGGGACTGTGCTAACCTCTGCTATGTCTCAATTGCAAACTTTTCTATCTCATCTCTCCATCTTATATCTTGTCTTTCCCTACTCTGTTTGCTATCTTTAGAGCACCAATCTGGTAACTTTTTGCTCTATCTATTATCCCTACTCCTTGCTAGGAGATCAGCCCATTTCCATTTTTGTCATTGAACTACTCATATAATATCTTTTACGTTGGTCTGTTCTCCAACTCATTTTGATCTTTTTCTATCTCTTGGAGTTATTCCTAACATGACTATTTCCATCATTTTTTTATCATTCTGAGTTTATTTTCAGGTGATTTAATTAGTTTTTTCAATTTTTCAATACGTTTCTATATTTTTAGAACGCTTTCCAACCAATCATTACATGTTTCATGTATTCTTTCATGGTCTTTCTCTAACTTTTTCACAGATGAAGCCTGAAGCTTTCATTCCTAAACCTACAAATTTTTCCAAATGATTCGGTAATGATAATAAAAATTTCATATATATAAAAAAAATATCTCAGATAAAACCAAAGAATGGAGTTGTGGGATAGCAATACGGAAAATTGAATTGACAAACTGAACCCAAACTTCGGCAGAGACAGATTGCATTCACTTCGCTCAAATGCCCTTAGGAAATGCATGAATCAATCTTTATCCCCCAGCTATGGGTAAAGAGCCCTTCAGCCTTGATTCTGAGCCTTTCAAAAGTGATTACAATAAATGTTCTCTCTATGATAAACTAGTCTATGACCTGAGGCTCTGCTGACGGTTATCACTTATACTAATAAAAAATCTATAGAGTATATATTGGCTGAAAAGAAAGAAAGAAAAAATATTGCCAAAATTGATATATTCAGAGGTGATTTAAGGAAAGTTCAATGCTAACCCAACAATACTTTAATGACATCATATTACTTCAAATTATCGTTGTCTTTAATCAATATCCATACGTATTATGCTATTTACTTACATTCATATCAAGCAATTTTTTCTTTGTTCAGGTTATATATCTAGAAATAAAGGCCACAAGTGAAGAAAATTAGTGCCATCTGATTTGACCTGAATTTTTCATCCCTTTGCAAATAGATGAGGGAGACTACTCTCCTTACCATTAATTTATATCTTGATTGACAAAAGAATTTACTTTTAAAGTGACTGATATGTTGCTTATTATAAGATAAATTCGTAATTATTGTTTAATTGTTTATCACAATACATTCATGCCATAAAGAGTTTAATCACCCCTTAGTGTATCAATTTTGGCGATTTTTTTTCTTTTCTTTTTTCTACTCAGCCAATATTTATTCCAGAAATTTTTTATTTGTATACACGATAACTATCAGTAGAGCCATAGGTTATAGACTAGTTAATTATAGAGAGGAGACCATTCATTTTAATCACTTTAGGTAAGAGAGACTACTTTCCTTATCATTTAATTCATATCTTCCTTGAGAAAAAAAATTTACTTTTTAAGCATAATGGCCTATCTCTACTGAAAGTAATCTAGAAATAAACTAACATTACTTATTATTTCTAGTGAAATCAAATTCATTTTCAGGAACTCCATGAAATGAAAGACAACCCAACATGAGACCTGAAGCCCTTCAGCCTTGGTTTTCAACTATTCTAGAAAATTGACAACTGAATTCAAATCAGGAAAGTCCAACCTCTTTGCCAGCATCAGGAAGGGCTGGCAACAGACAGAGTAGAGAATTTGTTCTTGAAATAATGGGCGATTATGGGCCTAGCAAACCAGGAGTGAATAAAAAAAAAAATTTTTTCAAATTGCTCAAGTTTTTAAAAAAAAATAGAGAAAAAAATAAACGGACAAAATAACACTATCACTCTTTCTACCTACGGACAACACAACGAGTACAAGTGAAAGATTAGAAAACAGAAAGAAAACCAAAGAACACATAAGCTGAAATGTTATGATAAAAATAATGAGATTAATCAAGTTGAAAAACTGAAAACTAGAAAGCACTCAGGGAGCGCATATCTCTGCCAACGTCATTGTCATAGGAAGGAATATTGCATCGATCCAGCTAAAGAAGTTAATCACTACTCACATAGCTTATTGACCAACCTAGCACAAAATCTCACTAAAATTCATTTGGAAGATATATGGACAGTCAGAAGTGTAAACATAAATGTATGAACAAAAAAATTTTTTAAAAAGATTGGAAAAATATTTCTCAAAATAGAAAAATATTCCTGAATCTGCCCCCAAATCTAACCAATTGTATCTTACCCCATTGCCTAACCTTCCATGAAATTTCATACAAATTCATTGCGCGATGGAAAGACAACCAAATATATAGACATCTCAAACTTTATTGTCTGGGGTATATGAAATTGCTCTATTGCAGATATCTGAAAAAGTTTGAGAACTTCCATCAGTAAACGGTAATATGCCATTCTCATTCTACTGTGCTTTTGTTTTAAATATTGAATTAAGGGACTATCTCTTCAGAAGGTAATCTAAAAATAAATTGACATTGCTCATAATTTCTTGTAAAATTAAATTCACATCCAGGGTCCTCATGAAATAACAGACAACCCAAGGTGAAATGTGAAGATCATTACACAAAGCCGGTTGGAGTCATGAGTTGATCAATATTCATAGGAAGATATTTTCAAATTATGATCATTTATAGTGGTGTCTCAATATACAATTGTAGAGACAAATTTCAAGAAAAGGAAAAAAAAAGTTCTGATTGTCAGACAGATTCAGAGAATTTCAAGTTCTACTTCTTCATTTATTCAATCAGTCAATCAATCCCTTGACTGTGCTACAGTTGGGGAGGGGCGATGGTTTGTCAACGGCCTGCACCAAAAGTTCTGGCATGAACAAGTCCATCCATTTCACATTTTCAAGCCACCCTCATTTGCACCCTCCCTTGTAGTGCCTTGCATGATGGTCTTGCATAGGCTATCATGCCGTGTAACTTGACCGAACCACACTGGCTTCCGTTGCTCCAGGGTGGCAAAGAGAGGTTCTCAACATTCAGCCAAATTGGATATTCAACGGCAATGAGCGTTGAAGTTGTCTAAGCCTTGCAACTTAAAGCAGTGGTGATGGGGAGAATGCCCTTCCAGGCATAGAGATTGACAACAGTTTTTTTTAAACATGTGATTGCCCTGAAGGCCATGAACCCAACTAATACCCCTTGGCGAACATTCACCTGACCACATATGGTCAGACATTCATCCATGCATTGCTGATCAGACACAATGTTGCCTAATCATTAACCTGCCATTGGCAGTTGCAACTACACAGAAATGGACATCTCAAAGGTGAATTTGCATACATCGTCAGATATCTTCAAATATACTTCAGTTTGAAAGCCACAGAAATATTACTATGAAGATGTAAAAGTATAAATACCCAACATCTCAATTTTTAATACACAACACGAAGTTGATGGGAAGAAATATTTGAGTAATATTTATTTACTCTTTATGGAATGAATGTGTCATGACAAATACTAAATCAATAATTATAAATCTACCTTATGATAAGCAACATATCAGTCCATGTAACACTTTAAAGGTATTTTTTTTTTTGTCAATGAAGATATGAATTAAATGGTAAGGAGAGTAGTCTCCCTTATCTACTTGCAAAGGCATGTAAAATTTCGGTCAAATCAGATTGCACCAATTTTCTTCACTTGTGTCCTTTATTTTAAGATTTAACCTGAACGAGAGGAATGCATGAGTATCATAAAGAGGAAGAGAGAAAACTAACAAGAAGTGTCATCACCAAAAAAAAAATTGCTAGATACGAATGTAAGTAAATAGCATAATACATATAAATATTGATTAAAGACAACGATCATTTGAAGTAATATGATGTCATTAAAGTGTTGTTGGGTTAGCATTGAACTCTCCTTAAATTACCCCTTCAGCAATATATCAGTTTTGGCAATTTTTCAGCCAATATATATTCTATAGATTTTTTATTTGTATACTTATGATAAATGTCTGCAAAGCCATGTGTCATAGGCTAGTTTATTATATAGAGAGGGCCACTTATTGTTATCACTTTTAAACAATTTCTTCAAGATAACAATAACCAATTGATAACATTAAGTAAAGGATATAGAAATTGGAACAATTTACATACATTGTTTTAAATTTGCATAAATTGTGTTAAAATTCATTGTTATAAACAACTCTACAGTGTAAAAATTCATGAAATTTATTTTTCTAATTTTTCCTCACAAATACTTCCTCCACTACATTACAGAATTTGTAACCCCCTGACCAATGCTCCTCTGTTATTGAGGTCCAAGTTAATCAAGTTAAGCCTTATCTTCTATGTTGGCCACACATCTGGGAAGAAACACTGAAATGGTATTTTGAAGTAAAGAAAGAGAAAAAAAATTCCCTACAACTGTATCTTTCGCCAATACAAAATGGAAAATCATTTAGTATATGAGTGTTCATTGCCATTGCAACAAATCCTGTGGACATTGACTGTGATTGTCTGCTCTGGAGTCTAATTGCATAATCTTTTTTGCGAGTTATTCATTTTATTGCACCCCCACAATGTCAAAGGGAAAGAAATCAAAAAACCTTGATAAGGAGAAAAGAAAGGTCATAACTTTGGAAACAAAATATGAAATCGTTGAAGAATATGAAAATGGCAAAACTGTCAGATATATTTCAAAAGAATTTGATACAGTAAAGTCAACACTAACCACAATTGAAAAGATGAAGAGAATTTTTGAGAAAGTCGAAGATGTACAGCCTATGGGTTCTACCTGGATATGAACAAGAGATGCTAACAGTTCAATTCTTCCATTTAAAAAATCTTTGACAGTATGGATAAATGAATAAAACGCAGCCTTTATATATACCATTTAGTCTAGTCAATCCCTTTTCATTATCATCCTCATTAGTTTTTTAGCGTACTCCATTGAATGTAGACCTTCCCCAGGATTCACCAGACCTCTTCACCATGGATGTCACGGAGCAGGTACTTTCTGAATTCGTCTAGCTTGTCACACCATCTTACTTTTTGTCAGTCACAATTTTGTACATGACCTCTGGGGATCCATGTTATAAGTCGTGATATCCACGAGTTGTCTGACATTCTTGTAACATGTCCAACCCCTTACCATTTGAGTTTTCAAATGGTTTCTATATCTCGGACTCCTGTCTTTTCTCTAATATACTGCGCTGTCATCATTTCTCCAAGTGAGATTCAGTAGGATTCTTTCATGTGTACATTCTCTATTTGAGGGTTAATCTTTTGGTTAAGTTCCATATCTCTGTTCCATAGGTGACTTGGAAAAACGCATTGGTTGTATACCCCCCTTTTCAGGACAAGTGGTATTTTCTTGTTCTTGTCAGTCAAGCTTGTTCTAATGAAAGCTTACCAACCTAGAGTGATTCTTTGCTCGATTCCTTCTTTGGAAGATTTCATGAAAATTCATTTAAAAATTCAAAAGAAACTTTTTTGGCAAGCATCAGTTAGATTGATCGGTACAAATGAAGAGCGAACTGGCATAGCATTATGGTTCAAAGGGAGTCGAGTATTGCCTATGCAGAAGTTGCGAAAAATTCCCTCGAGAATTAGAACAAATGGCTTTACACCATCTCATATTTTTAACGCCAATGAAACGGGAGTTTTCTGGAAGAGAATGTAAGCCAGGAGTTATGTCGCCAATGCCAGGCTTCAAACCAGGAAAGGTTAATCCTACTGCTAGGAGAAGATGCAAAAGGTGACTGCAAATTAAAACCTATGCTAATTTATCCCGCAGAAAACTCAAGAGCTTTCAAAGGAATTGATAAAACAACACTACACTAAGAAAGCTTGGATCATAGCCATTATTATTCGAGGAATTTTTCCAGATCATTTTGTACTGAGAAAAAAAAAAAAAAAAAAAAATGGCAAAAATAAAGAAATTCATTTCAATGTTCTGCTGCCGATGGATTATATGGTAATTGTTTGGAATAATAAGATTAAACAAAAAGCTAATATTTGGCACAGAGACATTATAGTTGAATTATTATAGAGCAAATTTTTTTGAATTGGTCATTACTGAATAGCTAAAAGTAGCTAGATTTCCACCACTGCTCAAATTAATGTTACTTTCTATTTTATTTTTCGATAGGGTTGGTAGGAAGGTTTGAAGATGGTGGTTAGGCTTGGGGTTGATTTATACATTTTAAAGTTGCATACATGAAAAAAAAAAAATCTCACATCAGTCACTGCAAATCATATCCTTTCAAGTTAAATTTGATAAATACAGTTTTAATTGTTCCTAGTTTTTTGCTTCCACTTCTCCCATGAAATTTCTCAACCTAACCACTTTTAGCTATTCAAATATGGCTAATTAATCTCACCTATTCCAAACAATTACCAATAAAGCTTCCTTCCATGCAACATTTCTTAGATAGCATCATCCTAACGTTAAAATGGTATTTTGCCTCCCAACACCACTTCCCTCTTGCAGCCAATAGACCGAAGAGTCATCACAACATTCAAGGCTCACTATCTTCATTATACATTTGTAGAACTTATTGATGAAACTGATTGAGAAGGTGGGCCGACAATTCTAGAATTTTGGAAATACTTCAACATCTCAGATGGAGTAAAAAATAATAAAGAAAAAACTTGGGGGGGGGGGGGAAAAATCAGTCAAAAAAAACATGAAAGGAGTTCAGGAAAATCTTTCCTATCAACTTTTTGAAAAATTTGGGCTTAATGAACCTACAAAAATCTTGCAAAATGAAAGTGAAACTATTGAACAGAGAAATAACCCATGAAGAATTGATTAAAATAGGAAAATTTGCTGAACAAGAAGATGAAGTTGCTGAAACCATTGCTCCCACTCGATGCTTAAGTTGAAAAAGACTCAATAGAGCTTTTGAACACATTGAAAAGGCAATAGGAATTTTGAAAGAAGGATAAAAGTGGTTTCAGATTTAATGAAAGCACACGCTTGCTATCGTGAAATTTATCTCAAGATGGGAAAAAAAATTCAACGAAGTAATTCAGACTCAAATTCTTCATCAAAAAACAAACGACAGTTATCACAACGGAGAAGGAAGAAAATGTCTCTCAATCACTGAAGGATTGATTTAAGGTGATTAATACATTTTTTCTACTCCAGAACACTATTCAATGCATTGTTTTCAATGAATAATTATACCTCATTTCTCAAACTCCTACTTTATGAACTATCATTAGAAAAAGATTAGTTCTTAAAGTGTGTATGAGTACATATATATATATATATATATATATATATATGTGTGTGTGTGTGTGTGTGTGAGATATACGTGCATACGCCTTGATTAGTGCGGCCAATTCTTTCTAAAATTTTCAATACTATTATTATGATTTAATAGGTATTTTTTCAAGCTAACACTTTGTCACATTAATTTGTATAGCAACACATTGAAAGAACGACATAAAAAAACTGCACTATTCAATGTATTCCCATTCATATATATCTCATACATCATAAATATGCTGCTTGACAAAAACCTTTTCCGTATTCTTCCATGTCAACTGCAATTGCGCTAACTTAAGCCATGTTTTACCGGCAAACCCTTCTATCTCATCCCTCCATCGTGTGTCTGGTATTCTCCCACTGCATTTCATGGGCACCAATAGATTAGCCTTTTGCTCCATCTATTGTCATCTATTCTTGCTAAGCACCCAGCCCATCTCCATTTTTTTTGCTTGATTATTTGTATGATATCCTTCACTCTGGTCATTCTTTTGACCCATGTTGATCTTTTCTTATCTCTTAAAGTTATCCTTAGCATTGCTTTTTCCAAGACTTTCAGTGTAATTCTAAGTTGGTTCTCAGTTTGATTCATTAAATTCTGTTTTACATCTGTAAGTCATAGCTAGTATTACGCATTCATTGTACACTTTACACTTTAAGCACATTGGCAAGGTGCTCTTCAATATGTCTCTGTTCATATTCTATTTCCAGCTGAACATTATGTGTCATTTTATTTAGCTTTCATGGTCTTCCTCTAACTTTATTACCTGTCCTAGATAAATGTATCTGTCACCCTCTTCTAGGACCCCACCCTCCTTTCTCACAATCTTCTTGGGACTTTATCATTGAACATTACTGATGTCCTGCTTCTGCTCGTCTTTTACCCTACTTTTTTACTTTCTGTATTTAGATCAGTCTACATGTTTTGTAACACTTCTGAGGCTCCTGGTGTTACAGAAATATCATCAGTGTATCTCAAGTGGTTCAGATATTCTCCCTCAAAAGACATACACGACCAAATCCAAATAGGGCAATATAATGTCAAGATCTAAACATGTTCATATGCAAAAAAAAACACATGAGAAATGGCACACATGCACATGAAATAATCCATCAGGTGTATGTTAGATATTACTGGAAGGAGATTTTGTTATCTCCACAAAAGCTATAGTCAGAGCAGGTTTTGAAGATATTCCAATTCTTGTTTGTAAAAAGATGGGAAAGAAGGAAAAAAAGAGTGGCAGTAGATTTTTTTTATAAGGAATAAAAAAAAAAAGAAAATGAAAAATAAAAAGTTCATATGTCTTTAAAGAATCCCATATGATTCCTTATTTTCAATCGATTATTGATTAGAAATGCCTGCAAGGCTCTGCAATGAACTTGATAGGAAAGAGGTTAACGTGCCTAACAAGGCAAAAGTATGGTAGTTTGGAGGAGAGCCAAGGAATCTGATACCAGATGAAGAATAATGATGCACAAGAATGACAACAGCAATATATATACACAAGAACAAGAAGCTGAGCATTATAAGTAATTCAGTGTAATGTAGTAAAGAACATGCAATGAACTTAGACTGAGAACACAGTTTTAGTGAGGGATTATTAACAATCTATGGTAATTAGAAGTTGAACTTTAGTAAATTAGAATTTTGTAATGATAAGTATTGATTTTTTTCCTGAACTCTTTAATTCATATGAGAAAATTTGAATAATAATACCAAAGGGAATAATTACTGAACTACCACCACAACAAATTCTTTAAATCTTTCAAATTTTTTATTGCCATAATAACTTTAATTAAATTTATTTCTAGCACAGATGAGTTTCATTAAGCAGTTTATGAATTTAAGAGTAAAAAAAAAAAGTTACTGCATGCAGAGACAAAACTTACGTAGCTAAGGGTTCCCTCTACGATGGCAAGCCTTCGGTAGAGCAACCTCAACCTTCGAAAACAAGAAGATCCCATCAGTTCTAAATAAAACAGTATACAAACAATGCATTCTCCTGAAAGTCGCCTATGGAGCTGATACATGGAACCAAACGAAAGGAGAGACCCGCAAACTTAGAACCCTGCAACACACACATGAAAGAATCATGCTCAAGCTCACATGGAGAGATCACAAGACAGCACTATATGAGAGAAAACAGGAGTTTGAGTCATTATAGAATCAATTAAAAAACTCAAATGGCAATGGGCTAGTCATATTGCAAGAATGGCTGACAACCCATGGACATCACGACTCACAATATGGATCCCCAGAGATCACATGTGTAACTGAGGCCAGCAGAATACAAGATAGAGAGACAAACTAGATGAATTCAGAAAGTATTGGCACTAAAATGTCCATGATAGAGAGGTGTGGCAAATCCTGGGGAAGGTCTATATCTAATGACAAACGTTAGCATTAATATTTCCAGTAATGTTAGGTAGCTTACTGGAGATGGTGGCCAACCACTGACGGGGAGAAAATGTGCTCGTCTCAGCTACATAAAACAGTACATAACTCAAAACTTGCTTTATACTTCCTTCATTTGGATGGTGGCTTCATGATAACAATTTTAAAACTGGTTAAGACAGAAGCTAGCAATGGGCTGAACCATGTATCTGCGCTCCATGGGCAACAGACTGAACCATGAATCTGCGCTCCATGGGCAACAGACTGAACCATGAATCTGCGCTCCATGGGCAACAGACTGAACCATGAATCTGCGCTCCATGGGCAACAGACTGAACCATGAATCTGCGCTCCATGGGCAACAGACTGAACCATGAATCTGCGCTCCATGGGCAACAGACTGAACCATGAATCTGCGCTCCATGGGCAACAGACTGAACCATGAATCTGCGTTTCACCCACCAGCTGACCATGCTCACCAGTTCTGAAAACAACACACTACATGCATGGTATGTAAACAAACCGACAACTACCTTCGCAAAACAGCAACCATTATTGGCCTCACTGATAACAAACAGACAATTCAAATGATTTGCAGGTAATACATCAAGGTATTACCCTATTTCTAGTAATACATTCAATGTATTGGTATATCACCATATCAACTGTTTGGTACCCACTGACAAACTTTACCACAGTTTGGGGGGGTTACAGTGCTGACATTAGCAAAAACCAAAAAATTGAGACTGCAATCAGAGTTTCATCTTATCTGACAGTCACCTTTATAAACAGGAATTCCCTGGAACTGATATGTCCAACACCTGTACTCAAAATAGTTTCTTCTTGAATGAGCTTTAATAAAGCTCAAAATTCACAAATAGAATTTGAACAACACAAAATGGAAAATATGCTAGGAAGAAAAAATACACAAGGCCCATTATACAAATTAACAAATCCCCAAAAAGATTTTACAACAAATCAATACAAGTGTCCTAGCAAACTGCAAGAGTAGACATGTTTAGATCGAAAAAATTTCAAATACCAAGTACAGCTGAGCCTCAATTAGTATGAATTTGATTCATATGAATTTGATTTAGAATAAGTTAAAGAATGATACTATTTCTCATTCAGTAAAAAAAAATTGATTTAGTACAAATTTTTTCAATGCGCAGAAATTAAAATCAGTGTATTTCATGTGTCTCGATGGTACTGTTAGGTTTTTTTTTTATATCAACCACCTTTATTAAATATGTAAAAAAAACTTATACTGCAAATACTTCAACTACATAAAAAGGAGAGACTTACTATATTACAGCAGAGAATCAATGTAATAGAACACCATCTTCATTGGGTCTGAACCAATTACCTACCATATTTAACTGCTATAATAAATTCAAATGGTACGCATTCAATGGGTACAAGGTTTTTAAATGATTCATTATTTGTACTATTTGAGGCTTGACAGAACTTCTCACACTTTAAAGATTATTAAGCTCTTAGAAAATTTTGTATTATGAAATAGATGATAACTCCTAGCAGGAAGGATCTATTTTCTTTCTCTCTCCCTCTCACACAAAGGCCAGTAGACTCAAAGAGTTGTTTCCCTGAGATATCATTTCAAATGCAATTCTCAACTTAACACTTTCAGTGCTTTCTACAAAGATTTTTTGGTCACAACTGCTAGATATCAAGATCATCATTTTACAACCTGTACTTCCATTAAGTAACTAAATGCCCCAGTTTATGTCTCATGGGGGGGGTCTCAAGGACACAAGTAGCTCAATGAAGAGTATAATGATAAAAAAAAGGAATAGCATTGAAACAGTCAATAAATTATGACCGGAACAAGAAATTTCCGAGGACAGAAATTTCTTCAACATAATTTTTCAACATAAAGACTTTTTCACCTCCATTGATATATTACTTTATGGAAACTATCATATATGAGTCTACTTTGTTGAATTTCAGTCGAAAAAAAGCATATTATTCAATACTTCTCATTGGCTTAATTTCTGAAACCCATTTTGAAATGACAAGAGACAAGGAGATTTTTTTTATACCCTGACAAATAACACTTCTATCTGTTGTGATGCAACATTTTTTTTGCATTATATGTAAGCTGACTGAAAGTTATTGAATTTAATACTTTAACCTCCATATTGTATACAATTGAGAAGTTTTGGCATATGTACAACTAAGGTATAATGCAGCACTACTAAATTTGCCTCAAACAACAATGCATCTTTCTCTTATCTTTTGTGGATTGGTTAGCTAATCATAATAATGTTTTGTTTTTTTTATCCACATTGCCTTGAGGCTACAATTTAACTCTTAAATTCATTTAAAAAAACTGAATGTCAACATTAAGGGAAATAACACTTGATAACAATTTTTTTCCTTATTCAATTCATAGATGAATTCCATTATTTTAAATTGTATTCAATGAAAAATGCACTGTCAATCTCAAGTAAGTTACACGTGGTCTATGGATTTGAGAGTCAAGGTTAGTTTTGGACTGCTTAGATTAACAAGCTTTTGCAAACCTCTGTTAATGGAAAACCAAGTTACTATTTGAGAGGAATATTTTTTAAAACAAACCTCCAGAGATTTGCCCAAGTTTCCAAGCATTTTATATGAGACGAGTTAATCCCTGTGAAAAAACTCAGATATATTTGAATTTCTACAATTTTTTTAAAAGGAACTACTGAATTAGTTTATGCATTAGAGTCAACTGTTTCAGATAGTGGGTTGGAGAAATTTTTTACTTTTAACTGGAAGAGTCCATTGTTACAGAGAAACAAAAAAAAATCACTATTCATTACATGAGTATAAATCAAAAGTTTTTTGAACCTATTCAAGTAATAGAATAATATCAGGTATTTGAGTTAGACATCTCTGATTCTAACATATTTTAAATGTAAGATGAAGCATATCATTTTATCAAACTGAGTAGCAATACAAATCTACAATAAACTATAGCAAATGAACTACGTGTGATCATAAAAAAAGCTGCACTTTAAGCAAGATATACCTGAAGGGTTCCAAGACTTATCAAACATTGTTTCATTGAAAAAACAAAATACACACATATACATCACACGTCAATATACATGCCACATTTGTACACACATACCGCACCTGTTTTTGTAGTGTGCATATATGTGTTTGATGTGTGTATGTATGTATTTTGCATTTTCAATGAAATGTCATTCACAGTCATGCCATGGAAGGGAATACATTCTGAAGATACAATCAGTGATAAACCTCTGTAAGATTACTCTTAGCCATGAATATCTAGATATTATCAGGGCAACTACTTATAGTATGGAGGTGTGGGTGTCCTAATGCAAGGGTTTCCAACATTTTTATGTCAAAGATCACTTTCACGACTATCAGTACTGCGGCAGCACCATTTGGTTTTCAAGTCAAATTTATAATTGGACTTCATAATAAACACATACATAATGATATTTAATTCCTATTTAAGATAATGCAAAAAACAAATTACAGTGAAACAGCAAGTTTTTAGAATTTTTTTTATATCATCATGTAATATAACATACAGTCCCTCTTGTAGGATAATCAGCATAACACAAAAATAAACTAAAATGAAAAACAAATAAAACCCCCCAAAAATTTAATAAAATCCCTACGTGAAACATGAATAAGCAGTGCTTTAAGGAGGGAAAAATGAGAGGTGGCGGTAGAGGTACCCTAACCAAAAGCAACTGGGGGTTTTGAATTTCCTTACATCTCAAGACCCAAATTCTTAGCACGGTAGTAGTCTGAGATGATTAAATATGTTTTGGCAAAAAGTTGGTAGTAGAGGGAGGGCAAAAAATTTGATAGAGAAAAAAAAATTTGAAGAATTTATCTTTCATCTTGAAGAAAAAGGAGAAAGAATTTGCTCCATTTTAGTCCAAACTTGGCAAAATCGTTTCAACGGCTGGCAGTGGCATGACGGTTTAAAACAAGAATCCGTGTCTTATAGTTTACAAATGAACCATTACTTTTTATCAAAGGTAACATTTTGTCCAAGTTGATTACTTTTTAAAAATTATCATACAAATATACAAAAGATGTTTCACCTCTTCAAATCATACTTGAATTTAGCAATTATTTCTTCTTACTTTAAATCAAGTCTTTCATTTTATGTATCCGTAACTTTTCAACATTGTCAAGATCGACTTTGGATGCACAAAAGGAAACAGACTTAATTGCAACTGATCAAACTATAAACCAAGTATTTACTCAATTCAATATGTACCAATTTATTACTTCTTCAAATGTCCAAAAGCTTTAAAGATTTGCAAGAAAAATTGCCATCTCTTGTAAACTGAGTCATTTGTAATCCATATAGCATAAAGAGTTTTTTGATAATAATTTGAGTTTGATGACTTGAAAAATTTGAATTGGTTGAATTAAAAATTCAAAGATTTGATCCATAAATTTGAAGGGGATCTGTTGATTGAAACTTGAAGTTGAAAAGACGAGGGAATTGAGTTTTTGAGTTATGTTATTTCTTTTGTGGGTAGGTAGATTACATATGACCATAACAAGACAAGGATAATGGATTCTGTCAAAAGGGGCTAAACAATCAAAATAATCCTGTATCAGATCTCAAAAATTCCACAAAAATTAGTAATATTTTTTTTCAAAATGACTTATGTAGCACTTAACTGGCAAGACCGAATTGTTTTCTGTCATTCAGTTCTCTAAGACATTTAATCGGAAATGCAAAATACGCAAATATACAAACCACACATATGAACATACTATCCACACATACATGCTCACAAACTCACACATGTACAAATATGCATATGTGTGCGTTCATGCATATGTTAGTGGCATCCATGAAAAGTGCCACAGTTGGCAGCTGATCTGCATCCTTTTGCTTTGTCCTCTCTTTCTATTCTTTGACATCCTCCCAGCCTGTTGTGTACAGTCAATGACACTGTGCAACACATAGATAATCTGCAACATGCAAAGTCGATACACTTAGCAGCATAAGTATCAGAACCATATTCAAATATGTCTTGCCCTCTTTTTTAGTGTATTGTTTGGTTTTACAGTCAGGTTTTAATCTGGTAATGGTGCCATAGCCTAAAAAAGAGTAGATGAGTACAGAGGAAACTGAATGGGAAAAGGAGTGTACCTTAAGATTCAAAATATGTAATTGCAACATTGAAAAGATCAATGGCCGCATTGAAAAAATTGCCATTGGGGAAGACATGAATCCACTTCTCCATCCAGCTATGGCTGAATCGCAGGGCAGTTGAAGCCCTTTAAACCTACCCATAAGGTAGTTATCTTGAGCATTGAGCTAGCATTCCAGCCACGCAAAAAGGCTGCAATTACTTCAAACGCTAAATGGGTCTCCATAGAAATTGAGACTTGAGAAATGGAGATGAATTCATTGCCTCACAAGTTGTACAACATGGGAACAACAAAGTTTGAGCCAGAGAGAGTGAGCAATAGACATATTTGGAATGTGTACATAGCAAGTATTCAAATATTGCCCCGTTAGTCAAAAATGGGCAATGAATTCCTAAGAGTATAGAATAAAATTTGAAAAAATAAGTGATGACTCAAAATTTTTCTCTGTGTTGAATATGATACCTGCCTATTCAAATTTTTGAAGTTTTTAAACTGAATTTTGGTGGATTTTGACAAAATCAGTACAGCATATCTGGCTAAAGTCTATTCCAAGACACAGATGACTGTTGTAGTAGTATCTCACAGTTGGTTATTGGATAAAAAGCACTGAATGTTTGACTAGATTCAAAATTGTTGAACTTGGGAAGTATCAAATTATTTTCGCCATTTTACCACTTTGATCATACATTCATTCATTCATTTCTGGTTGCTCGCAACCAGACCAGTTTAGCGGGGGGGGGGGGGGTTGCGTTGTTGAGCATGATGTAGAGATCAGATTATGGGGATCACTACAAGAGGCTTTCTATATGATATTCAGCTGCTCACAGCACCTGGTATTCCAAGATGGTCACCGATCTTGATACTGACCAGGCTCAATGTTGCTTAACTTCAGTGATCATATGATAACCAGTGTATCTAAACAAATGATTTAAAGAATAAACAAATATATAAAAATCATTTCTTTGCTTTTCTCTGCCTCATATAAATTTGCAATCCGTCATATTTAGAACATAAAATACCTTAGATCATAAAACAGACAAATAAAACAGCTGTTTTAATGTGGGATTGTAAAATTGGAGAGAAAAAAATATATAACTTCATGAAAATAAGATTCATCATGTTTTCTTATGTCACTGGTACCTTTTTTTTTTTAATCTGTTTATTTTAACATGTTTGATAGCATATAAAGCCCCATCCCCTATTTTTGAGAATATATCAAGGGCAAAATGCATAAATCAAAATATTTCCCATTCATCACTTGTTTTGGGTTTTTTTTTAATTCTCCCTCAAGTTCGGGCCAATGAAGGTTACATTTTCCTTCTGATCAATTTAAATTGGCGGGGGGGGGGGGGGTCTTATATGCCATCAGATATGGTATTTAATGATTTCTGCCCACACCTTTTTCTCCTATATTTGGTATTTAAGGAATAAATGTGCAACCAAAAATATCACCCTCTATTGAATATATGTAACAGTGGGATTGTGAAATGAAGGATTTTGTGAAACCCCTAAACATTTCAGTAATTTCATGAAGTCTATATTTTCACAATCAGTAATGCTTAAAAACCTTGTGATGCTGACCATTACTACTGTAATGACTTCATTCCTCTTTGGGTGCCTTACTACTGTGGCCTTGAGTCAAACTAAGATGTACATGCCTATAGTGAAGTAGAATATACTTGATATTTTTCAAATTGGGCTTAGTTTGACGCAAGGCCTCAGTATTGAGGCACATGGTAAGAATCAAACTCATCATAGTGGTAATGGTCAGCATCACAAGGTTTTTAACCATTACTACACTGATTCAGAAACTAGGGATTTCATGAAATAACTGAAACGTTCAGAGATTTCATGAAATCACTAATTTCACCATCTATTATAACATATACAAGAACAATCCTTTGCAATAGCAGGGCAAATGAATATAAAAACTATACCAAGATTTTATACCACTGGTCCCTTTAATTACTTTAAAGACTTCAATTAGATGTCCAAACAGATTCCCCATTTCAAGATATATCGATCTCTTCGCTAGTTTGCTGATAGTTATAATTTGTCAGGCTGTAGATCAATTTCAATGCACATTTTGGGATTCATTCAATCAGATCTATATTTTGCTGGTGGCAAGGTCACTATGCCTTCTTCATGGCATAAACCACAGTGTGCATAAAGACAGGGTTTTTCACAAAGGTTAAATGTTCATCTCACTTCCATTGCAGCAGATCTACTTATATAATGTGTGATCTCGGTGTTCTCTCTCTCTCTAACCATAGACTCTTAGACTTGAAGGTAACAAGTTTGCCGGCGAAAATAGCTCCTATCTGAAACAAAAGACTCTTCCACTGAAATGATGCCTTTTGTTTCTTTTCTAAAAAGAATGCTGTAACAGAATTCAAATACAGGTAGTATCTAATTTTCAAAAGCTCGATGCCACTTTTTTTCCTTCTTCAAAAAAAAAAAAAAAAAAAAAAAAGAAAGGAAGAAGTGAAAATAACGTTCAGCTTTTGTTTTGGAGTGAGCCGTTATACAGACAGCGGACACCCTCTCTCTTTCGCTTCAACACCCCATTCTCTCGTACCTCCCATAACCACGACCGTCGATGACTCAGCTTGACATACCATTCTAAACATTTTGGGGTCTGGGGATGCTCAGAAATTTTCCCATATAAATCAATGATAATTGCTCCTTTGCTTCAGGCAATTCCAACTTATGAAAGGTTTTTATGAGAAAGTTTGTTTGGATAGCCGGGGGAGGGGGACACACACTTGTATATCTATGATATTTTTTTTTCACCAAAATTATCTCGTCATTGAATAATGAATAGATGTTTCACTTCAAACCTAAGAACCAAACATTGTACAAAAAAAAACAAAAAAAAAAACACCTGAACATAGAAACTAAAAAAGAAAAAAGAACAACAACAAACATGGTGAGGACCAAAACACAACGATCAAAATCTAAAACTCAGAGCTAAAAAAAGTAGAGCAATACATCTACCAAAGACAACGAATCTCCTCAAAATAAGAAATCAAGTAAAGAACCACTCAAGATTGGCAAGCTTTCAGGAGAGCAAGCTCAAACTTCAAGAAAATCCCATTAGTTTTTAAAAGAAGGGTCTACAACCAATCCATCCCCTTCCCCAATACTTACCTAGGGAGTTGAAACATGGGATTTAATCAAAAGATTGGCTCTCAAACTGAGAACTTTGCAATGTGCACAGAAGAGAGTCATGCAAAACACCAGATGGAGAGATCAAGACAAGACAGTTTATGACAAAATAAATAGGAGTTAGAGATATCATAGAAATTATTAGAAAACTCTGGCAATCAACTGATCAAGTTGCAAGAATGTCAGACAACCATTGGACATCAAGACTCACAACATGAATCCCCTGAGATCATATGTAAAATGGTGGCCAACAAAAAAAAAAAAAAAAAAAGATAGTGTGATAAGTTCAGCAAGTACTGGTTCCATGAAACCCACAATCCAGAGGTCTGGTGAAAATCTTAGGGGAAGGTCTATATCCAACATTGGATGTTTAGAGTCTAATGATGATGAATCTACAAAGTATAATATACAGTTTTAGAATGACTATCTGTTGTTTTTTTTCCAAAGGCTTAGATAAGGACACATAAACTCTTGAATTCATGAAACAAAAATTGTCATTATCAAGGGAAATGATAAAATCATCCCCCTTTCATTATTTGGGGAATTTTTTTCCCCTACTCAATTTACAGAAGAGTTCCATTATTTTAGATTATATTCATTGAAAAGTCCCACTGTCGGTTACAAGCAGTCCATTTATTTAAGAGTTGAAAATTCATTGTAAATATTCTTTTTACAAAGTCCAAATATTTTGAAAAAAACAAAAACAAAAAACAAACTAATTTTCATTAATAATAATTTGGAATCAGGCTGTTCCGATTCAGTGTCTCTGTTTTCTCAAGTTTTACCGGCAAAATATCAATAATGAGTGTAGACAGCTTGATGTTAGTCAGAACAGTAATTAAACATTAACTAATTGGATTTAAACTTCCATTTTTTTTTCCAATATAGCTGATAAGAATCTACGATAGACAGTGGATGCATTCAAATTGAATTTATGGACTTTTTTTTTTCGTTTTCAGATAGGCTTATTCAACAATTTATTTTTGCCACATTTCAAGATGACTTGATAGGTCAAGTGAGCAAGGTTGTCAGTGCTGGGTTTTTCAAAACCTCTCTAGCTTTTTTACTATAAATTTAATGAAATCTAGATTTTTCCATTCATTATAGCTCCTCAATTTTTTTTACTTTAATCTGTAGAGTAGCAAACATCTGTTGGAGGAAGATTTTGGCTGTCACTTTGGTAGTATGGTGATAGATAATGTTTCCAATGTCAGCATGATGAGAAGACTATAAGAAGAAAGTGAATTAAAAGTGCTGACTTATGGATGTTCAGCACACATTCTACTGGCTAATGATTTGGAAGTTTCTAGTGCAAATGAGCCAGTGGTTTACGAGGTGAAATACTTCAGGAATAATCATTATGCCTCATCAAAGTGGTCAACATCTTGTCAGGCCCCAAGACACTCGATGGAACACCATGTCAGACTGTCTGTAGATTTGGTCTATTCTCCTTGAAATTTGTAAACGAGAGAAGGACAAAATAGATCTTGGATGAAAAATAAGGTACCCAATCTTCATGTTGAAGCAACCTGTGGAGGAACTGCTTTCTCAACAAGTGCCAATAGCTGAAGCTCTGGATAATATACAGGGAGAAGAAGTTAATCTTACAAAAGGATTATGAGAGCATTTTGATCAAGATCCTGACCAAAATTTTAAAAGTGACAGGAACAGTGAAAAAAATGTATGACCAAATCATCTCCTAAGTCCAGCTTCTTGCCAACATGGTTGATCCTTATCTCCAAGGAAAGGTACCAAACAAGGAACGAGTAGATATTGCAATGGAATGTGCCAATAGGAAATATTCCTCAATTATTCCTACTATCATGAAGTGGCACGCAAAGTCTCCTCCAATCTAGACTTTTGAATTTGCAGACACTGTAAGCAAGACTGTATCAGCCATTGAATGGTGGAGTTCATTATGAGAGTCAACTGTGATGTTACAGTCAACAATTTCCATCATAATCATCAGCCTTAGTCTCCACAGAAGTAAAAGATCAGTATTTGTTTACAGAACAAATTATGGATTATAAATTGCTTTATATTATATAGAAACTTATTTGAGATGATCTCACATTGTTACATGGTTAATATATCACTTGCCTTAGACAACGTAAATAGAACAGGAAAAAAAAAAAAAATGTTTGTAACTAGGTCTTTGCTCATGAAAAATTCAAAATTTTCCAGTTGAAAATTTGCACTTGTCAGAAACTTGGAACTTACTCCAGCCTTGTCCTGGAGAATAATTACAATCCCATATCACTTTAGTCAGTATAGAAGATAACCTGTTTTAAGATCTCTAGATTTTTTAGGAAAGAAAAATTAAAAGCTTTGGACAAATCGAATAAGTTTCCTTTCACCCTATATGATTCTAAAGATGATATTACTTATACCAAGTATAAATTGTTATAGTTTTAGCACACAATGTACTTTAGTGGCTACATTGGTCTTTGTATACTCTCATTTCTAGTAAGTTCATTTATTTTTCGAAAGTAACATATTTCTCCACATATTACAAATAAAAAAATGATTAAAAAAATTACAGGTCTGGTTAGTCACTCAATGAAAACCATAATGTTTTTGGTAGCATGCCATGTTGTGGGGGATCAATTGAAGAATTTGAAAGAGTAATGATCAATGAATAAGATACTTCTCTCTCTCCTTTGGTTGGGCCGTGATCACTAAAAGAAGTTCGAATTTTCACTAGAGTAGTGTGAATGCCGTCGAAAACAAACCAAGTGACCAATTTAGCATTAACTTAAAATGTAAATTGAACACTCTTTTCAGTCCTCTAGCCCCATTGGTGTGGCCTGTATATATACATAGCCAGACAGCCACAATCACTTGAAAAGTTTCCTAACAAACTGACACAAACAAAATCAATTGGTTCATTATTATTTTACTTGATATTGTTCTCTTTATCAAGCCTAACAAATGAATGGCAGCCTGCTTTGTCAATTGCAAGGTGTCAACAAAGTACATTCACAGAGATATCTGTCGTGCTGTGTTCATAAATTTAATATGCTCCAAGAAATTCATTATTTCCTAAGTGCAAAGAGCAATATTTTTCATCAATAGATTTCAGCTGTTATTTTTGCAGCCTAGTCACACAATCTGAGAAATTGGTCTCCCCCCCCCCAACATCTGTCTTGCTTGCAATTTCCTATGAGGGAAAAAAGACAGAATAGAGTAAGTCGCAACTCAGTTGAAATGGCAAAAAGCTGTACAGGATTCATCGCGATCCCTCTAAGATTTGATAGTCAAAGTATTCAACACATACAGTTGTAGAGTTATAGTCAGCTTATAATTCATTCGTACATTGACTTGATGAAAGTTGACCTGGAGAAGCTACTGATGTTCTGAAGAACTGTTGCTACAATAACCCTTAGGTCAGACATGTCAAAATCTTCCAAGCACACTTGATCAGGTCTTCTTGTCCACTCACCAGGGTCATCTTTGAAATTGTCAATCAAAATCATCAACATAGATTCTTCAGTTTTTAAGTGTTTCTGGCTCGCTGGCTAGCTATCTATCTATTCGTCACACATACAGGACACATCAATAGCGGTAGAGGGCTGCTAACACTTACTCCTTATCACAAAAAGAAGACTTTAATTAAAAACTGGAATTTTGGTTTGTTTTTTCCAAGTTGAAATTATCTCTTTGACCGTGCGGCAATTTTTTCCGCTTTTCTATCATTCAAATCGCAGAAAAAACCCACTATCTTTCTTCCTATTCATTGAATTCCACTGTCAGTTTCAAGTAGTTTGAAAGTTAACACTCAAAACGTTTTTTGGAGAATTGAACTTCTTGTTTCTGTTGTTCACACAATATTCCGGTCAATCCACTCTACAGCCTTCTTCAGGAATACAATTTCAAATGTAGATGGGGGGATTCTTTTTTCCTGTAATGTCAAATAATGCTATTTCTTTTTTTTTTAATAGTAGCTATTATCAGCCGAAACATTATGCGAACAACAAAAACAACAATAAGGAATTCAAAAGTCTGAATAACCCTTTGAAAAAACACAATGATGTCTACATCAAAGTGAATTCACTTAATTATGTCCCTTTCCCCAAACATGAAAAATTTCCAACACAAAATTATCATCTTCAAACATACGTATCAAATAAAAGGAAATAGAAGAAACATAAGATTATTGCAAGCAATAGATAAAAACAACGTTATGACTAATATAAAGAAAAAATATTTTATCTTGAAAGCAAAACAAGTTCGTCCCATCAGGAGCAAACTTATAACAACGGGATCTCTTATAAAAGCATTAAAACAAGATACTGGGCCCCCACTAACTAATCCTAATTTCCCATAATGCTTCTTCTCCAAATAATTTCCGGGTACATTTTTAAATGATTATTCTGAAGTGCTAATCATACTGATGAGAAATATTTATGCCAAAACATTTCATCAAAAACTGGATGATTTTAAAAAAAATTAAAATCTGGAAAATAAACTAATTTCTTCCAATCCCTCTTTGCTCATAAAGTTAACTTGTAAGATAACAGAGTACAAAAACCATGCAAGCTATTCGTGGATTGATAAGCTGGTTTTGACCGTAGTCCCATGACTTCTTATAAATTGATAAAACAATTTCAAGTAGGTGAAAAGCACCCACCCCTTTTGCTACCTGTTAAAAAAATCATTTTTTTTTTCCCAGGAGGTAGGGTTAAACAAAATAGAATAGGATTGGCAAGTCAAGTTCGAACTTCAGCTGTGACAGGTTGTGCTCGCTTTGCACCAATGCTCTTGGGAAAGGCGTGTATTCATCTCCACCCCACCCCTGCCAATGCATGGCAGGGTAAGGCCGATCGATCTCCCACTGTCACCTTACTTGAGGGAGGGAGGTCTATATCACTTTGACAAGCTTGGTAAGCCGGAAGTAGATTGTGGTAGATTTCTCATAAAAATAAAAGAGACTGGAGGAGGATGGCCGGAAATGATGCAACCATTTTCTCCAACTCCCAACAACACCTCAAGTTCAAAGTGGAAGATTAAACAAAATAAATAAAATGAAAGATAAATGTCAGTAATAAAAAATTTTTTTAAAAATATGTATATAAGTTAGTAACATCTTTATTTACTCTTTGGGAAGAAACGAAGTTTATGAAACAACCTAGTCATAAACTAGATGAATACAATGAATTTTTAAACCATCTGAAAATCACCCGTGGTAAAAATAAGTCAGGTGATCAGATAGCGGGTGCAACATTTTTTGTTCAATTGCTTGAGAACTGAGCTCAAGCATAGCACATAAACAAATTTTACATTCCTGCTATATAAAATTTATTTGCTAATATCATTGAGTAGAAGTGAGTCAACACACACTTAAGAATTTGTTATATATATATATATATATATATATATATATATATATATATATATATATATATATATATATATATATATACGTAGCCTGTAAGCAAATCTAAGAAATGATTTTGCATTATGACTTAATAGGTAAATAAAATAAGTCTAGGTTGTTGCTCAATAAAAACCGTCAAATGACTTATGTTTTTTGACAGCATGCCATGTTGGGTGTGATCAATTGAAAAATAGGAGATCAATAAATAAGTTACTTGTCACCTTTTGTTGAACCACTAAAAATTTAAAAAAAAAACAAGCGTGAACACTCCCTGACACATACTAAGGGACCAGACTAACATGAACTTCTTGAAAAACTCCCGAAAAGAAAAATGGGGGCGCTTTTTATGAGACATAAAAAGGAGTATATGTTTGAATTTTCAGCCCTATAGTTCCGTTAGTGCAGCCATTATGCATGATAGATAGCCAGCCGAAAACACTTAAAAACTGGAGAAACGTTTGTAGACAGTTTTGGTTCTAACATGACTGATTATTGAGTGAGAAAACCTGATCAGGTATGCCAGGAGTCTTCCAAGATCAGCACCATGTCTGGCCTTGACATTGTCGTAGATTTTTTTCTTCTAAACATAAATTTTCAGCCCTCTGGCTCCATTGGTGCGACCTTTACACTTGATACATACATACATAGCAAGCTGGGCTGACCCTTAAAACTTATGCTTTCAGTTTTCATGGTTTTTAACTAGTTGATGGCATTATTACCTGGAATCGGGACAGACACCAAATCTTTGTAAACTAACTTTACCAAACAAATCTTACAGTAAATTTTACATATGGTTTTGAAAAATGTAGACTCTTATATCTGCTTTGATTACTGGACAAATGGCCATTGTAAAAAGTTGACATTC
Source organism: Thysanoteuthis rhombus (assembly GCA_963457665.1). NCBI lineage: Eukaryota > Metazoa > Mollusca > Cephalopoda > Oegopsida > Thysanoteuthidae > Thysanoteuthis > Thysanoteuthis major. Next base: position 49,810,792 of record OY735204.1, on the reverse strand, counting down.
ACCAGATATATTAATCGGCAAGGTAAAGCAAGGCAAGGCAGTGCAGTGTTGAAATTGAAGTTGTTTGTATCTGGGATTCTTGACAAATCTACTAAAAACAAATTTTTAAAAAATTAAAGATTATAGATCTTTCTCCATAGTTTCTATAAATTACCTCACTTGACTCCTACTCTTTAGAATTATCTGAATATAGATATAAAATATCTGAATCAACAACACTGAAGAGAAGTAATCAATATACTTCCAAGTCATATGTTTGGAACAGACACTGCCCTAGTTTAATATAACTTGCCAACTTTAGTTTCCAGATCAAATATTTTCTTAATAAAATAAAGTTAATAATAAGCCTCATTATATTTGCATCAGAGATTGAATCGGTTCTATTGGTCTCCGACCCATTTTTTAACAACTGGACTACATCACAAACTTAAACGAGTGCAGCTTTTTTTTTTGAATTGGAGGGAAGCTGGAAAAAAGGGTTCAAAGCAATCGTATTACAACATGGTAGGACTAAACAAAAGCAGAAAAAGGAAACTGTTTTCAAACGGATTTCAGGATTAGAAACCGAGGCTGATTGAATCTTAATCCAAAGTATAGATATGGATGAAGAAAAGCCACTTCATATTGATTGATTCCAATCCTTGATATTTTTTCCTCAAGGAAGATGGGAGGCAGGGGTAGACAACTCCAGACAAGCTGCAGCGGAGAGCTGCAATAGGTGGGCATCGAAAGACGGATGATCCAGCACTCTCCTGCAACTCTGCACAATACCTGGCCGTCTCGGATTTTCCCGTGCCGTCAGTCTCTGATTGTGTGAGCCAAGACAGTGCTGCCAGTTGTGTGTGTAGCCCCTCCAGCACTGAAATCTCTTCTGCATAAGCTTCCTCTTATTCCTCGAGGAATGGAGGACGTCATCATTGATATGGTAGGCACAGTTCAACTGCCCGCATTGATCACGTCTTCGACGCACTGCCTTAATCATTAATCAATTTCTTCCTCTCTTTAGCTCACGTCAGCTTTGAAATTCCTTGCTTGTCTGAGAATTAGATACCAAAAGGTCTTAGGGTTTACCATGAAGAAAAAAAAAAAAGTTAAAGACATCTAACAAGAATGGTTTTCCATATACTATGTCTGTCTGCCCACGAGAGCATTTGCAGATATTTGACAGGTATGAGGTCTGTTCCCAATGAAAAAAAAGAGTGCTTTAGTCTGAATTGAAACTAAACTTTCCATTTCTTCTTATAGCATTTTGGATTCTCTCAAATGATTATTTCTATATATCAGTCCGCAACCATTCGCTATACTGATGATTAACATGCACAAAAACAAGGTCAACTGATGATGACTAATGATACTATAAGTGTGTCAGACAAGGTAGAAAAGTAGAAAAAGAGCAGAGGAGAAAAGAAAGGAAGTTTAATAAGAGCATAAGAAGGGAGAAGGCTGATGGTTCCTACTGATATCATAGTAACAGGCATGGTTCTTGCTATACATATATAATGATTATGTAATGACCAAGCAGCACATTATTGAAACAACGCAGCAGCTAAGAATCACCTAAAGATGTAAATTTAATTATAAAGAATTGGCTTACATGCTGAAATTTTTATTCACTACTGGGTGAAAGCTAATTTCAGAAGGATAGACAAGATAAGATATCCAAGTTCTGACTCCTTCTGTAGCTTTCAAAGTTCTTGATATCTCATTCTTGATCAGAGGGCACTGCAGTGCCAATATCTCCAGAACCTCTCTTCATATGATGATAAGCATGATCCTCTCTTGTGCATAATGGATGGTTCTCAGTTTTTATGGAATTGATGATTAAGTGAAATCCCTGAACATTCCAGTCAGTAATAATGTTTAACAAACTTGTTATGCTGACCATTACTACAATAATGAGTTCTACCATAACTGGGGTTAATGTTAAACAGAGGTAAACTTAGTATCGATTATGATTTCCTTCGGCATTTACAGTGTATGGTGATTTTAGAAAATCACAAATTTTACAATCTAGCTGTATCATATACATGACAATTTTTTCCCCTCATACAAACAAAACAGGTGTCAAATGAATTGAAAGTTAGAAATGCTACCTATAAAAAAAATTGAATGTTATGATAAGGGGAATGACAACTGATTAAAGTTACTTCTCTTTAATCTTTAGGAAATTTTTTTTTCTATTTTATTCATGAAATTAAGATTCAAATGACAGAAAATGATGGACAGACAAAAAAATTAACAGAATTTTTCATTGCTTCGATAGCAAAACTAAGAGATATACAAAAAGGGGCTTAAAATGGCTACATTATGAGAACACACTAAATATGATAAGATCAGCAAGTTGCCAGGTGTTGCCCAATTGAAAAAAGGAGCCCATATTATTTTATTTTACTCAATCCATATTCAACCTTGCAATGAAGTAAACAATAAACAAGCAAATGACAATCATCACGAAGAAAGACTAGAGTTCTTTCTGATCTTCAGTCAGGCAAAGCAAAATTGCTTATGAACGCAACGGAAAATTTGGGAACAAATTAGCCACACTCATCAAGATATACCAGTACTTCACTTGTAAATCATCTTAGAGGTTAGCATATTATTACCTGATGGGAACAAAAAGAGCTATTAGTTTCTGAGTTCTGTCTCAAAGATGAATATGTACATAAGTGTAAGTCATTCATGGATTAGATGAAGAATATGGTGGGGTGTTATGACAATTATTGAAGTAAGTAATATCTGCCAAGCAAAGTTTTTTTTCAAAGCAAAGAGAGGTGAAGCAACGATATCATTTATTACCAACTACAATAATGAACAAATAACCAAACCTTAACCTTAAATTCTTTTTTTAATCATCACAAGATTCAGTATAAAATCCTTTTGACAAACTCCAGTCCATGTTGGCTTTGGCTTTGTTTTCCTCCATAACAAGAACCACAAGAACAATCTTCACCTAATTTAGGGGAGTAAAGTTTTCCCCTTTACCAATCATCATCATCAGTCTTTTAACGTCCGTCGTTGGACATAGACCTTCCCCAGGATTTGCCACACTTTTCTATCATGGGCGTCGCGGAGCCAGTACTTCCAGAACTTGTCTAGCTTGTCTCGCCATCTAATATTCTGCTGGCCTCAGTTACGCATATTATATTAAACTGAACCTATATATGAAATTAAACATTTCCCAACTGTGATTTGAGATCACAACCATACAATTGAAAGGTGGCTCTCTTACCAACTGAGCTGAACTGACATGTCTTTTATATCTATCAATTTATTTATTATATATACAATACAAAAATTGGAGTGATCATCTCCAGGCAGAGTGGAAGTAGAAGTGGAGTTTGACCCTGCAACAGCCAGGCATGTTTGAATTATATTCCCTTCGCCTCTTTACACTACCAATTGTTTTCTCATATTTTACCAACGCCCTTCTTGGTTGGTCAACCAACTGCAATAACACTGCGCATAGCTGGTCACTACTTTTACTATGCAGTTTCGATGAATTATTAGTAGTAACAGTTTCTTCCAACTCAGTAGGCAGAGGTAAAAAAAAAAAAAAAAGAAATTAAAATCAAAATGCAACTATGTCCACGAAGTAACCACTTTATGATTTTTCCACAAACATTAAATAATCCCATCAACTCAATTTATCTTTCCAATAACGTCAAAAATGTTATTTTCTCAATAATTTCAGAAATATCATCCAATACAAACTATAACGATTCCATTATATTAGGTGTATCCAGAAGTACCTAGTACATTTTTTTGTTTAAACTTGAGGCTGAATACACAGTTGGAAACTGGTTATTCCATTGAAACTGATTGGGGGGGAGGGGCTAATTTTACTCATAAATTAACTTACTGTTCCTAGAAAGAGCCAAATACATTTCATATTTTCCTAACATAATTAATCCATTGTATACTAAAGTACCCTAAAGAATTGATATGCATGCCTTCTACATTTACTCGGTTAGGATTGAGCAATTGATGAAGCCACATAATTTAAATTAATTCCATTGCCTGCCAATCCTCCACAGACATAATCTGAATTGGTCCTCTCGGCATCCTTAAAATGAAAATTCTAGTGATGAAGTAAAGATCAGCACAACTAAACTGTCCCAGTAAAGATCCGAATCCCTCAACAACCAAGTGAATATTAGTACCACCCGATGAAGCCAAGTTAAATTGACACTAGCTGGGTGAGAATTAAGGGTAAGGATTTAATCTGTGGTATTAGATTATTTTCATTTCTCGGTCTATGCTAGAGGACATCTCGTATCAGTCAATTCTCCCTAATGAATTCATCCATGCGATATTTCTTGTCTGCCTCTCCTACAAAACCAAAGTATATGACATTAGTCTGAGTAAATCAGTATATAATGATAATTCCTCATTAGAGAATTTCAGACAATAATGCAATTTATATACTCTGAGCAATGCAAATTCTACAATTATAAAAAGCTGACTATAAGAGAGAAAGTGAGAGAAAAAAAAACAAAAAACAAACAAGATTCAATGTCTTGCAAATCACTTTTACCTCTTGAAGTAAAATATGTTGCTAATCTGCTATCACAAATAAAACTTGAAGCTTCTACTATATAAGCACAATGCTCTCTATCTACCACCTCGCTACATTCATAAGATGAAGTGAAAAAGATGTCAAGCTGTAAGGTATTGAAAGAAACTGAAGTTTTCTTTGAATCAATTGCAAAAAAAAAAAAAAAAGGTTTTCAACATAACTGCACATAATCTCAAAACTTTTATCAAATGCTTCCCTATTACAATTTACACTTAGTCAGAGTCGGAACATTTTTATCGACTCCAACACCAGTTGTCTAAAAATTGTTTCCAACTCAACAGCCCTACTTATTAACTCCATCTTTGAAAAAAATTTTTGATTTTTAATGAAAGTCCACAGTTTATCTAAAGCATTAATTAAATAGTCTGGTTTAACAATATATGCCATCAGAGCAAATTACGAAACTAATACTTCAGGAAAGATTGAAAAGCAAAAAGATAGTTGGAACTGGGTTATAGGTATAATTGAGAACGGACAAACCTCTCGATTATACTGATACGGTTTCCTATCAACTTGAGTGTCTAAGTTTATATTCAAGAGATGTCTACATCAGATGACTTATCATGAATTCGCAGGAGGTCATCCTACAGTGCAGTTAATAAACTGATAGCAGCACTACTTATCACTATTCAATCCAGAAGGGTTTGTTTTTAGATGCACGAGTATCTCTGACTGACTCCTGTTTAAAAATTCAGAGTTGACTTTCTCTTTGACTAGTTGCCAAACAAAGTTAGAGTGCAGACTGCCCTTTTATTTAACCAATAGCTGGGGGGAGGATGGATTCATGCCTTTCCCTCAAGCATTGACGTGTTTTGAAAAGCCTCGAGCAGAATTTGAACTCAGTTGATTTTCTGCATCAGTAAAGTTACACCACTCTGAACTCCAATTTGTAGCATTCTCAAATGAGTATTTGTTTAACTGAGCAGACACAGTAAAGCTTAACTTTCAGTGATTGAACAATTAGTATTGCAAACGTGCCATAAAGGTATTTGTCCAAAAGCAAACCTCTACGGGTTCAGCAAAACCTTCACCTCCCAAATATAGCAACCTAGTTGCCAGTGGACACGTTCTGTAGATCATTACTTTGCAAAGACAAAAATCACTTGCCAAAAGGAATAACAGGATGTAATGAGGATGCGTAATTGCAGAGATCCCCAGATACACATGGCCGGTTTGGATGCCAGCACTTTGGGCCCTTCTTCCTGTGTCGTAAATTGTTCACTCCATTTGAGCCAAACCACCTAAATCAGAAGGAGCAAAGGGAAATGGCAATGATATGGATTCTTGTGAAACCATCTCAGACACTGATGCCTCCAGCCGATGGCACAGTTCCAACCAAACTTTGATATCTAACCTACTGATGATCTTTAACTTGAGATAATTATCAAGCACTTTTCATAAGTATTGAAGAGAGAACTCAGTAGTTAGATTATTGAACAAGAGATTATGAAATAGAAGGCCTACGAACAAAGTTCCTTCTAAGCTGTGCGTGTGCACATGTTTAACAAGGGGAATAAAAGCACACAAAAGGTTAGTTCCCAAAAATAATATAGTAATTATTATACTAATAATAATGAAAATAAGTTTAATAATAATATTATTATAATTATATTTATCTAAAGTAATCTCTGAGCTGTTTCTCTAGACTAGTTACTAATTTTTCCTAATACTGCCTTTTGCATTACTAATTTCCTGTTCTGGTTTGTACACCATGGCTACAGCCATGTTTGGTGAAAAAGGTTCACATTATAAAGTTTACAGAAATCTGTTTCAAAGTCTCTAGAAAGGTTACTGAGCTTTGATTGAAAAAATATTGATTCACACTCAATTCAAAAGTGTGCACATACTTTAGTTACAGGAAACAATTTTTCACAACAAAAGACTTTTGTGCTCACCAACTAGTGAAAATTAGAGGGAACATAGGAAAAAGTAAATGATAGCACAAGGGCAAAGAGATTTTTTGAATCAAAACCAAAATACTGGAGGAAGTCTAGCTTTGGATGATAACTTCTAATTAATTTTGATGGGATAAATTAATATATTATTGAAAGTAACCAATGTCCAAGCAGCTAGTAAATTGTAGCTGCTGAGCTTTGAGAATTGATTAAAAAAAAAATCTACCAATTGAGTACTAACTAAAAAGCAAAAAAAAAAAAAAAGATTACCTCCACCAAAATCTTGCCTTTAAAAACTAGATGAAAATCAGTTCCCAAATTTTTGTGATGCATGGGAGGCAACGGTAAAAAGTTCATGGATTTGCCCCAAAATTTAATCAATTCTCCCTTTACCCATGACCTACCCCTTAAAAAAAAAAAAAAAAAAAAAAATGTTCCTGGAATTTATAGAGAAGTCTTATGAACAAACATGATTGGATACATAAATGAATTTGGAAAATGGAAGTAAAATGAACAACCTTGGCTGAGCTAAGGACAAACTCCCACACTTCATCAAAATTTAAAAGGTTAACAAAACAATTCATTTCTCCATACAATATCATTCCCAACTATGTGTCCCATTTCCACTCTTATCAGTAGTTCCAGAAATTGTGATTTGCAAATGAGCAAAACAAGTCGACCCGAGTTTGGCTTTAGAAGCGAGAGTGAAATTCATAACCAGTTTCAGCATACATTACAGTGGAACTGTGTCACTGTTGTTCATGCAAAACATCACTGGTTATTGATCTGGTCATTGTCATCAGACACTGTTGTTACATACGAAAATAAAGTCAAAACACAATTGACCAAAGAAAGAAATAAAACATCTACTCAGTCTTGAGGTTAATCTGCCAAATACCTCAAAAGCAAGAAAAGGCCTTCTCAATCTAATGGTTAATCAGCCACTGACCTCGAAAGCAAGGAAGAAAGAAAAAAGAAAAAAATGACGCTCCTGGGTGGGTCTGATCCCATGATCAACTAATTACAGGCTGAATGCCTCAAACCACTGAGCCAAAGAAATATCAATGAAAATTGAAATTTTTTCGTGATTATAAATAACATCATATTGTTTAGACGGTTTTGTCGTAAACTGTTTTAATGACATCGTTAGTAGCACAGTAATTTTTGCTAAAAAGAAAAACAATATATATGTATATTTGTTATTATATATAAATAATATTTTTCTCAACAGAAATTCAATGCTTACAAAACAATATAACACCTTTTATAGAAAAAGATATGCAAAAATTAATTTGTAATGATTTATTGGTGAAATAAAACATATTCTATACTATTCATAATATCGAAGAATTCTGATACTGCCATTTTTGTTGACCTACCCCAACTCCCCTCTGGGGGTGGTAATAGCCATTGCCTGGATAGCATTTGTACATGGCCATCTTCCCAACCAGACTGACTGCTGATTACAGATTGTTGGCTGGAAAAGGGTGCTAAAGAGGCAAAAAACGTGAAAAAATCTATTAATTTTTTTTTTAAATCAACCTAAAAAGGTAGGCTGAATATAGATTGAAATGTGCTGAATTCAATTATATTTTTATTTTTGTCTACAAAGTGTAGTTCTTGAGTTATAAGAGTACAAACATACAAACATTAATACATACAAACATTACAGTTTTATATAGAGATTCTAATTATATGAATCCAACTAATTTGAAATCTGAAGAGATCAAAGCAAAGAAAACTTCCATTCTGTGTATTATTTAATAGCCTTTCAATTACAATATGTATTTAGAGATCTCAAAGCTAATTTACAAAAGTTATTGATAGAGCAGTGTTTTTTTGTCTACCCCCCCACTTCCTGCAATCTTTGTTCGTCCCCCATTCATCTTTATTGTAATGGGAAATATGTCTGAAAAGTATTATTCCCACATGCTGACAAAGGTGAAAAAAAATTTTAATAAATAAGCAAAAACAAGGCGATAAGCAAGATTACAATTAATTCTGCCTTTCTTCAAATGAATTCATATTAACAATTATGCTTGATGGCTTGAAATGGAAGCAAAAATAAAATTAGTAAAGTCAAACAAGAGGTATTTTGAGCCCTGCCACTTTCATGACAGGACTTATAATGACTTTGCGGCAATAATGCAAAAAGTATTCTCTGTATAATGAACAATAATTCTAAGGAAACAGAGAAACAGAACTGTTTAGCCTCCGTGTTGGTGTATGTATCCTCAAGGCCAAACAATATTTGGATCTTGGACAGTGCTGCCTGCCTCACAGCCAAGAAGATTATACCAAATGTAGTAAGTCATAAATATACTTTGAGACAAACTAATAAATTTAGGAGTAAAAAATTCAAGTAATTTTCCTAAGTCGGTCTACATGATTTTTTTTTCCCAGTGTAGGGTTAAAATTTTTGGTCAAGATTCGTTTCTTTGAACCTCACAGTTCTCATCGGAGAATATTTATAATCTTCCGGTTTTCTGTGCTTTAAATCCACTACGCCCAAGAACCTCCCACGAATTAGTCAGTTTTTGAGATAAAATTTAAATGTTGGGGGGGGTATATTTTCAATACAAGTCTAAACTAGACACTTACTTTCTGCCATTTTACAAGGGTTCAGGTGTTATGAATTATCTTTGGTTTGTATACTTCAACTTGATATTGCTCAAAAAAGAGAAAATCCCCAATGAAATAAAGGCTATAATCATTCAAAACATTAAATTAAAAAGAAACAACTTTCCACATACTTGAATATAGAATGCAGTGAATGGAGGTTTGATATCTAGTGTATTTCTAGATAATTTCCTGGAACATCTGAATATGTTTAGATATTTTTTACCTTAATTTTTGATAATCTTTTAGATAATTTTCTGGAACAATTAGATATTTTGGGATTAATTTTGCCTTCAACTCAGAAATCCCATCATTTGCAATTTCTGAATGTTTACTTTAATTTATCAAATGATTTCACAATCTTTACAACTCAAAATGGTATCAACTGATACAGAAGTTGAAAGAAACCGTACAAACTTGAATGTCGAACAGAAATTAAAGTTAATTGAAAAATTGTATTTTACTATAAACCTTTAGTCTAGAACAAGTTGGATGATTGCTTTTTGCCAATTTTACCAACTTACTTTGTATCATAATTAGCAGACAACCAGACGCCCAAATTAATCCATTAAACCAAGGGTTTACAGTAAATCACTCAGATTTTGAGCTATTTTTGCTCAGTTGCAAGAGAACTACTTTAATAAAATCTCTCTAAAACCCTGTCTCCTGTACTTCCTCACAGCCCGACCTCTGACAACTCAGCTGAACATTCATATCATCACAATTTTGGGGGTCTAGGACCGGTAAAAAAAATTTCCAATCTATAATAATGTTAATTACTTCATGTCAATTAGGCTCATGAAATATTTTTATAAGAGTGCTCAATTTTCAGATAGCAGAGGAAAGCTGTACTTACCATTGTTACCAATACATTGGAATATTGACAAATTCAGTTATTTGCTCTACACTTGTGTATAAATATGAATCAACTGGACATTATGGAGAATTGAAAACATTTTAGCCATATGCAATTAGAAAATGCTTAACTCACATTTTTACATTTATCTGACATTATCTTTATTTTTTTTTGTTATTCATACAATTCAAGATGATATATTCTTGTTATAATTTTATTGAACAAATACAATACTTATCTAATATATCAAAAATAATATTATCTCATTAAATGTCATCATTGACATTGCTTCTCAGCTACCAGGTCTTCACTGTATGGTTGAATGCCAGAAAGAGCATGACACAAGTTTCCTTCAACGTCCAGTTTGTTTCTGTACTTACTCTAGTCAGCAACAAGTGTGGAAAATGCAGCTTTTTGAAAAGTATATAAGGAATTCTAATTTCAATTGGTTATAATTTGTTCATTTAACTCAGAATCAGGATGACTGTGAATGAGAGCAGGAACCAAGTAAGTAAAAATGGCTGCACTTCCATTCTGAATTCAACAAGAAGTTGAAGGTTGATGGCATTCATTGCTTCAAAGATGCCCATTGGGTAAGCGAGAGATAGCAAAAATCGTTTGGACTGGAACTTGTAACCAAGTTCTACTTTTTTTGCTGTGAATCTAGAAATGATACTTCTTTTTGTAGTTCATCAAGTCAACTAAGCATATTTCCCTTTGAAAGCCACCATACGTTTTCCATCGAAAAGCAAGGCTTGATGTTCAAAATCCATACCTACACACAGCTGTTCGAAGAGACGACTGTTTAAGCTTCCAGCTTTGATGAAGTTAACTACCTTGATGGTTGTCAGAGACATGGCATCCCTCATTTCAATAGGTAAAGATCAGGATGCCAAAGCTTCATCAGGGATGCTGTGTGTACCTATAGCTGATGGACTTTTTCTTTCACTCCTTATGAAACAAGATAGTAAACCAATCATGGCCGGTGCTCCAACAGTACATACCCCTACCAGTGAGTCTTACAGAAGATGATTTTCTTGGAAGAAATCTGATAACATTTGAAATATATCTACCACTGTAATCTAACTTTGAATAGGATGGCAGAACATTTTCTCTCTTACACTATTCCTTGACACAAAGCTAGTATATACATCAGTAGCCAAGAACAATGAGCGAATCAGTCGCTTTGTTCCAATTGGATGGTCAATACAGGAGAATCTCTTACTTGCTGAAGAACTTGATCTTTGATGCCTTCAGACATTCCATCAATCCTGCCTTTGATGGTATCATTGGATAGAGATATGTAAACGCTTGTCTGCACTCTCCTCCCCTAGAACAAGCTCTGCTGCTGTTTTGAGGAAGTCTCGCAGATAAAACTCAGATTATCTTCACTTCTAGCCAAATCTAGCCAATCCGGTCATACCAATTGTCTGTTCAGGCCCCCACCAAAAATGAGGATTTCAAAAGTTGATTTTCAAGGCACAGAAACCCTCTCTACTAAGTGTTATCTCTAGGTGGTCATCCTGCAATTTTATTAACTACCCAAGGATAACACCCAGCTTGTAATTAGTTAAGACAAATCACTTTAGGAGTGTACTTCAAAATAATGCCTATACTGAAAATGACCAAGAAAAGAAACACCATGCATTGAAATTTTTTCTTATATAACTTACTATAACCATAGGGAAAATCTTGGTGAAAATCAGTTCTTGTGAGTGATACCCACAAAGCTGACAAGATGCGTCTAACCTAATGAAAACTAACAATGAGCATTTTTGGCATAGTTTGCTCTTTTATTCGAAGAAAATTTTTAAAAAAGAAATACAAAAAAGACAAAAAAAAGCAACCTAAACTTATCATTGATTTCAAGAAGTTTTTATGTATTAAATCACTGCAGTGCCACAAATGCGCCACCAACCATCTAAGTGGGCAATAGATTTTTCTCTCTTTCACTGTGTATCTCTGAGCAATCCTGGTCACCTTTTCGGGGCTAAACCTTGAAATTTTGCATAGTTCACCACTAGGCATCCAAAAACATTTTAGTTTTTTTTCAAAAAAGTGCTTTTGGGAGACACTATGGTCATTTTGGATCTTTTTAGATACAAGATCTAATCTTTTTTTTTTTTTTTTTAAAGGTGATTTTTGATGAGAGATCTATCTTTCAAAGATATTTTAGATCATTACGCTAATTTTAGTTAAAAATCTATTTTTTCAGATAATAAGCTCTGGTACACACAAATGTATGATGATGCATTTATAGGATGTACAAATATTTGTTTTTTCTATTTCCAACAAGAAAAATTCATAAGCGTTAATAAAACCTTTTCTAAACCACCTGCAAATGTATGACAAAAGCATCTCACATAAAAAAAGCATCTGATCTCAATTAACCTACAGAAATTTAAGTTGAAAATGATGTAAACATTTACACTATCAACAGTCTTAAAGTAAGTGAGAAATCGAAAACTCTACAGAAACCCAGGTAGGTATTTGTGTGCAGGTATACATAGAGAGAGTTTCTTCTTTTAAAAAAAAAAACAAAAAAAAAAAACACATAGAAATCCAAATATATTTGTGAATTTTTTCACGAGTAATAACTAATTACACAATATAAGGGAGGACAATGTTTCCTGTAAGCTGTGCAGCTGCTAACAAAAAAAAAAAAAACCATGCAGTACAGTGAAATTTTAATGCTACACACAAATTTCAAAAGATAAAAAAGAAAGAAAAATCCAATAATGACGTTACATTACCAAACACGCAATCTTCGTATCGCTCTTGCTCTAAGATGTAGCATATGATTGCAGGTTTATGCCAAGATTAAAATACATTCAAATTGGTACATAAATCCAGTCACCAGGATGTCTCCCTTTCAGTATACACTTTGTTTCATAAACTTTAGACAAAAATCAATGATTGCCTCAAGAGGAAAAAAATTTTCTGGAAACACCACTTCTTCACAGGCTTTTTGGTCCTGCGTAGACCATGAAAAAATTAAAAAGAACATTTGTGAAGGGAAAATACCAGCCTAAACTAAGTAACTTCTGTGAGAATATAAACAAATGTGAACGTAAAAAAAAAAAGTACATGATTCTTAGAAAATTTGACTCGTGTCAAAGTAATACCAAGCAGCACATAACATTTCCATGCGTGTTAGTCAGTCACAAGAAAATGCCCAACTGGGAAAAGGTGTTCACTTTATACAGAGAAATGTTTCTAGACCAAACTTTGATACATAAAAGAATCGCTTTTTAAGAGATGGTGCCCAAAATTCCAAAATGGTTACCACAAAATCCAATATGGCTGCCATACAATTGATTCCAAAACATACCTTTCTCAGGTAGCAAGAGCAGGGTTAGGATAGTTTTTTTACGCCAAAAACATCAATAGAAACAACATTTCGAATATTCTTTTTGAAAATTTAAAATAGCACCTTTTGAAATCCCAAATGGCTGCCATCCCTTGAGATCCTTCCTTAACTATTCTGTGTTCCAACTAGTACGGCTGTTCTTGAAAATTTGCAACATCAATAAATATATCCAAAATCACAAACTGAAATGGATCATCCAGGATCACACATCTTTGATTAATCAACAAAATAGCCTCCCAAACATATGGAAGATTATAATTTTCCTTGCAGTGTTAGCATATACCTTGAGGGTACTTGTTTATACAAAACAATATGAGCTGCCTAAATAGGTTACTTATGGGGAAATTTTCTACACGTGTCAATATTTTGTACCGCATCCCTAGCCTTAGGTTGTATTTGTTAAAAGAGCAGTTAATTTGCAAGAAATGGGCCCTTACTTTGAATCGAACAGAATACGTGGGTCTTGGGCAGCACATCTCGGACAAGAGAGAAATGTTTGTGTCCACAAACCTTTAATTAAGTTTGAAGGACCTCTCTAGTTGTCTTCATATTCTGATACATTATCTCCTGATTCTAGATTGTCACTATCTGTTACTCTCTTCTCCATTTGCAGCTGATTGCTGATCTCAATCTACAATTTCTCCCTCTTTGCTACTTTCAATGTCATCATTATCACTCTGCTGATTTTCAGATACCTGAAACATGTCATGGAGTTCTTGTTGTGAAGGTAATAATTCTACCCATAATCTGTTGGGTCGAGTTCTTTGTATCCAATGCTCAAACAGTTCACCATTGAATGGATGACAAGATTGGCTCTCTGTAATTTCATCTTTAACTACTTAATGTCAGGAGGTAACTTCTAAGTTGATATAACTTTTTTTTTCTTTTCACAGAAAACCATAGAATATCTGCTATCACCTGGAACTTTTTCTTTTCGCATCCTGTTGTAAACAATGTGTAATACAAAATCAACTATTTGCTCTTCATCTGCATTTTGAGACTGGAGACTCGAAAGGCGGCAACATAATACAGGATCTTTTAAAATCTTTTTGAATATACTGAATTCTGATCTGAAAAAAAATGTCATAGTGTCATCCTATCAATACATGGAAAGCTGGTAAGGCTTCATAGATGTTCTCACAAAGAAATCCTGCAAGCGATTTTGCATCGTGGTAGGTGATGCCTTGCTTTGCTGATATGACCCCTAGTCTGAAATACAGACTATTGTTGTATCTTCTTGAGATGTATAGGAGAAGTATGTATACATCAGTCTCATCCGCTAAGGCATATATACCACTATGATTCAAGCTTGCATACCATGCATGGAATGCCAATCTTTCTGACAATGATTCATTTGAAAAATAAGTAGTCAGCCAAGATATAAGTTAGTTGGAGTTTATTTTTATTGTTTGTTAAAAATGCTTTCTATTCTTTGAGGTTCAAAAGTTTCTGAAATCAGATTTTCTTCCCTCTTTTCCTGGATCCAAGACAAGCACTAATGATCTTCATTGTAATTGTCAAAAACTACACAGATGGTATTTCAAGGAAGAACTCTGAGGTAACATGCTAGCATCTGAGTCCATGATTTAAAAGTAGGTAGATTCACGTCATTGATTGCTATTATTTTATCTGCATTGCATCAACAACGTAACATTCTATATCATCTGGAAGGGTTGTTGATGCTTCAACTGACTAGAGTATTTGTAGATTGCTTCTGAATAAATATTCAGAAGATCTTCTGCTATCACCTTTGCCATTGCAAAGAAACCACAGCTTACTTGTAATTGGCCAATACATTATCTCATTGAGATTTGGATTCTTGGAATCTTACGCAGCCAATATAGTTATAAATGATTTTCCTTCATCTTTAGGAATAGATGTTGTTCCCACTAGATTATCAAATGTAATTACCACTTGGTTCCTTATGGGATCATGGTACAAAAGAGGAAATGGCTCTATTGGTAACTGCAAAGACAGTTCATCTGAGACAATAGGCATCTCTCATGGCGCAAGTACTTCATTTGTCTTGTTGCTCTGAGTTGTTAAGGTGGTAAATTGTCCAGAAAATTGATTCATTGCACGAACTCCTCGAACTTTAGTGGATCATCAGTTGCTAAAACTCCTTTGCATATATTGATTAGAGTCTGCTGGAGCCCACAATTCAGGAAACCAAGAGTTCAGTCCCTTTACTATATGCTGGATGCCTGCTCCACCTTTTTGCATTCCCTTTGCACTTCTCACTTGCACCTTTGTTTTTGGTTTGTCCAGATAAACCACAAGTCTCTTTGAAGAATCTATTTGTCATCTCTATGATCCGATCCATAGGAAGCTGAAAATGCTTTGCACTGCTAAGGGATCCAATGAATCTGCCCTATATGAGCTAGCTATGGGCAGCAAGATTTCTACTCCTTAGTGCTCTCATATCAGCCTGGAAATAGCTCAAATTTCTTGCATAATTTTGTCTATTGAGAGAAAGACATTATGGCAAAAACACTTGCAGATAGCCTTCTCTATTTCCTATACGTTGGAAATGAATGGTGATCAACAGCAGATCAGTCATTTTGATCAAAGAATCCATCCAGGCAGCCACATCTCCTGCTGTGGGTGTATTTACCATCATGTCAGGATGAAAAAAAAAAAAAAAAAAAAATTGGCCCTATCAACATTTGTCTCTGTCATGTCATTACAGGTAATGTCATGACCTCATCAAAGCTGCTATCTTTACTTTACACTTTAGGCTTCTGCAATAAAGTGCCTCAGCAAATATCTTGGGCTTGTATCTGTTTGTTATTCTTTCATTTGCTCTGTATAAGCAAGTTTCATTCTGAGAAGGGCCTCAAAAAGTAACTTGTATCTTGAACCTTGCTCAACATTTAACCCTTTCATTGCAGACTTTATGGACTCCTCTGCACCTACACCTGCTTCTGAGCGGAGTTCAACAAAATCTGACCCTCTAAATCGACCGTGGATTTTCCTTAGCATGCAAATTATTACATGAGAGCACCTCATTTGTACGATCACGTTTTTAAAGCCTATTTGAACATCACTTACAAGACTTTGCAATACATAGCTTGATCGACCTCTAAAAAAATGTATCTAAGATGCAACTCCTTCATGTATTTCATACTTCTTTCCAGAACACTAAGTATTCCATTCATGTTGGTTAGCACTGCAGTAATTGCTGGTAAATGTCCTACATGGACATTTCACAGTGAAGTATCTGTTGTCTTTTCTTGAAAGGCACTCCTGCCAAGGATTACCTGGCTCAATGATGACGCATCAACAAATATTTTTTTCTAAGATAATTCATACTCCTAGTGGGTATTATTTCCTTGATAAGCAAATGCTTTAGAAGCGTTTCACTTTTATCTAATGAATTTTTTTCAAGATTGGAGGTCCTTCTTAACAAAACCATAGCTCGGCTCCAGAGACACTTGAGCTCTTCCAAGTGCATCACTTCTTATCTTATGTTGAATGAGTGTTGAATTGGTGTTATGAATTTCATTGTAGCCACTCAGCTCCTTGTTTTTCCAGTCAATATTGTCAGCAACATGTGTTGTTGGTAGGCCTCTCATGATGTTGGCCGGTATTAAAGAAGAACATTTTTCCTCTCATTCAGCCCACCTAATTTCAATGAAAATAGTTCCTTTACATCAAAACACATGTCCAAGATGATACAAGGTATTTACTAATTTACTAGATCAATGCATGGTCAACAAAAGTAATGCTTGATTAAGAGATGGCTTTGTATTTGGCAAGAGAGATTCCACATTTTAAGCTAGCTTCATAATTTCTATTTGCTTCTGATTTAGGCAGTGATTTCAAACTGGCTTTCACAACATTTTCAACTACTACAGATCTGAGTACGCCTCCCTTCTCAATAGAAGACGTGATGCAATTCGCAATAAACTGTAACATACTCAGATTTATTGCAAAAGTTCTCAGGACTGATAAATTGCAAAGTAGAACCAAACTTGTCAAGTAGCTTTGCTTCTTATCAGTTCTTCTACTTGAAGAATGGCCTCCACCTGTTCAAATTTGATCATTATTTCCTAGTTGTGCTGAGGCATACACTTCTTTGTATGCTAAAATGTGTCTTAATAAGCTAGCAAATTTGATTGAGGGCCAAATCATCCTTGATTGCAAGGTTATCGGCAAACTTCTTTCCTCCCAGACAGGACTTTTGAATGGCTCATAGCATGTTTTATTTTTTCATGACAAAATGAGTCTTCTACAAGGCCAAGACATCTATCAAAACTCTTTTCATTGTTTATAAATCATTGTGACTAAAGAATCATTTTCAGTTGAAAGAGCTTGAACAGCGAATTAAGCACTTATATTCAGGGGTCAAACAATAGAAAATTTTGTGAAAGGGGTAATAAGTGACCAAATGTTTGAACATTTATATTCAAGTATTAAGTATGTTCAAGGCTATTAAACAATCCACATTGTACATGAAAACTTTGGCAAGAATCACCAGACTAATTAAGGGAGGATTTCAGTATATGGGAAGCATTTGGGGTTTTAAGAGGTGCCACTTTCAATTTTCCAATGTTACATTTCAAATGTTTTTTTTCCAATGATAATCCAAGGAAAAAAAACCAACCCTAACCTTGCATTTGCTATCTAACAAAAGTATTTTCATGAACCAATCGTATAGCCGCCATATGGGATTTAGTGGTAGCCATTTTGGAATTTTGGCAACATATTTGA
This sequence comes from Thysanoteuthis rhombus, assembly GCA_963457665.1. NCBI lineage: Eukaryota > Metazoa > Mollusca > Cephalopoda > Oegopsida > Thysanoteuthidae > Thysanoteuthis > Thysanoteuthis major. Next base: position 49,792,763 of record OY735204.1, on the reverse strand, counting down.
AAAATCAGCCGGGGCAATCATTTTCAACATCAAATTTTGGTCTACAAACACTTCTCCATAGAAAGTGAACACCCATTCTCATTAGGGCATCGCTGTGCGGCCGGCTATATGATTAAGATTATCCCTGTCACCATCATAATAAGACAAGCTTATTTCTTTATGGATCATAAAAGATAGGGGGGGGGTGCTTCTCCTCATTCTTCTTACGTAGCTTGGTCCAAACAATAAATTTTCAGGTCAATTTACATGTAGCAGGATTGTCCTTTATTACGAATCTGTTTCCATGTTGTGGAAATTCAATTGATGATTCACTGTGAAGAGATGAAAACTTGCTGCATTCAACTCCTCAGTGGAGTAAATCCCACCAACAACCAAAATAGATAATGAATCTTTCTGTACTCTTCTAAGTAGCTTTTCTGCAGTTGAATAGTAATGAATAGCAGCCTCAGGAGTTAACACACCAGTAGCAAAACAGATGTAGGGCTCAGCAAAATGGGAAAAAAAGGGTACAATGAGTAGCATACAAATAACAAAGTACATAACATAATTCTGATTTATTACAAGATTGTCGTCATCCACACAGATTTCAATAAAAATGATTCTTATTTATTAAGTTAGATCATCATTTTAATATATTCTTTGGAAAATATAGCCTGTAGAGAAAATAATTCCTCAGAACCAATTTGTATTGCAATTCATTTATTTTCATCCCAAACAATAGAAGAGAGAAAGAAACAGCTATGTAGAATGATACAAGTCTCTAGCCAGTATTTGAAAGGAATAGGGTTGCAAAGATTTTTATAGGAGGAATTTCATTAAATCTAAATAATTTTACGATTAAAGCTTCTCTTTTATGGACATCACTCACTCTGCTTGATGAAAACTACTGATTCCATTTTTCTGAGTACTAATTATCAGGCTTTTAGCCAGCGTTCAACGGCTAATTCCCAATTGAAACTTAATTCTAATTTCCCCAATAAAATTTACTGTGTTTTGACAATCTTTAGTGTCATTATGGCAATTTTTGACCATTGAAAATAAAACACAAAAAACTAAAATAAATACAAATAGAAAAATCCAGATCCCAGAAAACGTCTTAATCCTATAAAAATGGTGGCAAAATCAAATTCCTGCCTAACACCCAGCTAATATCCTTATGGCTTTCACGGTTTCACTCATTTTGTGGAAGCGGTTATAATGCTGGATAATGTTATCAAATGATTACTGTTACCAAAATCAGTTGGTTATAAACATTCTATTCAAAATGGATTAAAAATCATCAAAACTTATTTGCTTATCATATCTAAATATTTTTATGTAAAGTAGTTCATAACAAAGAATTTGATAGCATACCAATGAATGCAAATTGCTCCAATTTTTACATCCTTTGTGTAATGTTATCAGCCAGTTATTGTTATCTAAAGTGATTAAGTGATCAAAATATGCAGCTTTTCTTGCACTACAATACGAAAATGACTTTTATAATCTTTGCATGATGATATATAATAAAGTAATTGAGCATTCATCTGCCTGTCTATCCGTCCACACCATATCTCCAAAGATACTCAATAAATTTCAATTAAAATTTGTGGAAGGGTGGGTCATCAACAAAGGAAGAGTTGGTTGAAATTTTGGTGGATTCAGAAAGGTTTCTTTGATTGACAATCATTTTTACAGTTCTTGCATCATACATTTATTTATATGCTCATGATTGTCCATGCATATCTCCAAAAGGTCTCAATTAATATCAATGAAATGCTGCAGAAGAGTGATTGAATCCATGCACAATTAACTCTGCTCTGTCCCAATCACATAATACTGCCAAAATTTGATATCTTTTCATGTACTGTCCACACAATATCTCTAAAAGTTCTCAATGAATTTCAACGACATTTTGTGGAAAGATGGACATGTAACTGCAAAAGAAGTGATCAAATTTTTGTATGGATCTATGCAAAACTACTTTACCTGACAATGGAGTTGGCAGAGGTTTGAGTCCTCTGAGTGTTTCCTAGTTTAAAATAATTTGAAAATTCAAAAATCTAATTTCCTATTAATTTTGTATGATGTAAAGTTGTTTTTAACAGTGAATATAAATTGTTCCAGTTGCATAAGCTTTGTCAGCCAGTTATTGTTATTTGAAAGACTATCTCAAAGTGATCATATAAAGTGGCTTCCTTTGTTAATTCATAGGCCTAATCTATCTCAACTGACCTGCCAAAATGCACCTTCAAAGCTTATATCATGAGTTATTTTTGAATACCAATAATCCATGTTTGTTAATATAATGCAATAGTTATAAGATAATCCTTTGTACACATGCAACTAGTTTTGGCAAAGTGGAAGAGAGAGGAATTAGAAACCATCAACCAAAACTGTCAACATAGGTTTCTTCGGTTTCTAGATATTCCTTCAGCATGGCGAGTGGGCTATGTATATTTTACACATACAGGCCAAACCAATAGAGCTAGCGGGCTGAAAATTTAAACATTTACTTATCATTATGTCTAGAAAAAAGCTTTTGTTTTAGTTTTTTGAAAATTATGCCCAAAATAAGTTTTCAAGGTTAGGGTTCAATTTATGATGTAAGTTTATGCTTAATAGGTCCCTTAGTTTGTTACTGGCAGTGTTCACACATTTTTATTTCCCTTCTGCGAATTCTGATTTCTTAGTAATCAAAGGTGAAAGGTGTAACTTATTCATTGATCACCTTTTTCTCCAATCTTTTAATTGATAACCCCCAACATGACATTGTGCCAAAAGACGTTGGTCACATGACGGTTTCCATTGAGTGACAAACCAGACCTGTTTTAATGTGCATTTTGATATCTAAACTACTTCCACCAATACACAAGAGATTCACTGACCATGTAAAAGGCAAATGCAATTATGAAATACAGTTTTCAGTTTCAGCAAATAGAGACTACTTAAACTTACAATAGGAAAATATTACAAGAAGCTAAGAAAATCAATAGAGAAATTAAGAATCAGGAATCATATTGAAGTATTGATGAAAAATGGACAATTCTAAATCTTCCCATTCTGCTTCCAACCCACTTTTTCTCTTCCCCTCCATTGAATGAACAAACATGACTGCTCAGACAGTTCATTTTAAAGTTATACATTGCAAAACATGCTCCATTTAGTTTCACTAAAGCTCTATGCTAACAAAATATGACAACCAATTAGAATATATTTAATAAACAAACTTATAAAATGAAAATAGATTTGGACAATTTATGAAATAAAATTTTTTTCATGTGCAATCAAAACTGTAAATCACAATTATTTCTAAGTAGTCAACAGAGCTATTTTTGTAAAGGAAAATGGCCAAAATCTGCAGTAATTTCTCATTATTTCCATCCCATTAAATTAGTGGATTCTAATTGGGATCAACCAATTGGTCAACATAATATACGCCTGAGAATTAAATTGTTGATTTCTAATTGAGATAAAGTAATATTTTCACACATGTCTAATATTCAAAATTACATTTGTAACAACAAAAATAGCAAAAAATTAATAACAATTTATAAAACTTCATGTAATAAAAAAAAATAAAAATGGATTACAAATACTGAACTGGTTAATAAAAAATATGGTACAGAACAGATTGGGATATAGGAATAAGCTTAAAGGTTTGATTTGGACTGGCACTTGCTACTGAATTCCAGTAGTTCAGGTAAGAACAGTCACATGTAAAGCGAGCCACCCTCTGGCATGGATGGTCAGGAGTTTGATTCTCATCTGGAACTTACTCCTTGATTTGATCCATACTGTTAATTTATTCTCTCTCTGATGGAGGGAACCCAGCCTGAATTTAGTTGTGATAAAAAGCAACAATTAAGAAAAAGGTAAATAGTAGGAAAAAAAAGAAAGAAAAAAAAATCGATAATGATATTCAAAACTCCATCTAATAAAATAAATAAAAAATAAAACAAGCTTGGCTACACTAGGGTCAAACTCCCCTGCTTCCTTAAAATCTAAAAGGTAAGCAATACAGGATTCATTTCTCCATACAATATTATTCCAAAACTAGATATCCAATTTCAACTACTTTATTGGTTAGAAATTTAATGTCTACAAAACAAAAAATAGATAAATAAAACATCTTTCAACTTTGGAACAATCAAAACACTACAAGGAACACAGTTTTTAAATTAATCATCTTTTTCTTGAATCCATCAGTTTTCTCACCTAGAAGTAGATAAGCAAAAATCTATTTCTTATTGTTCTTTTGATGAAATAAAATATATTCTATTCATCCTACTTGACACAGCCATTTTTTTTTTTCTTTGACTTGTCATCAGTCTTTGTGTACATCATGGTTTTGCATGAATGACTATGGTGTGGTATATTGTTACTCAACAAAAACAAAGTCAACTCAAGAAGTTTGACAATTGGGTTAGCAATATTTTGTTTGAGAATCCTCTTGTCAAATTTTTAGGTAACATTGTTAATCTCCACGCTATGAATTATTCATACATTTGTACTCAAGGGTTAGGCCAGTCACATACGTGAAAAGTTCCATATAAGCCAGATTATAAGACTAATGGATTACAAAGATATTCAGAGGACTACCGCTTACTGCAACTTATCCAAGCCCTTTAACTGTCAATATTGAGCTTGGGTAGACAGCTCTCTTTTTATAATACCAGCATATTGGATGAAGTGTAATATTAGAAGCAGTCAATCAAAACTGTCAACTAAAGGATTCTTCGGTTTTGAAGTTGGTCTGGTTGGCTGGCTATGTATCACACGTTCAGGCTGCACCAATGGAGCTAGGGGGCTGATTAGTTAATCATTTACTCCTTATGTCAAGTAAAAGTTATTTTTTCGTTCTTCATAATTCTCCTCCTAAAATAAGTTTCTAGTAGGTGGGTACAATTTACAATATAAGTTCATGCTGAATTGATCCCTGAGTTTGTGTCTGGCTGCATTCAAGCTGTTTTTATGGAAATTCAAACTAGAGATCATGGCCTAACAAAAATGGAGAGAAGCAATTTATTCATTGATCATCCCAATTTTCTACATCTTAATTGATCATCCCTGAACACGGCATGCTGCGAAAAGACAATGGTCACATAATGGTTTTTCTCTGTCATCTAAACTGATCCCTTAGTTTGTGTCCATTAGCGTCCACTCATGTTTCTCTTGCTGCTAAATTGGTTCCACAATTTGTGTCCGCAAGAAATCACGGTTGTTCTTTGAAAATTTGTTAGTTACATTTAGTGACAGTTTCTCCTGAGTGACTAACCAGACCTGTTTATATAGTTTGTTTTTTTCTAGATTAAATAACCAGTTTATATACCAGTATATATGGTATCACTAAAAGAGGCCATATTTAAATGATAAAAAAAAAAAAAATGAATAGCACTGATAAAAACATTTCAAATGACATACATTGAATAGTTCAATAAATCAGCATAACCCCATCCCATTCTGCGTATGAGTGTTCTATTTGGACTTGTAGGTTCAATATGATAACAGAAAAGATAACCACTTTAACGCAGACTGCAAAAAGAGTCAAGTATAGTTTCAAAAAATTTTCAAAATGTTTGTACAAATTTCCTTCAGTTTCTGATTTGTAATCTGTCTTGAAACAAAAATAGAGGAGAGGGTTATTTCTTAATATCTTCTTTTGGCAAACTAAACAAACCAAATTTGAACATGAAATCCTTGACATTAAGTAACACCTGAAAATTTGAAATCAAGAAATTTATGCAAATTCAGAAAATTCCTTTCCAATTTCCAGAAAAAAATTCATAAAAACTTATCGTTAAAAAGCTAAGTGCTTTTTTTTCTTCATTTTATAAAATAAAACAGAGAACCAAATGTAATCAATAGCATTACAAAAAATAGGAATGAATGGTAGGGTCAAAAAGTAAGGTTCAATGCAACCCACACAACAACAAAAAATAGAACAATGATGGTCAATGAGTTTGGTCAATGAATCAAGTCCAACAGTGATTTAGAATACATGAATTGGTTTCATTTCCCAACTTTATAAAACTTACACAGATTATACAGAACAGGATGTCAGTCTACAGTTATTTTATAAATGTGAAAGCAATCAAGGTCAAGCTTGTTGACTGACCTGCGATTATCTTTAACCATAGACGTGAATAAAACAAATGTATCGCCCTTTTGCAATTCCTCAAAGTACATATTTGAATATTTATAAAACAACAAAAAAAAAAAAATAAAGTGATAAATGAAATAATAAAAAAAAAAAAAAGATTTAAAAGCAGTAAATAAAACAAGAGCACCGCCCATTTGGAATGTTTATTATGCAATTTTTATTTATTCCAATAAATAAAACAATTAAAGTAAGTTTGGTCAGAAGTTATTCCTGTTGATCTGAAATCCAATCAAAATGATGAACAGTCATCACTATTTGCCGATTAAATTTCGATCAGTGCAATGAACAACTAGTTGGTCAAGGCGATATAGGCCTAGGAATTCTTTCACCTTTATTGCCTTAGGCGGGAGTTTTCTGACTTTTGCAGAGACTATGATTTGCCAAATTAGAAAATGGCGTTATATTTCACACGTGCTTCAGCAATTATATAGTTACTGTTTTGATCTAAATCAATTTGTGTGAAAAAAAGAAAAAAAAGGAAAGAAACAGAAGAAAAAAGATTATTTAAGAAGATTTCCAAAAATCGAATACAGTTTGATTCTTTTAACACATACTACTGAGACGCTGTGCTCTAATTTTTCAATTAGCTTTCATTTCTGTGCCACATTCAGCTTCATATGCTTTCTTTCAACTTCTGTTGATGCCATTCTGAGTTGTAAGAAATGCAAGATTATTCAATAAATAATAAAAACATTCAACTGAAAAAGAAACACAAATATACTTTCACTTAGGTTTGCTGACTAAGACAATAAGTGGAAGTTGGTCTATAGCAGGCACGGGTATTTGCATGTGCAGTTCAAGTGTCCACTAAATCTAAAAACCGTTAAAACCAGGTTCTATCTAATCAGGTGTTTATTGTACTAAAATATCAAAAGGTATGATTTCCATCAGAGACTCAGCAAGGTTGAGATCAGCCCTGAGCCAATTTTGGGAATTAGCTAATTTTTAGAAAGCATAAAAAAACTATGTATTTACTAATCATTCAAAATACTCAACGTATACAAAGAATGATATACAAAACATAGGTGATTTCAAAACAAAACATTGCCAGCTCCACTAAAACAAAATGGCAGCTCTGTGAACTAAACCAACAGAAACATAGACTCCCCATACTCCATAGGGGGTCTGAGCATCAGAAATTGCTCAAAACTTGTTGGATTTTGGAAGTTACCAACTTTTGGTTTGCCAAATTATGGAACTTCAACCTGTAGTTACATGACTTATATGTCCTGATAAAAACAAAAAATCCCTAAGACCCTCTCCTACTGCTAAAACCATTGTCTTTTCTCATGAGATAATCTAAAAAACAATTCAAGCTGATGAAAAGAAAAAAATGTTAAATAATCACTATTAAAATTTAGTTTCATATCAGATAAATTCTTCCAAATTGGACAAAAAATCTGATAAAGTACAGAAAAAGTGGTTTGTTATAATCACAGTCATTTTTTTAATAAATATCTGTCAGTCCTAAACGTTTTCTTCAAATAAATTGAAATTTTTTTTATCATATTAAAAAAAAAATTGCAAATTAGTTTTTTCTAATATAAAGTTATTTATATCCATGAATGTATAACAAGGAATTGTAGACTATTTGCAATAATTCACAGATTTATTGCGATATTTTGCACTTTGACAATACATAACATTTCCTTAACAATATTAACAATTTTTTTAGCTTATTCAAAGAATTTTAAATCTTGTTCTGAAGTTCTTTGAGTTTGTTTTTTTTTGGCTAGAAGGAAAAATTTTTGTCTAGAAGAACAAAAATTTTCATGAATTACAACATAATGCTGACAGGTTTTAAAGTTGTATTTGCTCTTTTACAGTATTTTATGGTCTGTCCACGTGCAGACAGTTTTAACAATCCTCCATCAGTGCAGATGGGATGAGGAGGGAAAGGATGTAATGTGCCCAATTATGCATTTCACTGACTAACATCTGTTGCTTTGGGGCATCCATACATCTGACTATATAGAATAACTAATAAAAAATACAGTAGGTTTTCGGTTTATTATATTGAATAAAAACAATGTTACATGGTTACCATTCTTGTATTATAAAGACTACAATATCAAAAAAAGAATTCTAATCAATTAAATTTGCTTGAAAAAAAAAATTAACATAAATCTTTCTTTTTTTTTTTTCAAAATACATTCTTAACATTTTAAATGAAAGAATAACTAAATAATGCCGCAATTCAGTGTATAATGAAGTTTCTACTTTCGCAATCAGTGAATTGATTAGCCTTTATCAGATCAATTTTAGAAAACAATTTAAATTGATTCATATTTTCCAGAGACTTTAAAACATGAACACATTTTGCTTAGCTTATTACAATTCAAATTCAAATCTAATATCAAATTAATTGGAGCATGCACAATAATTTGGGACGCTAAAATACAATTTAACCAATCTAGATTCAAGATGTTTTGGAATATGTTGTTTAACTCCAGGATGTCCATTAATTTTTTTCCTCCTAACCTCATACTCTAATAATACTTTTTTTTACACTAATTTTTTTCAACACTTTCTTTCGGGAGTTAGTATTTTTTCCTGAGCTCATATTGTATCATGAATTTAATATTGCAATGTGAAAAAAACATTTTGTTGCAGACCTAGGTAATTATTCCAATTTTCCAGATCCTTTGCATAATATCATCAATTGGTTATCTAAGAGACCTTATCTTGAAGTGATCATAATAAGTAGTTTCCTCAGTATAATTTTCAATTTCGCCTATCAAACACTTGAAAAATAATTATGATTAGATTATATAAAGAGTATCCCCCACATTTAAATGATGCAAAAATGATCGATATTTGATGAGACTTTTCACAAAATCAACAGAGTCCTAAAGATTTATGTTACATTATTCAAGAGCCATAAATCAAAATGTTGTGTCTAATACAATTATTTAGATATTTTGTAATTACAGTAACCCCTTTATATAAAAAAACTGGATAAAACAAATTTCAGCTCTAACAAACACGTGGATCTATCAAAAGTGACAGCGAATTTACCAAACAAAGTTTGATGATTATCATGAACACAAGGACCATAACAAACTTGGTATTATCCTAGTTTTGTGGTCTAGGATTTTACTACCTCTGGTTTAAGATCAATGAGTAGTGTCTGTTCTTCTCACATCAACAAAACAGTCCATTAGATAAAAGGCAAAAATTGAAGATTGTGTATCAAATTGCAAATCAAACAAATTATATATCAGAAGATAAGTAATTTTATATTGAATCAGAATAGGATTCCTGTTCTGGTCATATATCCATGAAATTGGGAATAATCCAGAGGGGACTTTAATTTATATAAGAGTTTGGAATGCTGGTACATTAGCTTGGATGAAATTTAAGGTGAATTGTTAAAAATGTGAAATAAAGTATTAAAATTTGGATTCTGGTAGATATTTCATGCTCTTTATTATAAAAACAAAGTACACATGACCTGACCAGAATTGTGGCCGCCACCTTGATTTTAATATGGCAAATGTTTTTTTTAAAATGCCAATATAGATTAATTGGGAATACAGCTAGAATTGTTCAAAATGTGAAAAAAAATGAGTGAAAACTTGCATACCAGTAGATTTGTCAATATCTTTCCATATAGAAACAAGACAACCACCTCTGACAAAAATTCCTACAGTCATCATAATTTCGAAATGGCCGCCATAAAAAAAGCAAAATTCATATTTGTTAATTTAAATTTCAACCAAATTGTTTAAAATGTGAAAAAAAAATGGTGAAAACTTGCGTACTGGAAGATTTTTCATATACTCTTCAATATGAAAAGAGAACACACCCAATCTAACAAAAATTGCAACTACCATCTTAATTTTAAAATGGCCAAAACAGAAAAACAAAATTGTAATATAAATACAAGTATACTGGTTGATTTTTCAATGCTCTTTCTTATAAAAAAAACAAGATGCACATAATCAGACCAAAATTAGTTTTTTCTGATAATTCAGATCTTGTTGTTTACGATGATAACACAGTGTTTCAATGGATTTATTCTACAGCCTTCTTCAGGTGTAATATGTAACATTCATAAAGGAAGAGAGTCTCTTTTTCAGTTCTCATTCTCTGGTGGTGCACAGTGAAAAAACAGGGTAAACAAAACTTAAAAGTTAGCAGTGGAGACCATAAAAAAAAACTCTCTTCCCTAAAGAATATCAAACATTACACCTGAAGAAAGTCTTGACATGAATCGTTCGAAAGGTTGTGAAAACACCATAAGCAAAAAGAATGTGTTAAATTATCTAAAAAACTCTTTGAGTGAAAATGACCATTCTCTAAATTGTAGAAAACATGATTAATGTTTTTCAGTAATCAGTCATTTTGAAAAAAATCAAAATCAAAATAATTGCAAAAGATCAGTCCAAATATTTTTTGAACTAATTAAACAGAATAGATTTATCCCTATGGCTAAAACTAATTCAAATTTTTGCTTGGACAAGGAAAATAGAGGGGAGAAATGATTGAATAAACTGATAAAAACTTGCAAAAATATCAAACAAAAAACTCGAAAACTTCAATAACACATAGTGGATAAATGATCAACCAATAAGAGTGTTAACATTCTAGTAATTCTCACTTTATTAACATACATATACTCAAATAATTTATCAATGAAATAGAGAGAGAAAACGGTAGGTTTTAATCCTCAATATCTACTTATACAATGATCAGTGTGATTTCTATTTGTTGGTAACATTAGACTCATCCACTTGGAGGTAACAATTTTGCTAATAAAAATATCTCTTACCGTCCACTGGAAACAATGGACTTTTACAGAAACAAGTACAGTGATTTTGTTTCTAAAAGAATCATCTCATAGAAATTCAATTTAACCACAAATCTTCTCACAGGGATTAACTAGTTATTGTATATGTATACTAATATTTGAGCCCTTGTTTTTTTTTTGTTTTTTCGGCTTCTCCTCCACAAAAACTATGAGGCCAACTCACCTGATATTTGGCGTGGAGAATCAATAAAAATCAACTTCCAACATAGGCTAAAATTTGAGGTCAACCAAGGTTACCAGGAATCATTCTCTAGCCAACCTTCCGTTCTAAACATTAGAAAAAATCAATTTCCAGGATTTTCATCATTCATTCTTCTTACGAGATGGTACACATATTTCTTACAATAAAATCAATTCTTATACAAGTATTGGTATTTTTGACCAGATATCGCTTCTTTTGGCTACGCAGCATTGATAGACCATGTCAGTTTTACTGCTAAGTCTATGAAAGTTTTTGTGTCTCCCTTTGCCCCTTCTCAGTGACGAAAATCCAATGTAATTCCTTTCATAGTGAACAGAATCTTTTCTTTACCCCTCCTCTATTCTCATTGATAAAAATCCAATGTAATTCAGTTAATAGTGAAGTAATCATTCTATTATTGGGGGGGGGGCTGAAGTATTATAAACCATTGTTAATAATTTTTGACTACTGCCCTTTGATCATTACTTCAGTAATGCCATCAATCTACAACAGTCAGTAAACAGCATATATTACAAGAAGAGATTTATGTCACTGTGCAAATAATTTCATTTCCCTTCATTGTGTTATGATGGGTAAGAAGGAATTGAACAAATACTCTCTGCTGTATTGTCTTTATTGAGGTACTATTTTTACTGGGCAATGCCATATATCCTTGCAAGCATTTATAATTTTGATTTTTCACACACACACACACACATATATATATATATATGTATATGTATATATATATCCATTTGAGAATCTCAGTTTCTTTATCATTTTAAAAACATACTTGGCATTTACCATACATGCATTTTAATGTGAAACATTGTTATTTGAAAATGAAAAACATTTCATTGTTCTTTATTCCGAAATTGCCAATTCAATAAAGCCAGAAGGTGAAACATGTTGATGGAATAGATTTAATTCAAATATAACTATTTCCCCTTATTGTCAACAGTTTGTTATATATATATATATATATATATATATGTGTGTGTGTGTGTGTGTGTGTGTGTCAAGTAATTTGACACTGAAGTAAGTGCATTCCTACTTGAATGGAGAAAAAAACATTTTAAATCTATTTCAAATTTTAATGTCCATCTCAAAAGCAGGAATAAGCCAATAACCTTTAACATGTCATCGCATCAATTTGTAAAGCAACAATATCATTTAGGAGCTTTGATAAAAACACTAATGTGCATTCCTCTCTACACCTTTTGATTGGTGTGGAAAAAAGCTTAACCATATTTATTTCTTCAACATTACTAAAAGTTATGGCCCAGACTTCACTTGGCCATTTTGTTACAATTCTATATAGGAGTCAAAATGCCCAAACTGCCAAATGCTTTTAGTAATTCTATAACTTTCCCTGAAAAAGCTACAATTTTAAGATTATATCTCCATGGAGGGTTCTATGAGCTGCAGGAGAGAAAGATGACGAACTTGCTTTTTATTATCAACATAAATGACCAAAGCTAAGTCAGCAGAATGATACATGTCTCCATTGGGCATTTCCCTAAGACCTTTACTTTTCCTTTTGGTTTCATTGCAGGTCAATTTTCAGCTGACAGTTTTTATAGCCCTGCAATCAACTTCAGTAGTGAGTAAATGCGCTCAAATTCTCAAGTTGGAAACAAAGTAAAACTAAATGATTAGTGCGTTGGTCCTCGAGTACCGAGATCAATCTTCAGTTTTGGAGTCAGTGAAACTTTTATCAGTCTTCACTTACAAAGCAGGAAACATTTCAAAGATGGAGGGCAGAAATCATTGCTCAATTCCTACATTCATAAACTGCTTCATACCATCCCAGAACATAGGCAAATTCTTTAATTATTAAAATTTTTAAAATAGAACTCTTTTGCGAATTGTGTGCTTTAAGCATATATGAACCCACACAGACTTAATTTTTACCCCCTTCCTCTCTTTTCGTGTTTGCTTTAGCATGACAGAAAAATGGCAAACAAAAAAAGTGACGTTTTTATAAGATAAGATCATTTGTAGAAATTTAACCAGTTTGGGAAAGAAATCACCGGCTTTTCCCATCAAGAGAAATATTAGCTACAACTCACCTTACTTATGAAACAATCAATATATCAGCAACTTACCTGAAAAAAAAACAAAAGAACATTATGAAAACATAACATTTATATTTCTTTAGGAAAAGGAGAGAAAAACTCAATTTAGAACTTCATACCTAAACAAGAGTCAGTGAATGCAAATTTTGAAAGAAAGAAAGCTCCAAATTAATGGAAAATCCTCAAAAATAAAATGCACACATACACAAACTAAGAGTAGCTGCTGCCAGATCAAATCACAGTGACCAATGTAACAAATTGTTAACAAATGTAATAGTTAGAGAACTGCTCCATATCTTGGAAATTATCAAAGAAAGGAGCATGTGGTTTTCACTATGTGAAAGCACATGTATTGAAGATTTGTCAAGATTTTCAAAAATTAATCCGATCAATGGCAAAATCTCCGACTACACAAGAAGTAATTCCTACAATGTCAATAGAAATCATAAACAGTTATACACCTCAAATGTTCTCAGCCTCTTCTGCACATAAATACTCACACACACACACACATAATTCATTCAATGAGCTTCATTCAAATAACTAAAACATGAATAGTCGAAGTTAAAATTGAGCACAATTCATATTCTTTTTCCCCACATCTATCCAGGTGACCAACCAGTCACCCCAAACTTGTCAAAAAATTTAGATGTTCATCAGAAGCAATCTTGAGTTTTTTTAGTGGCACACTAAAAATAAACCTCTGCTATTGCAGACATTACAGCCACTGGCAGTTGCCATTCTTTAAAAGGCTGGTTTAATGTTACAGTTAGAACAGGAAACAATAGAAGGTATCCAGCAAACATAGTAGTTTTTAACCAGACTTCCAAATAAACCTCAGGAGATCAGAAAGAATGAAAAACAAATTCTATTATGTTTCTGATTATACAAAAAAAGCTTCTGTTTTGGTTTTTCTGCCCATTTCATAAAGGTTGAAAAAATTAGTAAATGTATAACATTCCTGCCTTTGTCTGAAAGACGAAATACCTAGAGCAATTATCTTTTTGACTTCACAAGTCAGAACTAGAAGACACACAATGAACAGTGCTTTTTTTTCCTGTCTGTTTGAAACAATGGACTTTTCCACACAAAGGTAATGATATAGCAAATAAAAATATCTTCTACCCACCATTTGAAACAATGGATTCTTCCAGTTGGACAATTTTAGTACATTTTTTTGAAAATCATCTTATACAAATAATAATATATATGCAACTTATTTCAAGGGAATTAAATAATTTTCATATATATATATATATATATATATATATATATATATATATATATATATATATAAAGTCGGTTGAAAAATAATTGCAGTTTTCCACCATCAACTTTAAAGCAGAATAACTCAGCTTAGAATAAATCGACATAAGAACCTCAAGAATCTGCACATTTTTGCAAACCCAGAAAGTCTATTTATTCTGGAAGCATAGAATTCTGAGGTCCAGGAGCCAATTAATTCTTTGAAGGTGTTTTGAGCTGCTGCCTGGTTGTTGTAGACCTTCCCTTGCAAGAAATGGTTGAAATGCTCTCAGAGAGAGGTCTGGTAAGTAAGCTGGGTGAGAGGGTTCGTTTTTTTTTCTTTTCTATTTTGGTGCAAATATCCAACAACTATTGAATGGTCAAATCTTAGTTCCTCTGCAACCTCCTGGGTTATTTTATATAGGTCCGCTCAATAATATACCCTGAATTATAGGACTTTGACATCTCCAAAGCTCTCATTTGTTTAAAAATTAGGGAACCAATGCTGAGTTATATATTTGTTGACAGTCAACAAGTCAAATACTGGTTGGTACTGTAAGCAGTATCTGCATCTCATTTTGAACTCGTACAACAAATTGCTTGAATTTACTTCTTTATTTTTCCATCTTCAATTTTAGTCCAGGCAAACTAGCTCAATTTTGAGCCAAAATTGGGGAAAAAATGACTTGGAACTTTTTGCATGGTTTTCTGGAGACTTCATAGAAATGTATTGTGCAGGGAAAAATCTCAATTTTTTACAATTTTAACCCTAGTAAACCTGGATAAATAGTGAAAATTGAATATTCAACTCAAATAGATAGGTATATTATATGAATATTGTTATTTAATAGTCTATTCCAAAAATAATCGTCAAAGTTTAGAATGATAAAAACTTCTATTATTTTTGCACCAACCTTATAGGCACAAGTATATATATATATATATATATATATATATATATATATATATATATATATATGTGTGTGTGTGTGTGTGTGTAAAGAGAGGTATCAAGTTGAAACATACATGATTTATAATATACAGCAGAGTATACAGAAAAAAAAAATATACCTTCCTGGATTTGGGCAAAATTACTTAGCAATGCAAAAAGTCTAAATGTTTATGCCAGGAATATTGAATAAGGGGTTGATTTTTGATATTTTCTTAAAATGGTAGCATCATAACTGGAGTTGACAGTAGATCTGGGAAATGCAGAAATATGCATACTGAGTAGTCAAGCAAGTTAGGAACTGCAAAGGTGGTAGCAATTTAGAGGTTCAACTTGTTCACACACACACGCATCACACAGAATACATATATATTAGCACAGTACCTGTAAAACAAATTACATGATTATTTACATTTGGATAGGCACTTCTGCCTAGAATCAGAGTGTAGTATCTGCACATTAACTAGGATCAAATTGTCAGCCCCTGTCCCTCTTCCCAGCATCAGAGTGTATTATCCATGCTGTCTAAATAAAGACATGCTGATTACCAATTAATTTACTACAAAAACACAAAACATCAGCACTATCGTTTCATAATGGTTTTTGCTCCTAATGCACAGAAATCAACGTTATGAAGGGTCGAGACACATTGTTGATCAATCCAATAGTGGAATGAGCCAGTATCAAGCTTGAAAATTCCATCACATCTCTTTCAGGTCAACTTGGGTCATTGGGAAGGTGTCTTAATCCAATAGAAAAGGAAATTGAAAAAATTCCTACTGCAAAGAGATAGATGTGGCAGTATGTCCTAATTTGTTCAACAATGCTAGTGTCATATCTTTATCATATGGGTTTATCATGACAGAGCAGGCACTCAAATCAATCAACATCACCAGAGAGAACTGTGTGTAGTTGAGATGGTGGACAGACCCTTAGTTTTGACTTGCCATCATGTTTTCCAATGCATTCTCATTTATTCTAGGTTTTAACTGCAGATAAATATTGCTCTCAGGTTTGTTCAACCACAAATTTTGTTTGAACTGCTTGCAGCCCACTATCAAGTATTGTATATTTTTAGTTATGATACATGGACCAATCTAGAAAACTGTACATTCAAAGTTTCTAGATTCAGAAAAATACAAAACCATTCTTCTCCCAATATTCACCTATGGTTATTCAGACAAAGACAATGCCCTTATAAATGGCATGTCCAAAAAGTTATTAATGGCTATAATCCAGTTGAACATGTTTGGTTCATGATATCAAGATATCAAAAAAAAAAAAAAAAAAAATATTAAAATTTAAAGAAATAGAAAATAAAAAGAAGAAAAAAAACTTGCTTCAAGCTTTCAGTACAGCTTCGTCAGATATTTCACAAGAACTGGAAACTAATAAATGTGTTACCTGAACCAATCTTGAAATCGAGATTTGCAGGAATTATCTGTTTGTTACTGTAACTTGGCACTAACAAAATAACTTGTCTTACCACAAAGTGTTACCTTTTTTCCTCCCACATACATTCGTCTATATATTACATTTATAAGATATTCTGTTGCATATATCAGTTTTTGTATGAAATAAAAACCGTTTTGAAACATGCAATGAAGACTTTCTATTTTTGTCAACCCCCCCACCACCACCAGATTAACCTAGCTCAGGAGTTACATTAAAAAATATACTTGTCAGCTAAAAGATTAAATGAGTGACTTAAAATAAAGGCTCTGGGGGAGTGTCTTTTTTATTTATTTTTTTCTAAGTCTCTCTCTGCATTATATCCATATGCAAATGTAACATTAAATGTAGCATCAGAAGTGTAAAAATATCTTTGCCAAGAGATGAATTGGGCAAAAAGATTGAATTCCAAAAAAGAAAGATGAAAAAATCTCGTATGCAGAATGTTATTTCCTAATGATCCAAATCAAGCACCTCTATAACACTTCTGATAAACCTCAAACCCAAGAGCATTAAAAAGAATCACAGAGCAGAGACCCAGACAACTTCTTTGCAGCTATTTTCACCTCAACTTAAACAAAAAAATAGGACATTCAGTTTCAATTACAGGTTTCCCCCATTAGCTGAAAGCAGAGGGTTCCTGTAAAGAGACATCTATAAGCCATGTAGCTGTTGTAGAGCCATGAAGCACTCACAATTTATATGGGAAAATTTTTAAACATTCCTATACCCCCAAAATGATGATGATGATGATGATAGTATATTAGGCTGAGTTGACGGAGGTTAAGGTGATGAAAGATACATGAAACTAGGGCGTAGAAGAGGAAGGAAGAGGATACTCACGGCAGAACAAAGTATTTTCGCTTTTCGCCTTTTTCCATAAAAGCAAAAGAGTAGCGTAAAATTAACTTTTGAGAAGTGAGCAATACCTATACTACTTAATGAAAATACTAATTACAAGTTAGAAAGTTTCTTTGTTAAATCTTACTTAATAATAGCTGAAGTCAAGCATCTATACAGCACTGTATTGCCTTAGATAGCCCTTAAACACTGGCACCATCTACACTGAGGATATCAAACCGCCTTTGAGGCCAAGTAAAACACTATGACTGCTCCAGTGAAATGATCAACTGGGTTCAAATTGAACTTATAAGCTAACAAGAGGGAAAAAAGAGGAATAACTAAAAGTTATTAAACTCTGGCCCCAGATGTCTATCTTGGAGAAATGCTGGTCAGAAGCTAGCTTGATAAGAAAAACAGATTCCTCAGTAGTTGGGTTCAAGGGAGATAAGATCTGAACCGGAATGGCACTTCCAACAAAATATTAACCCCACATCCTAGAGAAAAAGTGGGCGAGAACATTGGATTCTTTAACCAAAGACAGATGCTTCACACCAGAAGATGGAGGTGGAGAGTGAGAGAGGTTGGTTGTTTCAAGAGAAGATAGGATTTTGAATTTCAAGGTTTCTCTATGCTCTGTAGAGTAACCAAAATATAGCTAAAAAAAAAATAAGACCTTTGGATTGGAGGCAGAAAGACTGGGGAATCAAGCATAGGTTTCACAACAGTCTGGTTCATTCTGTATAATCTATATCAAATAATAAGCAATAAGTATCCACATAATTAAAATTTTATATATATATATATATATATATATATATATATACATATATTCAAGAATACTTCACAGTTTTAAACACTGAACATACAAAAAAAAAATCTTTTTTTCCAAATATGTCATTTCAGTCAATCATTTCCCAATATCTGTTGATATATTTATGAATTTTTTTTTTACAATCATAGAATTTATATATATATATATATATATATATATATATATATATATATATATTTGCAAGCAACCTTTTTTTGATTAGTACACAGATACTACACTCTGATCCATATTAACTCACTTCCCCACACAAGTAAGATGTGACACAAAGTCATTTTTGATTTGGGCTCCCAGTTACGGGGAAGCTGCAAAAATTGCTCCGGTTCCAGCAACTAGTGTTGCAAAGGCATGTGATGGGACAGTGCTACCATGGGACATACTCGGCGGAGTTATTTTTTTGAGGCCACAGGACAAATCCTAACACTCAGCAATACCAAGCCTCAGTAAGTCATCATTGGTCACGTCATTGCACTTGCACAGAGCTACCAAAGATAGTACTGCAAACAGATACTATGCTCTGATCCTAGGCTGAGGTGCCAGAAAACAACACTATAATCCAAGACAGAGCACACAAATAATACATTCAAATCCTAATGTTAGAAGGCCAGAGAATGACACATTGATTACTGCCAGAGCACACAGATACTCTGACCCTAGGGTAGAGGGCCAGAGAACAGGTCACACAGATACTCAGAATCTAGACAGAAGTATCAATCTATCAGTAGATAATCCCATCATTTTTGTGGGCACTCTGCTAGTCTTTCTATATAAACAGCATGTAATCATCAGTAAGCAAAGCAGATTGCTACTGTTGTTTCATTTTTAAATTATGATCAGAATACTTTTGAAAACACCAACTCCAAAAACAAGAATAAGGTACATATTAAGTTGTAAAATGCACACTGGTGTAAACAGTGCCAGCAGATCAATATAATAGTACTAATTTACATTTTTGAGAAATTAGTAATCTAAAAATAGCAATTTTCAAAATATACATTTTGGCACTTGAAATCAAAATTACACCAACAACAAGTATCATTTCATAAGTAACAATCAGTAGTTACAATTTTTTTTCTTCAAATAGATATTCTGGCAACAATTCAGCATCATTTCATCCACTTAAAACTCATTTAATTCTCCCATCAGATCCGAATACAAAATGAAGTTCCTCTAAGAAAAACTCGATTTTGAATAAGACACTGAAAGGTTCTCTATTACATTGAAATCAAGACCATTTCCAGACCAAATAAATCAAGAAGGCTGAATCTATAGACAGTAATTCATACTTGGTAGGGAGATAACCAGCAAAAATTGCATGAAAATAAAAAAAATTTTGAAAACCAATATCTTTTGGCAGCATGCTATGTTGGGGGTGATCAATAGAAAAATTGAAAAAAGTGGTTGCGAATGAAGTTATTTCTCTCGTCTTTGTTGAGCAGTAATCAAGAACAAACTAAAAGATCAATTCAACATAAACTTACATTGCAAATGGAACCCCCCCCCCACACACACACTAAAAAACCATTCAGGGGATAATTTTAAGAAAATTGGGAAAAAAAAAAAAGAAGTTTTTCTTAGACATAATCATCAGTCTTTCAGCATCTGTCATTGGACATAGAGCATAATCCTGGAGTAGGTCTATCATACTGTCTTGTGGTCTCTCCATGTGAGGCCCAGCATAATTCTTTCATGCACACGTTGCGCGTAAATGTTGAAAATTTTAGCTCTCTAGCTCCATTGATGTTGCCTGTATGTGTGACTTATAGCCAGCCAGACAAATTTAAAAAACTGAAGAAACCTATGTTGGTGCAGACAGTTTTGGTTGATTTCAGTTTCCTCATTTACCTACGCCAACAAATTTGGTATGTATCATTGTCTGTCTATTAATCTGTCCGTCCATACAACATCACAAGAAGTTCTCAATGAATTTCAATCATATTTAGAGGAAGAGTAAGACTAGAGTGGACTAAGGAAGAATTTAATTGGGGCGGACCCAGGAATTTTTCACAGTTATCCCCCCCCCCAACCACACATTATGTCAATATGACTGTCCACACAATATCTCAAGATGTTCTCAATGAATTTCAATTAAATTTACTGGAAGGGTGGACTATGGGGTAAGGTTGAATTCATTAGATTTGGAGGCAAATCCGGGGATCTTTTCCTGATGGACAGATAATTTTCACTGTTTTCATTCATTCATAGATGAAGTAACGTTTGTCCACACAATACCTTCAGAAGTTCTCAACGAATTTCAATGACATTTCGTGAAAGATTGGATGATGGGCAATAGAAGAATTGATTAAATCTGGGGACAGATTCGTGAATTTGCTTCCAGTTGAGGTATTTTTTATTGTTCTGCATCTGTAGGAAAAGAAGCTAAAAATGAACGGTTAAAAATAAAGGCTAAATTTAAATTTCAAGGGAATCAATTGTGTAAATTTACAAGTCTTTCCCATTTTTGATATTATGTTTTCAATAAGTTTTCAGTTAGTGCACAGTGTTGGTAGAGGTATGGGCTCTATGAGTGCTTTCAAGTTTTTAATGAGTCGATTTCACTCATGTAAATTTCATTACCTAACAGCTATTTTCACACAAGTTCTTTTTGCTATTTAACAAAATATTGACAAATAGTCGACAAATTTATTCAAATTGAGTAGTGAGAGTGCTTTTCCTTCAAAATCTAATTACAAAATATTCAGTCATTGATGCTAATTCTGTTCACAAAGCTGTCATTTTTTTCCCCCTTCTTCCACCTCTTGGGGAAGAAAAAATAAGTTTTACAATTTTCTCTATTCTTCAAAGGCCTCATTTTAATTATTTTCACAGGTTCAGAAGAAGAAATATTTTAATAGCAACATGAAATTTCATTATCACCTTTTCATTTGTGACAATTTTTATGCCAAACTTATGTCATTAACTTTATCATTTCTTTGCATCTGTGCAACTATATGAATAAGCAATGCAACCTCAAGTTTGTGACAACTCCCAAAAATCATATAAAATGTATTATTCATGAATCAAATACAACCATGTTATACATCTGTTTAAGCATGTGATGTAACTGTACATAAAAATTGTTCCAACAATGAAATTATAGGAGTACATGCAACATAGACTCTTTCCTTTTAATACAATTTCTTGTCAATAAGACACACATCTGTTGACACTTTTGACTCTTATATGTAAAAAAAATTAAGCAGCCAATATTTGAGAATATCTTTACTTCCATTATTTCACAATTTGAAACATTTCCTTACATTAGACTCTAAAATGGTTTTAGTTCAATGAACATATTTAGAAAAGTTAGTCGCTTAAAAGCTACTTTAGTACTTGATGTCAATTCACTTCCTACTTATAGAATTTATATTATCATTATTTGCTTATCCCTCTTATTTTCTTATAAAGAATGATAATTAGAAGTTAATAGACCTGGAGTTATCTCTAATGGACAAATCATTTTTTTGTCAATTTATATCTAATTTAGTCATTTGGAAATTGGTGGCTCGGCTGGACTGTAAATTGCTTCACTCTCCATTTTTTCTAATGGTATTGTGCAAACAAAAATTATGCTCCAATGTGCCATTTTTGCTGTGTTAAAGTAACAAACCAATTATTATGTTATATATATATGCTGAAACAGATTTATTATTAGCTGGTTGTCACATTACTTGCCTGAGTACCAGATTCATAATAACAGAGTTGGTACTAAGTTAGAAATTTATCCAAATTGACTTATTTCAATGAGCCTACAGTGATTAAAGGTTAAATACAAGAGATTTAATCGCCTGTATATCAAATTTGATCAGTGAATAGAGATCTCAACTTTTAAGGAAATTTCCTCAAATAAAATTATCCATAGTATTTACAACCAAAATATCAAGTAGTGGTCACTTGAACTATAGCAATGAAAATCTTAAGAATTATTCAATCAAGTATAAAATTGTGAACATAGACAAGTGCCAAGTTTCAAGTTGCCTACAATACAGGAATCTTCAGATAAACCATTTTTAGAAGCAAATTTGTACATTATTGTAAGCATGGTTATAAATTATGAACAAAGGAAAAAAAAAGGTTCTTTTACATACTGGGTCAATTCTCTTAGTCAGGTTTCATCAACTCTTTCAACCCATAAGCCCCTGCACCTCCTTATACCCTGTAACTGGGTTTCTGAAGGGCATAGCTGAAATTGATTAAAAAAAAAAAAAATTATTTGTTCATTGACCTCTTAAAAGGTCAGCGACTAATTCATTTCATCTTTCGGTTGGTTTACCGAACAAGTGGAATCTATTTCTTAGTAGAGACAAGGAAATTGCGTTACCTCTAGCACCAAATGGGCTAAAAGAGAATAGTTGAATAGCACACAGCCCAAAACAGTAGGTTAACAGTATATAGTAAAATAGTACTCAGCCTAAAATATCGAGCTTACGGGTTGAACCTGTTAATAAGAAAATTAAGGATTTTATCGCAGAAATACATGAATTTTTAAATATCAATTCAAAGTCGAGAATTTGTTCTTAGTGGAATAGTAATAATCTTATGCCAGTAATACCAGACAAAATTATTTCTTTAGTTGAATTCTTTCATCTTTAGCAAGTTAGTCAAAGCAAAGAATTTGATTTCTACAAATCTACTACTATAACTAATAAAACACTAATGAGTAAAATAGACTGAATAATGGAATTAATACTACTACGAGCCCTCTAAATTCTCTTTTGACATGAAAGATCTTGAAAACATAAACTAAACAAATGTGAGAAGGTCATGCCGCATCAGTAAAATCCAATGTCATTTGTGAACATTGATCAACCAAGAGAATTGAGACTGTAGCTCTAAAGGAAGACTAGTGTTCAATTTCTATTTTTGATTGTTTTGAAATTACACAGGCCTCCCGCATTGAAGCAGAGTTCGCAATATAATGCGGGAGAACCCCAAAATATTAATTTAGCTTCAAAATAGCTAGATTTAGCAACATAATAGCTAAATCAATAGGTTTCATGCTTTCTGGACCCCATATCCTGCAATATAATGCAGGATGCTTTATTATTATCCTAGTTCTTTCAGGGACATAACTAACAAACAGCATTATCAACAGAACTAGATCCATTAAGACTAAAAGAAAAAAAAAAATGAAAGAATAAACTTTGAGCATTATTAGAAAGGATTTATACAGATTTTCCAGGGATCCTCAGATACAAATCTGCCCATACTTAGAACCACACCTAAACCAGCTGATCAACCAAGATATTTAACTTGATCAAGGAGAAGGAGAATATAAACACACTACAGAATGATCCAGCCAAATTAACACTTACATATGGGACAACGGAAACAGACACTGACGACAAGAACTCACTTTAGGGGGAGGAACTAAACATGATGGAAGAAGAAAATATATCAAAAGATTATAGACAATGGACTCAGATTTGACAAATATATTGGTGGAAAATTTAATTAAAAAAAAAAGAAAAAAAAGCGAAATAGTTCAATGATGGTAGTCATGAGAAAAATATTCCTGTACCAGGATAAGAAAACATTTGTACCCCTGTGCAAATCCTTAGTTTGAACCCACTCACAGTATGAAAGTTCAGTCTGGGCACCATACTACTAAAAACACACACCAAGTTGATAGGAGTTCAAAGGAGAGCAACAAGACAAGCACCTGGAATCGCAAATCTAACTTATGAAGAACACTTCCATGAACTGGAGTTACCAACTTTTAGCTGCATAAGAGTCAGAAGAGATATGACAGAAGTATACAAGATCATGAATGAAGAGTATGACAATTGGATTGGTAGCTTCATCAAAAAGTGGGAAGAAAATACAGATAACACTGATAAAAATGGCACAAGCCCCATGATGTTTGAAGAATGAAAAAATAGATAAATAAAATTCATAATAGAAAAAAAATTGGATGCAGGGGAAGATAATTCATGTTAGCCGTTCTTCCATAAAAATGGTCGAAAGTGAGCGCCCAGTTTAACATTAAAGTTACATCGTACAAAGAACCCTCTTCCTAAAAGCTTTGAAAAAATTTTTCTCAAAAACTCAACAAATTTCCAGATGGTCAAAAAGTCTAATGAATTGAAAGCACCTAAAACTGGAAGGAAAAAAAAAAAAAAAATTCTCGGAGAACACAGTTGCATGTAAAACCAAATTTTTACCCTCGTTAGATGTTAACAAGAAAATATCCATTTATTACACAGGGAAATTTCAATCAAGGAGAGAAAAAAAATTCAGATATTAGCAATAAAGATATTTTCTATAGGCATGCTAATGAACAAATTAATTAAACTCAGATTAATCTTTCCACACTTTTTTTTTCATTATATAGAAATCTTTTAAGAGAATTTAATTACACAAGCTGGATGTTGTTTCTGATAGCACATATTTAAATGACCTGGGGCACTTGAAGAAAAAAAAAATCATCTGACAAGTAGGGAATTTCTCAATTAAATCAGTGATAAATAAAATTATTTGTAAATTGTTGATTGCAGGGTTAAGGCATTAATTTTGACACTGTTCAGAAAAAAAGGACCACTTCACACTCAAGAAATTCAAATCCAACTAAATTCATATTCATTTCAAAAGAGTAGACGTGTAGAACATTCTCTCTGTACAGTACACATAAGAATCCTGTCTCACCTACTACCCTCTCCTTCCTTCCAACTTTTGCTTTGTCATTTTTCAACCATGCCAAAGCTATCATGACCGTCATGATTTAACGAGTTTATCAATAAATTATTGCTTACAAAAAGATTATTAGATGTATTCATATTTCAAATTTTTATTATTTCATTGTTACCTATATTTTTCTCACTTACTCTTCATCCATTTATTTATGTATTGCAAACCTGTGACCCAGTCAACAGGACCTTGCGAACCAGGGATGAGTCAGAACCCATACTTTGTAGAGCTCTGATATATACTGTACACCAGGAATTTTAGTATTTCCTCTGCTTCTATTTGAGTAAATTAAAATAAAGAATAATTTCAAATAATTACTTTATTATAGATATCTTTGTAATAAGTATTAGTTTGATTTTATAATCGTACAGCTTCTGCTTTGTATCTGTTACTCAAAGAAAGCAAGCAAAAATGATTAGGAAAATATAATTGGAAATTCCAATTTTTTGCAGGAAAAATAATTCTAAAATAACTAACACGCACATCAACGTGATCTCTGTTCTTGTTCTTTGCTATTAGTTTTTCAATTTGTGGGTCTATCATAAATCATTCTCAATTCGAAGCTTATTTTGAATTTCTAACTTGAAAAATTAAAGAGCCAAAAACTTCATCTCACAAAGATACATTGAAAAGAATGGGATTAAGACATGAATAGCATTGCTACAACATCCAGGATAAATGGGATGCATTTTAACCCCTAACTCATTCAGACCAAAAACTAAGAGCTCATCATTCACTGAAGAGTTGTGTTTGAATTCCAAAAACTCCTCCTGTAGTTAGATAGGAATATCATCCACAAGCCATTGAAATGAAATCCTTGTCAGAGCCATAGTAACTTGAACAGTGTTTGTGTCTGCAAAATAGCACTGAAATTCATCAATAAAAGAAGTTAGATTTTCCAAAATCTCAGCCTTGAGCATCTGGTTGATGTTGCCATCTCCAATAACTTCAATAAGCTGATGGGATTGCATCAAACTTGCATCTTTTATGCATCTCTCCCAGAGCTATAGTTTGGCAATAAATGTCCTTACACTCTGTTTGGTTAATGATATTGGTCACATGGACTTGTAGTTTTCAGTTTAGCTTATTTGGGATTACCAATATGTTGCCTATGTAGGCCAAATGAACTTGAAAACTGGGCAATTTCGTTGTGGTAATTTCTTTTTTCTGAGTGTACAGAAAAGTCCTTACTTCTTCATCAAGTTTATAAAACAGAGTAAGTATGTTTCTTTTAAATAGCCACCAAACTTTCATGTGAAATAACAGAGCTTGGTGTTCAGTATTCATGCTTTCACATAAATCATGAAAAAGCCTTGTATTCAGAGCTGATCCTTTGATAAAGTTGATAGTTTTCATGATGACTTCTGAATGAGCATGCAAAGCTACCAGTAAAGTCTTTGAAGTGAGAGCCTCTCTATGAAACATGCAATGTAGGATTCTTATTTGACAAGCCCCAAGAATCAAGATCAGGAACCAAACGTTACCAGAGTACCATCTGTACATACTCCAATTACATTTTCCTAAGAAAGTCCTCCTTCATCAAAGAAGGTGGAAATTAGCTCCATTCTTTTCCTTTCATTGTTTCGGTTAACGATCAACATATCAGAGAATCATCTTTGATATATTGACCATCAACATATCTTATATAAACGAGACGCCAAGAAAGGTTTGCAATATCAGTTGTCTCATCAACTTGAACAGCAAAGCACTCCAATGATTTTATCTTTGCAAGCAATTGATTTTTAATACTGTAAATCATATCTTGTATCTATGAGATGATGGTATTGTTAGAGAGCAGTATTTGCTCAATTTTTCAACTGAACCCTCACCAAGAATAAGTTTGGCACTATCCGAGATATACAGCTAGATTAGACTTTCTCCAGTTTTATAGTATGTTTTTTTCAATTTTTTTATTCTCGACTATATACTGCGCAACAATAAGAGACTTCAGAACGAGCCAGAAGTCTCTCAGCTCAGACTCAGTATTTTAGGTTCAAAAATGGGAAAACCATAATTCATGCTTTTACTGAATTTGAGACCACTAAACCTACAGAATTCAATGGGGATGGCACATTATCATCAAAGGATGATTAGAAAAGAGTTATTGCTTCAAATAGGTAATATTTTGATTAAATATTTATAGCTATATGTTGTTTAGATCAACCTTAGTATGACTATTCAAAAAACAACATTAAATATAAAACAACCAAATAGAAAAAATAATAGTTTTATAACAGTGGTTTCCAACCCTTCTCATCACCAAGTATTCCTTTTATTTAAATGAATTTTTCCACAGACCCCCGGATTTTGAAAGGTCTGCCTGCTCAAAAGGCCCACAGGCCCTCAGTTATACTTTTGCAGATCTCCAGGGATCCATGGGCCCCAGCTTGGGAACCTCTGATTTAGTTAGGGTCCTCTTGGGAATCATTCACCAAGTCAATTTCAAGTCCTATGCGAGTATCATGGCTGAATGAACGGAATATCATCAAGTTATCTGTTTACTAGTGCTAAGCCTTTGTACTAAAGTCCATGGGAAAGAGATGAAGCTTTCATATTTCTCTATATTTAGTCCTGCAGCTATTCATCGCGTCAATGGTATTTTATACAGATATACACAAGGCAGATTAAGGTGATACCAAGTAAATTCCCCTCAGATTTGAATGTAAGCATCAACCTCAAAGAAAATTGACTTAGTACTGAGAAATAA
This sequence comes from Thysanoteuthis rhombus, assembly GCA_963457665.1. Lineage (NCBI taxonomy): Eukaryota > Metazoa > Mollusca > Cephalopoda > Oegopsida > Thysanoteuthidae > Thysanoteuthis > Thysanoteuthis major. The sequence continues at coordinate 49,764,837 of OY735204.1, read as the reverse complement.
GAGATAGCTATCAGTGCCTTCAAACAATTCACTCCTTTCACACACTGAAAATTGTAGATATGGTCATCCCTTGAGATTTTCTTGGTAAACATGATGAAACCTGAGAAATAAGACTTGAGAATTCAATTTTTAAAATTACCAAAACATACACCAAGTTCCTCATTAATGTTGTTTCATTCAATGTCATTTCATTATAATGTTGAGAAAAAAAATATGAATATAAGATAATATAAAATATATGTAGAATTGCAAATCAAGCGTTTTTTCTTCTGACTCAGCATAAGTTAGTCATAAAATCCATACACTGCAATAAAGGAACATAATCTCCATTTATATGTTTGTATCTTTGATAGAAATTAGTTTTACTTAACATTGTTTCAGCTTAAGTGGTGATTGTAAGGAACTTAACCACAATGTTAATAGGGATGTTGGTGTACTTGAAAAACAGCTACCATTTTTAATTCTCAATTAACTCAAGGTTTGTTCTCAGCACAAATACGCAAAGAGTGAGTGTGGTACAACTCAATTCACTTCGTCTTCGTTGGGTGCAAATACAAACCTATCATTTCACTTTTTTGCATAATCATATCTTTTTAGCTTGTGTTGAGTCGACTTGGAATTATCATGATCAGTTCTGAGCGGTGAAGTAACTCATGTCATGACTTGAGCTCAACTTGGATTATAGTGAGGGAGAGTTTCACATGTCATCAAGCTCACTCTCTAATTCTTACCTGCCCGAGTCCAACAGCGAGGCATAGTCAGAATGGCTGAAGACAAACTGGGATGCAGTAGATGATCATGTTATGCCATGCTCTTCATGCTCCACAAAATAGTAATTTGGGATCAGAGTTGCCCATCACCTAGACTGGTTGCTAAAGAGCCCAAGCTGCCTTACTACTACACTGCCTAAGTTATTGTGTACTGTTTTTCAAAATTGACATATTTCATATTCAAACCCTATTTAAACTACAAAGATTTGAACAGCAATACATCATGTTCTTATGCTTTTGGGGTTTGTTCATGCTAATATTCTGTACAAGGAGAATTTAAACCATTGTTAAACTCAAATTTACTTTTGTCAATTCTGGCAAATATGTGGAGCATTTACCCAAAGGTAAATGAACTGAGGCAAGTTAAAAATTTATTCAAGAATCACTATTCCAACACTTGAATCTACATTCATGTTTATGTGCAAATATATACAAGAGGCAACAGTTTAATAGTTCAACCTACAGCATTGAGATTTGCCATCTGTAATTGGATAAAGGAGGAAAAAAATAAAATACATTTTAACCATTTCTAGATCGGACAGAAATAAAAACAGGAAACTAAAGAATAATTTCCAAGCGGGTGCTTCTATCTTTATGCCTATTCATAAACAAATAAGATATTTCCATAAAATGCATTAGGCAAACAGATGATAGCTCAATTTGATGCCTGCTTACTTTTAAAGGTTAGGCCAACAACATGTGAATGCACACACATACAATCGTGCTCTAATTGATAACAGAAAGGCAAAAACAGTCATGTGAGCACACTGACTCTCCAATTATTTTGCATGTCTTTTGAAGCGGTATTCATTATATCATTAGTATTACTTTTAAAAGCAGAGGATCTCAGTTTCAGCTTAGTCAGGCAGCTTAATGCAAATTATAGAAACAGCATTCATTTAAATTGTAAATGTTAACTGATAGTTGATATCTCAATGCAAATAATGTTTGAGTGAAATATGAATGACTTTTATAAACTCAATGGCGTCAATTTAACCTTTCAATATCTATCATCATCATCATCGGTCTTTTAACATCCGTCATTGGACATAGACCTTCCACGGTATTCGCCAGACCTTTATATCATGGGCGTTACAGAGCCAATACTTTCTGAACTTGTTTATTTCATCATGCCAGCTTGTATTTTGCCAGCCACAGTTTTGCATATGATCTCTGGGGATCCATGCTGTGAGTCGTCTGCCATTCTAGCAACATGACCAGCCCATTGCCATTTGAGTTTCTTGATGGATTCTATGATATCCCTGACTCCTGTTTTTTCTTTAATATACTGCACTCTCTATGTGATATTGAGCATGCCAAACCCTTTCCCAACTATCCACCAAATTTTCAATCTTGGGAATTTTTAGTAACAACCAAAAATTTTTAAATCATTCTCATCCCTCTTACTGATCTGTCTTTGAAAAAGTTTTTCTAAATAATCTGATTCACTAGCGTCTAGTCAGTTGGCTCAATTACATATTCCTGCTGTTATTCACATTTCCTGTCAGCAAAACCTTTTCAACTGTTAATTTATGATGAATGTGAAATGAAATAACCTAAACTATTTAATATACAGTGTGTATTGGTTGGTAGATTGATCGGTCAATTGTCACCTGACCAATGTCTTTTGGCAGCATACCAAGTTGGAGGTGATCAATGAACGAGTTACTTCTCTCAAGTTTTGATGGGCAGTGATCACTAAAAAAGTCTGAATTTTCATAAAACAAGTGTGAATACTGCCAGATGTAAACCAAGTGATCAATTTAATATAAACTTACATTGCAAATTGTATCCCCCACTAAAAAAAACTATACAAGAGGAGAATTTTTGAAAGCCAGAAAAACGTTTTTATAGACGTATTAAGGAGTGATTGTTTAAATATTCAGCCCTCTGGCTCAATTAGTGTATGCCAACCAGACCTACTTAAGAGCTGAAGAAACCTATGTTGACAGTTTTGGTAGATGGTTTCTTACAAACAGAGCTATCCATTAAGTGACTTTAAATTTTTCAACAGCCATAATAAACCTCTGAATAAAGTACATGTACTACTGATCAAAAATAACAAATACATACATCCTATATTTTTGTTGATTATTCCTTTAATTATCAAAACATCATTTATGACAAGACAGGTATACTAGTAAGTAAATAAAATGAAAATTATCTATAATGAAATGAAAAAGCAAAGAAAGTTACCAAAGTAACCAAAGCTTAAGGAAAGAAAGAAAAAAAAGAGTTCTCAATAAGGTCACTGAACTTACAGGACACATCATCTGGAAAGGATTTTTTAATCATAAACAATCCAAGAGGAAGTTCAATAAAGTTCCCACATTTTTAAATCAAGTCTACTTTTCCTTATTTTTTTTTTTTTGGCGCAATACCCAGCAAGACTTAATGTTGCTGAAAGATATATATATATATATATATATATATATATATATATATATATATATATATATATATATATATATATATATATAATGAAGAGGACGAAATTTCATGCATACATTTGATTGAACATTTTTTTTCCATCTTAATAGAAAAGTCCTGATTCTTAAAGAGGACTGATAATATTTTCTGGATCAATGATCCACATGATTAATTGGGAATCAAGAAAATCAATACCTTGAGTGTGATTAAAGGATATACATTCAGTAAAAGGGAATCCTATGACTTATACAGTCATTTGGAGCTTTCAGAATTTGCATGGTAAATATAATTTGTAGTCAGTCAGGGCAAAAATAACAATTGTTTTTGTTCATTTTAAACTTTGATGCTACTAACATTTAACTATGTACCTATAATACAAAATTTTAAAGCATGAATTTCACTCTATTTGTCCAAGCTGAACATTATCTTTTCAGGATTTCTTGAGTTCAAAATTGGATGTTAAGCAGTGGAAACAGTTCACAATATCAACCAAATATTTGGCTAGGGGACCATCAACAAATATATAGCCCAACATTGGGTCCAAAATTTTTAAATCAGATGAGAAGCCGAAGATGTCTTATGATTGATAATTGACATCCAATTGGGGGCTGTTATTGAGGCAGACCCATGCAAAGCGACTCAAGAGGTAGTAGAGGAACTAAACGTTGACCATCCAACAGCTGTATGACATTAGCACCAAACTGGAAAAGCAAAAAAGCTTGCATGTTGCATGAATGATCCAGCAGAAATTAAACAAATTAGGCTACCAAACCACCTCACCAAGAATATACATCAGACCTCTCTCTGACCAACTAACACTTTTTCAAGAATTTCAACCATTTCCTGCAAGGAAAGGTTTTCAATAACCAACCAGCAGCTCAAAACACCTTCAGAGAATTAATTGATTCAAGGGCACCAGAATTCTATATTTCCCGAGTAAATGGACGGGTTTCTAGTTTGCAAAAATGTATAGATTCTGAAAGGTCTTACTTTGATTAATATCTTTTATTCAAAGCTGAGATATACTGCTCAAAACATGATGGTGGAAAACTGCAATTATTTTTGCACCAACCTAATCAATACATAAATAGCTTTATGGAAGTATTTTATATATATATATATATATATATATATATGTGTGTGTGTGTGTGTGTGTATAGATATATACATATATGTATAGATATATAAATGTATATATTATCCATTTCAATGTCTATGAATAGCGATATATTCCATTGAAAATCTTATTTGTCTAGGCCAAATGATACATTTAACTTGTAATAACAGGAGCTCATTTTAAATAGAATTTTCAGTGTAATATAATGCAATTTATAATCATATATGCATAAGCATTGAACAGAATGAATAAAATCACTTGATTTTTTCCAGTACGATTGATATAGATATGTTGATATTCAGCAAAGTTATATTGGTACTATGAGGTATTATCAGTCAAAGATGGTTAAATATCCCAGAGCATATTTTTGATTTTTTAAATGAAAGGGTTAGATGGCTCATTCTTGTTCATGACAATTCTAACTGAAAAGAGATCTCACATTGATAAAAACATGTATTCTGACAAAATGACCTCATTTCCTATCTTACTTTTTGTATCCTTCAGATGAAGAGTCCAAGATGAATTCTTTGTGATGCATCAATACTAGTTGATTTCCATGAAAGAATTCACAGATAGATTCGGATTTCTACGACTACTATCACTGAGCTATCATCATGAATTTATGATTGCTATTTTCCTTCATCTTAACTATGCGAGCCGTCAATCTATGACAGTGAACGAACAATGCAGATCTGAAATAAAGAATAACCTCTAGCTGAAAGTCGAACTTATATCCCTCTATGGCCCAGGAAGTTCGGTTAAATAAATAATGAAAAAGAAAAAATACTCCATTGTATCTAATGGTGGGTAAGAGATATTTTTATTAGCAAAATTCTTACCTTCAAGTGGAAGAGTCCAACATTATGAACAGTGATCCAAAAAGATCACACTGTTCATTATTAGAGTAGATAAATTCTTGATATAAATTTGGGTTTTTGCATTTTCTAGGACGAACTCAAATGAGAGTCATCTTTAAATGACAATTTTTTTTCTTTACAGTATCATGCACAAAAAAAAAAAAAAAAAATATATACCCAAGGCCATTGATTCAAAATTCGTTTTTTATAAAATGCAACTTGCATTGCTGTCCCACATAGCATGAGTTGAATTATTTTCTGCATCATTATTAATCTTTCATTGGAAATTCTTTGCTAAATTGTATTGAAGAGAACAAATAAATCGAATAGAAGCAGCAACAGACCAGATATGGCAGTTGCCTGGCAGAAGTGACTTGTAGCCTTCATTATTTCAAAGATCCTCAAATGTTCAATTGAAAGAAAAAAAAAGTTTCAACATAAAAAAGAAAAAAAAATTGAAAATTCAATTTTTTTCATTAAAACTCTTCAAAACCAGTTCAAAGCAACCTAGAAAATAAGTACATGTGAACTCTCACTTTGAAAAGCCATTCAGTTTGAAAATCAACTATACTCGATATCATTTTACACTGATCTACTTGGACTAGTATTCTCATCCTGAGTGTTAGTTACAGTTACAATGTTTTGACAGTTGTACCCAAGGGCCATCTTATGGTGCGTTTCATTGGTAACCTTGAAATTTTAACCGAATCCCTTTATTCAGTCCACAGGGGTAGATAGTTCTCATTCCACTGTACATGCCAGAGGACATCCTGAATAAGTTCTTCCTCAACATGTCTCTTCTCTGTCTCCCCCAATGAACCAGAGAATATGCACTACCCATCCGAGGGACTGAACTCATGACAAGTTATGATATGTTGGTTGAGAGTCCTCGTGAATAAAAGCATTGGTTAAGCATATCTAATAACCTTGCAGTCATGAGTCCAAACAATCTCAAAAAATTAAGAAAAAAATCACTTCATATTGATCAATCAAAATAAATTCAATTTTTCACAAGTTATATGACGTCAACATAGGTAAAAGGCCACATTTATGGAGTAATCAACGAATGAAGTCACTAATAATGACAAGTAAAATCAATTTGCTTATCTTTACTCAATAAGAAGTACCCAAATTTCTCTTTTCAGTACCATCTTGAAGACCAACTCTTAACGGTTGGATAGAATCTAACATCTTATTTCCTTCCTTCTTTTTCGTAATAAGATCATATTAACAATTATTTATCAAAAGTACATATACCAACAATTTCACATTGATCACTAGAAATAGTTGCTTTTACTAACAAACTTCTAATGCTTCATTTAACTACTTATATAATGAACAGTGTGATTTTTTTTCTGTTTCTTTTCCCATGACAAAAGACACTTAAGGCAACAATTTCATAGATAAAATTATCTCCTAACCACTATTTGCTATCATAAGATACTAAGTTAACTTTGGTAACTCACAATAGTAGTCGTAAATATGAGCGTGCATAGTGTGATTTCAAGTATATCCAGGAATTTTTTCACAAGGATTAACTAGTAGGGATTCACACTTCTCTCCAAATCAGTCAGTACATCACAGCTCCAAAATAGCAATAGCAAAATATTTGGCAACTGATTACCGCTGCTTGATTATAACACGCAGGTGTTTAGGTCCAAGAAAGCCAACAGGGTATTCCTGTATCAATCATACATATGCTTCAGTATGCATCCATATATTTAGACATGCTGATTCATGAATATTTTACAAGTGTTTAGTATGTCATGTAAGTTTGTATCAAGGTTCTATTTGTTTAAGTGTCAGTTTTTGGCATTCATTTGTGCTCAATACAGTTCCCACAATGAGAGTAAATAAATCCTCTTTCAAAGATTGACACATTACACGGATTTAAGCTGGCACTTTTCATTAAATTTTTTCTTCTGGTTTAACTACCTCCACATCTATCAACCAAACATGTTATTGGACATTTCCTTTATTTCTGTTTATACGAGATATAAATTTTTGTGATGCAGCTACACACATTCTCACCATATCAACATTTCCACAAACATTCATATTAACATCTGGCAAAGGTCAAAAAAATGCTCAACCATCTGAAGGATACACAACCTAACCTACTCACAAATCAAATTCAACTCGAAAAACAGTTATTTCCTTATTTTCTCCCTCAAGTTATCTTGAGGAAACCAGAAAATAGATAAAACAGAATAAAATATTTCATTGGTTTTAACAAGACTTCCAATATTGTCATCCATTTATATATATATATATATATATATATATATATATATATATATATATATATTTACTCAACTGCAATGTGATCTCAGTTATGATGTGATTCCCAATTTCTCTAGATAAAATCAGTAATATATCTATAATATCATTTTTACGCAAGAGTATAATGCTACCCACCACTATTTTCATCCTGATATTTTACAATGAATTTCCTACATTGTATATAAATAGATATGGTTGTTTCTTTTCTCTTTTCAAATATCATTTTACAAAAATCAAAATACATCACTTGAGTTTTTCACAGGTAAAAAGTAATCCTTGATAATTAACATCCCAATTAGCATATCATACAATGTCAACCATAGAAATACAAGAAGATACAAGATATAAATCAACTACTAATCTTTAGTGGCTTACCAAATGAACATAACTTTTTAACTAGTCATTGCTCACATTAATGTATAAACAGTCATTTAGCTCTAGTTGATGAAATCAACGCATTCATATACTGGTAAAATCTGTATAACGTGCACTTAAAAAGCAATTGAAATTAAGACAAGAAATAGTCACAAATTAAATTGACAAAGCTTCATCTAATAATAAAACTTTGAGATAATATAAGTAAATAATAGTTAACGATTATCATAAATTTAATTGAAAATAAAGCTTGATAATGATGTTTATAACAGTCTTTAATAGAAACTTTACTTTTATCCCCCCCACTCCCTGCCAAAAGAATGGCCAACAAAGTTTTCACATTGCTCATCTAATACAAGAGATATTTTTGTACAACCAGCATACAGCTACGAAAACTCCAATGATGGTGTAAAGATGGCCTAACAGCTGAAGCGAGACGATATTGCAATTCAGGAGTAATCAGGAAAAGGGCTAGGGGGTGTAGATGTGGAGGCATAAGCTTTGTTCCGCAAGGTTCCCCGGCTGTCTAATCATATTCCTATTAACACATACATGCACTGCAACCCTAGGAAATAACTAATATAATGTCTACACTTAAAAATCTATCACGCTGTCAGTAACAATCTGCCCTTACAAGCTAAAATGGACACTGGTACAACAAAGATAGAAAAAGAAAAGGGGGAAAAAAAAAAAGAAAGAGAAAAATGGGAAACAGAAAAAAAGGGAGAGAAGACAAAAAAAGAGAAAATAAGAAAATAAGAAAGAAAAAGAAAAGTGTGTGCGTATGAAGTGTATGCATTAGTTATAAACACTGGTTGGTCCACTTTCTTTTTTTTCTTCTTGTACTTCATTTTCCATTTTCTCTAGAATTGATTTGAAAAAAAAAAAAAAAAAAGTACAATGTAGTGAGACATAAAAAAGAAATTTCTTTTTCTTTCTTCTCTCTCTCTCTCTTTCTTATCAAGATGACAGCTTTCTTTATTATGACACTATCAATCTCTCTTCAACCACTCTTTCTTCCATTCACTTAATTCCTTACAAACACTGTTAACCCATTCAAACCTAGTCTTATCATAAAGTTTATGCCATTCTTAGAACTGTCGATTTACATTGCAGTTAAAAAAGAATAAAGATAGAAAAAAAACAGCCAATCAGATTGTTATTACATTATTCAATGATTCTCTTGCCTGTTCTGTTTCTGCTAGCAGATGGTCACTCATGTCTGCCATCTTTTCATAACACCACCGCACAAGATTGCTAGCTTATTTACAAAAAATAAAACAAGCTCAAGTAATAAGCCAATAATTCATAGAAAATATCAAGGGGAAAAAATCTATTCAGAAGCCTAGAATTCCATGTATATCCTTTGGAGTCAAAGGTGACATCTTCTATCTCAACAAGTTTTGCGTATCACCCAAGAGATAATTCTTCAGCTACCTTATTCTATGGATGTTAACACGATTTTTTCACAAGGTCATAGGGAACTGAACTAGAAAAGAACAGTTTAAGAATCCTCTGAATGATACAGATTTGCCAGTGATTTTCAGATGCGTCCATGCATCTCTATAAGACACTTTTTGGTTGGTCTGACTGTCAGTCCCTCATAAGTTAAAAATCAATTTTCTCAGCCATATCATGTCAGATTAATATGAAACTTGGTCCAGACGTTTGGGTGAACCATCCTCATCTTACAACTACTACCTCACTTGAGATCTCTTTGAAATTGGAAATCATTTCTTATTGAAAAACTCAATCATGTGTGGTTTTTCTTCTCTTATTTCTCTCTGAAAGCAAGCCTGCACTCTTCCTTCTCTTTTTCCTCCCACACAGAGTGTGGAAAGATTCGCGACCTTTTAGACTATTACTGATATGGACATGAGGATGGTGGATGCATCATTGAACTAACAGTTCTTATCCATTCACAAGAGGCCTGTTGCCTTGTCATATCAATAAGTACAAAATTTCAAAATCCGATATGGAACTCATTTTTGAACAAATATGCAGAAGAAGCTGATCACTATCATCACAGAGAATGTTATAAAAAGGTTATTGTAATCAAAACAAGTTAAAATTATCTATGATTCATATTAATTTTTTTAGTACTTGTTTTTTTAATTTTTTTAGTACTTGTTTTTTTATAATGTTAAGATGTTCATAACAGTGAATTTATAACAATGAATGTAAATTGTTCCAACTTTTATATCCTTTGCCTTATGTTATCAGCTGGTTATTATGTAAAAGGCCTTGATCCGAATTGATCATAATAAACAACTTCTTAGGTATAGATTTCCAAGCAATATTTTCTTTATCCTCAAATTTTTTAGTTGTTTTTTTTTAATCACATCAAACTGCCATAGACTGACAGTCTGAGTAAGTAAACAGCACAGATCGGAAATAGAGAACAGACTCTTTCAGTCACTGTCGTAGACTGACTGTCTGAGTAATTTGTGATAAAAAGCAACAATAAATTCAAGGATGAAAGAAAATAGTCAAAAATAATGTTTGACAATGCTTCATCTAATAAAATGTGAATAAATAAATGGGGATAATAACCTACGTTTTGACAAAGAGAAAGGGTTTTTGTTTTTTTCAATTTCTGCCATTTATATCCAACCGAATTTTAAAATCTTGAATTGTTTTTGTTTTTTTATCGCAACTTACTCAGACCGTCAGTCAATGGCAATAACACAGATCGGAAATAAAGAACAGGCTCTTTCTGTCACTACTGTAGACAAACAGTCTGAGTAATTTGCAATAAAAAGCAACTGTAAAATTTAGGATGAAAGAAAATAGTCAAAAATTAATATTTAACAATGCGTCACCAAGTAAAGTGAATAAATAAATGAGGATAATAAGTTACCTTTAGAAAATTTGTTTTTTAAATTTCTGCTATTTATATCGAACTAAAATTTTTATTGCCAACGTTAAGTACAAAACAGGGTAATATTAATCTGAGAAAGAAAATGAGACTTTCCGATCTTAGCACAATTTTTTTCTAATTCTTAAATGCTGAATTTGACATTCCTTTTTTCCATATGTTGTTGATTCAATCTACACCTGCTATACTCAATGTAGCATCATAATAAATAATAATCAAGCATTTTTTGCCACTTGAACAAGATCTCAAATTTGTTACTTTTACATATGTTATAGTCAAACTAAACCCTTGCTGTCAGAAAATGAGGTGAATTTTTAAGTAACATTGCATTTGCATTGTACTTATAAAATATCAAGAACATTATGTTGCACAGCATTTTTGTGTTTATGTTCAATGTTTTCTGATTATCAACTGTGAAATTCATAAACCGCTTGAAGCCACTTGTAATTGACAGTGGAACTCTTCGATGAATAACATAAAAAAAATAGAGGAACTTTTCTATGAATTGAATTAAAAACACTTTAAAAATTCACTGAATGGTCAAAGGAAGATAATTTTATTCAGAGGTTATTTCTTGAAATTCACAATCTATTTTCTTTGAATAAATTTAAGTGTCAATCTAAATCTTTGACAGTTGAAGAAGCATCATAGAAATGAACATTTTTTGCCAATTGAATAGGACTTGAAATCTGCTAATTTCAAGCATTTCATGGTTGAACTAATATATTAACCTTCAAGAATGACAGAATTATTTAAATGTGAATCGTCACTTTTGCTTAAGATCTGTGTATCTGAGTTCTCTGCCGAGGATCAAAGTATCAATACCCGGCTCTCGGCCTAAAATCAAAATATCCCTCTCTCGCACTTTTGTCTAGGGTCAATTTATACTATCCGTGGGCTCACTGAGAAGTGTGACGCAAAATGAGAATATTGTTGTTGCCATTTCAGTGGAAGTGTCCATTGTTTCCAATGGTGGATAGGAGATATTTTTATCTGCAAAAGGGTTACCTTAAGGAGTGCTAATAGTCCATTGTTACGGACAGAAAAACAAAGAGAAAAAAAAAAAAAAAATCACTGTTCATCATGCAATCCTAATACATTTTTCCTCCACAAGTCATAACAGGCAACACAAGCACAATTTATAAGCTGTCAACATTTAAATCCATATAAAAAATTCAAATCTTAAATAAGCGGGAATAACTTCTGATCCGAGTTACTTCCTTTGCACTTTTAGAGGAATCTTTTTCCTTAATTCAATTTACAAAAGAGTTCCATTCTTTGAAATTCTACTCATTGAAGGTATTCAACGTGTTTCCAGCTGTTCATGAATTTAAGAGTTGAGCAAAAATGTTCAAGTATCAATAGAAAAGAAAAGTGCACTAAAAGGTAAAATATATCCTTACTTGCTTCAGAATAAAAAAATAGGTGTTCATTTAAGGAGGAAAGGGGGATCAGAGTAATGATGCAAATCCTATTATTTCAAAAAATTCTCTCACTACTTAAATCTGCAATACCCAAGCAGTGTAATTTTGCCCAAAGAAAAAAAATCTTACTTGAAATTGGGACAAAGAGTCAGAGAAAATCAAGCTCTTACTCTTAGAAATCACTTTGGTCTACATCTACGATAACCATTAAAAACATAAACAGGAATACAAATTATATCCTATAATATGAAATAATGAGCACTTTCAATAAAGTAAATTTTTTTTTTGAATTCACAGAAACGAAAGAAACTAGAAAGCACTCAGAGATACCTCTGTTAATGCCATACACTAACTCAGTCAAATAAAGATTTCCGGATTTGCCACAAAATTCACTTACTTAGCCAATGGCCCATCTTTCCATTTAAATTCACTGAGAAGTTTTGAAGATGTGTGGACAGAGCGACATATACGGGATAATACACATACCTCTCCAACTTTATTGGCAGAGGTAGAATATTAAAATTGCTCATTTTTCTTCAGAAATGTTGGGACACGGTTTGAGAAGCTCTGATCTAAATCTAAACAATTTGCATGTATGATTGTATTCACTTTTGAGTTTTAATTAGTATCTTTATTAATAGAATTTTCTTTCAAAAACAAAAAAGACAACTTGCTACTCCAACACAACTTCAGCTACAACATCAAAAGACACTTCCAGTTTCTACATAAAAGACCAACAATTTTTTTTTTCTTTCTTTATCAACAGGAATACATGTACTCTCAGTGGACAGATTGCTAATGAGTAAGCTGTGTATTGCCTTAGTTTTCAAAAATACATGTCAATGATAATTTGTTTGTTTTGTTTTGTTTTTTTGTTTTTTTCGAATAAATAATCATGTTGACAGCAAATCAGTACAATTCACAGAAAATTTCAAACTGCTTCAACTCTTAGATTCATGAACTGCTTGAAACTACTGTGGACCACTTAAAAAATGTAACTCTTTCGTGAATTGAATTGAAGTAATAGAAATTCAAATTACCAAAAAGTGCAACAGAGTAAATTTAATCAAAATTTACTCCCATTGTTTAAGCATTAAGATTCTCAAATATGAATTACTATTTTCAGAAATTCTATTAGATTTCATTTTTTTAAAAATGTTGATTTGGTAGCACTACTGCTTGGTCCAAATAAATATAGCATTGGTCATAAAAAAAAGGAGCAAATTAGCGATGATTACATAGATTTGAATACATTCTCACAACATTGGCTCTATCAAGCAGAATGCACTGTAAAATCAATTATATCCTAGATTCTAATAGTAGGAGACAACATCTGACTTGAGTAGATTGCAAATCCTAAGATATCATTTCAAAAACTCATATGGTTAAAGTGCAAGCTTAGTTAGAGACAAAATAGGGCCAAGAACCACTTTCATCTTGGTCAAGTTTCTTAATCCAGTTCATTAGCGAATTGCGATAGATGTACATATAAAACTGTAGATACTTAATAAGGAACAACTGAACTATTGGGTAAGCATATTTCTATGCCTTTGTTGAAAAATATGACATGATCTCAAAAAAAAAAAAAAAGTGTTTATTTTCTCTAAGCTGGCCTTTGACATTTTCATAGCGAAGACAAAGGAACCAAGATACTACAGCACAATTGTTTTAAATGCATATATTTCCAACATTTGCCTTGTTTTATTGAAAAGTTAATTTAGCTGTCTTGCCACAAATGGTATTTCCTTACTATGGGTAACTGGGGTAGATCACCATTGGTGAGTAGGATTAAAATCATGTCCTTTAACTCTTGAATTCATGAGCCACTTGATACCATTCCTATTGACAGAGGAACTCTTCTGTGAATAGAATAAAAAATAATGGATCTTTTCTGCAGAAAGAATTTTGAAAATACAAAAAAATTGCCTATAAAGTCAGGAAGAAGTAACGTTAATAAATAGTTATTCCCCTTGAAATTTCCATTTTAATTTTCTTTACATGAATTTTTAAGAATTAGTTGATGAAAATGGGAAACCTTAAACTGGGAAGGAGTGATTTCTAATATTTTGTTTTCAAGTACTAAAATGGTATGTAAGTTTGTATATAGGATTTTTTTACGCCAACCAATTCCTGTAACCTAAAATGATTTTTTGCAGAGTGGGGATGGGGGGGGGGATATAGTCAATTTTGTGAGTGGCTGATAATTTTTGTTATCAAATATCTATTTCATCATCATCTTTCTTTCAGCATACATTATTGGACAGAATTACCCCAAGATTCATCCGATCTCTCTATCATGGACATTGTAAAGCTAGAATTTTCTAAATTTGTCTAGTTTGTCATGCCATCTTATTCTCTGTAAGCCACTGTTTCACATGTGATCTCTTGGGATCAACATTGTGTGCCGTGATGTCTAGCAGTTGTCTGACATTCTTGCAACATGACCAGCCCATTGCCATTTGAGTTTTCTAATGGCTTCTATGATATCCTAGCCCTCAAACTGAGAACCATACAATGTGCATAGGAAAGTATCATGCTCAATCTCACATGAAGAGATCACAAAACAGCACAGTTTGTTGGAGAATATATGTGTGTGTGTATATATATATATATATATATATATATATATATATATATATATATATATACACATATACATATATTCAACCAAATAGTATTTTTGAATATTCATGAACTACATTCTACAATGATTTTTATGGCAACCCCTAAACCCAGATCTTGGAAGAGGAAAGAAGATCATCTGCTCAATCAAAGGATTGAGACAGTTAGGATCATGTGTTCTCGAAAAGAAAAGGTTTGACCAATGGACTAAATACTACTCAAAGAGCAATAGATTCAAAATTTTACCTCAACTAATCCTCACTAAAACATCTATTCTCCTTGATAAATAAAATGCAGCCTCGAGTATTATTTTGAAATATTATAGCTGCAGATGGTCAAATTGCATTTGATACACATACAATCCCAAAGTTAACAATGTTAAACCTGGCCAGTACCTAGATGGATGACTGGAAATATCAGGGGCTGTAAGCAGCTGAGGATAATGTAGAGAGCTTCCTACGGTGATCCTATTAATCCTCTTAAGGAGACCTCTTCCATTCCCCCAAATCCTTTGACTGACCCAACTGCAAGGAACAAGATATGAATAAATAGTAAAGTTCAACTGCTTATCAAAGAGTAAGGATGAAATAAGTATCACAATTCTGACTTACTCTTATAATATAAGGAATGAGTTGATACAAACGATGACAAGAAATAGATATTTCACATCAATAATATAGATGGCATGTGAGCGTATTTCTTTAAAAAGATTATATAGATTCTCATGAGCCTTCTGGGTGTTATAAACAAGCAACTTAATAAGAAATAATAGGCTAGTTACATACAAAAGTAAAAATATTAAAATGGTAGGGTATCAAAATATATGTGTTTGTATTGTAAATACAAAGCGATCAGACAGAATGATGATGAAAGTGACAACAGGAAGGTTAAGAGAAAAATCTAAGAGAAAGCAGGTGATACATTTCGAATTTCTCTACTTTTCCATGGGCACATTTCGATGCACTTTGTCAGGTGCCAGCAATCTAAGACAACCCCAACACCCACAGTGACTGGAAACAAACACCCTCTGACCCCTCATTTCACAGACCCTTCTCATTTCAAACCAAACTTGACTCTCGTCTACACAGAAACAAACACTGCCTCTGCCGCTTCTACTAAACAACCAAACACAAAAATACACCCATTTCTTTCCTTGACCTCAAACATATAAACAGCAAAATTTTCTGTGAACCTATTCAATTTTTTATAAGAAAAAGATGGCTGGCACCTGTCGAAATACGCCCATGGAATAATAAAAAGAATTAATACGTAACATCTGTTTTTTTACTGAGTTTTTCTCTTCACCTTCCAATTGTCACTTTCATCAATACACATACACTTATATATATCCCTCATCGTTAAATACATTTTTGGGGTGACAAATATAAGAAAGCCCAGTTTCATAAAATAAATGATAAGTAATATACAATAATATCAATATACAAATCCCTTAATACCCTATATAAAATGTCAATCTACATATATGACGTTAGCTATATAGTAAGAAAGGGAGGTGGTGTTTGCTACCGAGTACCATGAAAATAAAATTGTTCATAAATTGTATTGACAGATATTGGGAAATAAGTGATTCAAGTGAGACAAAAAAAAAAAAAAAGAATTTTTGATTTTATTTTTTTATGGTTGGTGTTCAAAGTTGTAAAGCTTTCTAGACTATACAAATATAAAAATCATATCCGACACAACACATTTAATATTCACATGGGTAAACACACAACAGAAGTGACACAAACAATGAGTCAGATCCGTTGTTATATTTACTGATGATCTCTCATCATCGAATACATTTTTGGAGTAACCTTTGTAAGTAAGCCCTTTGTTTAAAAGAAAATTAAATGATCTGTAATATAAAATAACATCCACATACAATACATTATGATAAAACTTTATATAAAATAATCAACTATATGTATTATGACACAGCCTTAAGAATAATAAAACAAAGCTAAATATTAAAATCAAAGCTTATGGGGGGGTAGTGTTTGATCTAAACAGGAAGGGAGCCATGTTAACATAACTTTTTAACTGTATTTAAATCCCTGAAACATGGTAAACAACTGATGTTCCCAAAAAGAAAAATTCACACAGTACCATAATATCTAATTTTGTGTAAAACATAAAACCTTTTGAAAAGCTTGCATAAATATATACGGATATAGGGAAATAATTGACTGAAATGATTAGTGATCGGCTGATTATTTGTGCTGATATTTGACATATTGAGATAATTGGCTTTGGCCGATTATTGAGCTCATGAGGCCAATATAAACAACCCTATTTCAAAAACATAATTAACATTTGAAAAAAATTGTTCAATTTTTCTCTTGTTTTTGCTGGAAAGGAAAGGAAAAAGACCAAATTTTTGTCTATAAAAAATGAATAAATAAATCTTGTCACTATAATTAAGTGGTATTAATTATTATCATATCAGACTCAATTCAACGATCAAAATACATAGGCTTTGGCAAAGTGTTATTGCTGTTGATAATGATGTCAGCTGTAGCAAAAAAGCAAGAAAAGATATTACACAGGACAGACAAGATTTCTCATTCCCTTTCTACTCTTTAGAAAGAAAGAAAAGTAAAAAGAAAGAAAAAAATAAAGGAAGGTTTGAGAGCAAGGAAGAAAAAACGTGCTTTATCCAGCTGTCAGCTGGTTGTGTGGAAAGCTGTGGAAAGGCACAGAAAAGTGAAAATAAAATAAGACAGAATTTTATATTATTTAACGTATTTGGTCAAGAGTTGTTGAAAAGAAATCATAAAAATTGTAAATAAAACAATTTTCAAAAAGTAATGCCACTCGCTATAGCATTTGTAGACTTCAAGGAGGTCTTCGACTAAGTGGAAATCCCCAAGGTTATTGAAACGTAAACAAAGTATATGTCAGAGTATTGCAACATATCTACCGACAATGCAGTTCCTTCATTAGGCTACATGAATACTCGCACAACTCCCACTTCAAAGATTTGGTAAGACAGGGAGATACGAGATCACCTGAACTCTTTACAGCCAGCCTTGAGATGATCTTCCGGAATCTAGACTGGAAAAATTAAGGAATCAGAATAGAAGCCGAATACTTAAGCAACCTCAGATTTATGAATGACATCATCCTTTCCGCTGAAAATCTTTATAACCTCCAGATGATGATGGACGAACTGACTGAAGAAAGCAGAAAAGTTGGCCTCCACATGAACTTAAGTAAAACAAATGTCATGTACAATGAAAATGTTGAAGTATAAGACAACAATCAAAATCAAAGACGCAAAACGGGAGAAAGTAGACTACTACATCTACCTGGAACAACGAATATCCATGAAATCCTCAAAAGAAGAAATCAACCAAAGAATCACACCAGGAGGACAAGCTCAACCTTCAGGGACAAGAAAATTCTGCTAGTGCGAAAAAGAACGGTATACAACCTATGTATCTTCCAAATAGTCACCTATGGAGCTGGAACATGGAATCTGACCAAAAGACTGATCCTTAAACTGAGAACCATGCAACATGCATAAGAGAGAATCATGCTCAACCTCACAGAGAGATCAAGAGACAGTACAGTATATTAGGGGGACAAGAGTTTGAGATATCATAGAATCCTTAAAAAAACTTGAACATAACATGGATCCCCAGAGATCATATGAAAAACCAAGGCAGACAAAATATAAGATGTTGTGACAAACTACATAAGTTCAGAAAATACTGGCTCTGTGATGCCCACGAGAAAGATAGATTTGACAAATCTTGGGAGAAGGTCTACATCTAATGACAGAGGCTGATGATAATGATGAATGAACAGCTCCAACTGAATCTGACTATACTTTCTAAAAGACTTTCCGTTTTTGAGTTACTTTTTTTTTTTGAAAAGTGAATGAATTGGCTCTAGAATGGATGATCAATATTCAACGTACATACAAAATCTAACTGACTGAGTCCACTTTTACAACACCCAATGTTCAATATGAATATCTCCTAAACTGGACCCTGACTTTCTGCCCACAAACATAGCTGTCTTTTTCCCCAAGAAAAATCTGAAAACTTCCTCATCACTGCAATTCCGTGAGATAGTGGAACAGAACCTTAAAACAGCAGCTATAATCTGTTTTAATCTCATCCACGTATTCTCAAAGTCCTGAGCACGTAAAAATTGAACTCAAACACAGTTATA
The DNA here is from genome assembly GCA_963457665.1 of Thysanoteuthis rhombus. NCBI lineage: Eukaryota > Metazoa > Mollusca > Cephalopoda > Oegopsida > Thysanoteuthidae > Thysanoteuthis > Thysanoteuthis major. The sequence goes on along the minus strand of OY735204.1, from coordinate 49,745,899 downwards.
AGTTTTTTTTTAAATGGTCAGAAAGTCAGGGTCCAGTCTAGGAAATATCTATACAATAAATTGAACATCACATAATGGGGGGGACACCAAAGCAGAGTTCAGTTTTGCATTATACATACATTGAAAATCGATCACCCAGTTTATCACCTATTCAGTCACCCCTTCTTGAAAAGTTCCTTTTTCTCAAAAACAAAAAAGTCTTGAGGAAACTATGGTCAAAGCATTCAGCTTATGAAAAACATCCTTATAAAGGATTTCGTTAATTTTCAATTCAACGAATCTTGACCATTTATTTTATTAGATGGAGCATTATAAATCAATTTTGCTATTTACTTTAGCTCATATCTTAATTGTTGTTGCTTTTTATTGCAACTAATCTCAGGCTGGGTACCCTTCAGTAGTGAGTGATGTTTACATACACTCATACCATCATAATTGAAAAGGAGCGACATCTAGATCCAAAAGGAGCTAAATTGGCATTGCTGGAATGGAATTCGAAGTTGGCATCTGCAAACCTTTCTGAGCCAAAAATTCTCAAACAAGTTTATTACGATGCTCAAACCATTATATTTCAAAGCAATCAGTTTTGCAATTGTGACTTATTTATCATTGATTATTTCACTTGTGCAAGATTAATTCCATTGTGCAACATGGTAAAATGCCCAGGAGACAGAAGCATAACCTAAGGTTATAAAGAACAAAGCATGGAGAATTCAGATCAAAGGATATTTCCATTAATTTTATACCTGGAACCCCATACAAGAGTGGAACATGCCGAGGTGTCTTCAGGGACCATTTGCGTGCAGTGCAAATGAGAACTTTCCTCAAAACAGCATAGTCTATCATTCTTTGGTATAAAAAAAATATCAATCGACAGAGAATTAATCAAGGAACAAGTTGCAATCAATACTAGAAAAAGTTTCACAGAAAGAAAACTTTGATTGAATTCAATGACATGGCAATGATCTGGTTATTTTTAGAATCTATTTATCACATGACTGACCTCCCTAATTCAAGTTCAGCAATTTTGTGTCTCCTCTTTTGTTATCATCATCAAATCATTGTATTTTATCAGATGCAAAAAAAACCCAAAAAACATTGGCATTATATATCAGCCCTCAGCCACCCTGCTATCTAAATATCGGCATCCACAATTGAGAAACCCATATCAATCAATTTCTAAAAACGACCTTCATCTTGAAAAATTCTTTTACATTTTTGGTGCTCAAAACTGTACCGCTTTCTAGACATACAAGCATATAACTTTTAAATACTTTTTAATTCAATATTTTATCCTGATCTTGATAATGGCGAAATATATGGTTGAAAGTGCTAAATCCCAAAGTTTGAACAATATTTACAGTCATCAGATCTAGACTTGCGTTTTCTTGGATGTAAACAAGAGAAATTAATCATACATCGATTTACTATTGGCTATGGTAGTCACAATGTTTGGCCATTGTACCCTCTGGCCTTCTTCAGGAACGTGTCATAATTGATAACCACGGACAGATTCAGTTCAAAATTACCATTAATAGCATATGAACATGCATATCAATGCATGTTAAAGAGTTGATATACATACCCATTTTACTTTAATATACATGCATTTTCACGCACAACAATGCAAAATGTTCACCTGTTACAGGTGTACACTTTGTGCATGGATATATAGAAGTGCAGGTGGGGAAACATTTCTTATGTGTTGACTTCAATAATTGCCAACTGCAAGCAGGTGTCTACCTACGTTGCACTACTTTAAGAAACCATCAACCAAAACTATCAACATAGGTTTCCTCAGTTTTTGAGTTGGTCTGGCTAGCTAGCTAAGTATATGCCATGTGTACAGGTGAACCAATGAAGCTAGAGGGCTGAAAACTTAAACATTTACTCCATACTATGTCTAGAGAGAGTGTTTTGTTTCAAGTTCCCCCAAAAATAGGCGATTAGTAGAGGTTCAGTTTACAATATACATTAATGCTAAATTATGTACAGCAGTGTACAGGCTGGCTTTTTTTTTTAATGATCACTGCCCAATAAATGGAGAGAAAGTAATTTATGCATTGATCACCCATTTTACCAATCTTTTGAATTGATCACCCGTAGCACAATATGCTGCCAAGAGACATTGGTCACATGATGGTTTCTATTGAGTAACTAACCATACATGTTTCTCTTCAGTATTAAATATATATATATATATATATATATATATATATATATATATATATAAAAACATACACATGTATGATCTCTCTGCTCACTTGACTCCAAAAAAAAAACATTTACACTGTTAAGATGAATACTAAAAGGAAAGGTTTGAAAGAAGCAAGGAAATAAGACAACTCATGATAAAGTGGCTGAGGCACTTAAGATCAGTGGGAGGAATTTTTCTTGGAATGGGGTGGTGCTGTTCACTCACCCACTTTTTCTCTTTTAAGTGGTTGAAGGCGGCAAATAAGATATGGTGCACTATGGTGCAGAAATAAATAAGATAGATAAAATAAGAGCAAAACACACATGCTTTTCTGGATACCATGAAAATGAAAAATGCACACAGCACATACTCACATCCACACACACATGCCTCATACATATGTGCATGTTGCATGTGTGAGTGTGCATTTTGCATTTTCAATGGAAAGTCGTGTCACGCTTTTCTGAAGCTCAGTAGGAACAAGAAAAAACGCTTAAGATTATATACATACATCTATAAAGATAAGTGTCACCAAATTTGTTTGTTTATTTATTGGTCTGCTTCAGCTCAGAGTTATGCTGAACCAAACTAATTTATAAACTTAACGAGAAGAACTGGCATGATTCTAAGCTGCACATAAGTGGTTATTAGCCCAGTGCTTTAATCATTACTTCAAGTTAACAGTAGTGTGAAATTTTATGACAATAAACCTTAACCACTGACTCCAGACAGGTGAATGCTGTACACACGCACAATTTTTTTTTTTAATCAATTCCTTTTCTAATACAAAAGTTCATAAAAAAGGAAAATAATTTTTGAAAAAAAAAAAATTTTTCAAAATTTCAAAAAATAAATAAAAAATAACAGAATCAATTTTTTTTCTTTTTCTATCCGATAATTTAGTCATGAACAATTTTATACAAAAACTTTCAGCATGAAATCAATACCTGATTTTAAAAACTTGATAAAAAAAATTTCAAAATTCTGTTCTCAACTTGATATTTTTCTAAAACATGTAATAACCCAAATTTTTGTAAAAACAAAAAGATATATTTTCAATAATTATAATGTAAATTTTGACTGTTATGAATTCAATGTTGCCAATATTCACCAAAAAATCAATAATGATGCCATTATCGAAGAAAGAGAGTAAGAAATATTTTTTGAAATTTGAAATCCCATAGTTGGAGATATGTGGGGGAAAAAAAAAAAAGGTTTTGTCAGATAATTTTGTCAAGCATAGACATATAAAGCATTTTCTGTTGACTACAGAAGACCAAGGGGACATGCAGTTGAATTGACAACAATAAAATGCATCACTGCTGGGCCATGCAAAAAAAGAAAAAAAACATGCATGTGTAGTCGGCATCAATTTGCAACCTCCCATAATTAGAAATAGCAGCCAATTTACATTGACAAAACTGAAGAAAACATGAAAATATGAGAAAAAATATATTCGGAAAACATTTTTTCATCATTTTGCAGTATTTAATTATTCATCATGTTACAATATTTATACATAAGTTTCAGTCACGGCCCAATATCAAAAAAATAAAAATATACATTTCAAAAATAAATAATTGATGAAAATAATGAAAAATCTTTTCTTTTTTTTTTTTTAAATATTGGAGAAAAAAAAATTTTTTCCCTTAGTATAGAAACCTAAATCAAAATCATTTGAGAAAACAAAAATTTGCCGAAAAGAAAAATACTTTATTTATACTTAATCTTCCTGTTTTTTCAAACCACAAAGTGAAGCTTCCGTTCAAGCAGCTCCAGGATAGCTTTCTAAAAAAGTGAACATAATTAATATCTCAAGGGATATATCTGTAAAATGTGTAAAAACCAATCATGGCGTGAAAATATGAATAAAATGAATCATCAAAATAATAAAACGGTAGGAATCATCAAAAAAATTGTTCCTCTCCAAAATTTGGAATGGAAAATTATCGTTTTAAAGATTCTTCCTTTAATAAATATGTCCTGAAAATTTTACTGATATTAAATGATATGGCGATTCTAGCCAGACTTTAAAATTTCTCAGAGGTTGATTTCATGCTGAAAAGTTAAGTCCATTTTATTCACGTCGGAAATAAACACACAGCAATCAAAATTGGAGGTGCAGAATATGAGAGAGTACACCAATACATCTACCTTGGACAGCGGATCTTCTTGAGACCCTCAAAAAAAGAAGAAATCAAGCGAAGAATTACTAAGATGGCTAGATTTTTACCGTTGATCGAATGTTATTTTCAATCTAAAAATACAGTTAACATTTGAGCCAAAATGGCATGTAGTTAGGGTTAGTTTTTGTTGGTAGGTCTGAGGTTAGTAGACAGGTAGGTAGGTAGGTTTGGGGTTAATGTTTCAAATTTCTCAATTATTTATTTACTATTATGGACCAGATAACATCATCATCGACCTACTCAAAAAAGCTAGTAAAGTCATCTCTAAAAAAATAACTATTCTATTCAACTTAATCATAATGCTTTTATATAAAAAAGGAAACCCAGAAGACCTCAATAACTGCAGACCAATGAGTCTACTAGTCCGGGAAACTTTCCTTCCTTTATTTTTTTTGATGGCTTGTTTCACCTCCAATGGTGTAATTTCTGGGAAATCATTGAACTGACTGCTTGTGTCTTGTGTACCCTGTTGTCTTGTAGTCCTTGTCTAGAGGAGTACAGTTTTCAGTAAAATTCTTGGGCACATTTGACAATCCTGTCTATCTGTTGTTAGGTTTCCACTCCCCTTAGATATGCTAGTTATTTGTTTCCATCCTGTACTGAGAGCTTTGTTCATAGCTTTGAAGCCCCACCCTTTTGGGGGAAGAAATTAAGCAAAGAATGACTCTGGATTGATAAGCCTTTGGCAGAGCAAGCTCAACCTTCAAGAACATGAAAATCTCATTAGTAGTAAAAAGAAGAAAATGCGAACAATGCATCTGCCCTACAGTCACCTGTGAAGCTGAAACATGGAACCTAACCAAAAGACTAAGCCTCAAACGGGGAAGCATGCACAGTCCACATGAAAAAAATCATGCTCAACCTCACATCGAGAGATCACAAGACAGCACAAAACATCAGGGAGGAAACAGGAGTCCTAAACACCATAGAATTCATTCGAAAACTCAAATGGCAATAGGCTGGTCACGTTGCAAGAATGGACATCACAAATCACAACATGGATCCCCAGTGATCACATGAGTAACCGAGGCTAGCAGAATACAAGAGAGAGACCAAGTAGACAAGATCAGAAAGTATTGGCTCTCCAACACCCATGATAGAGAGGTCTGACAAATCCAGGGGAGGGTCGATGTCAAACGACAGATGACGAAGATAAAATCTAGCCACTTTCAGCCATTATATCTTGATTACCTTCCTAGCAGAATATCGACATAACATTTAATCTTACCTATACTTATTCTAAATGATTACCGAATCTTTTTTCTTTTAAACAAAGTTCCTATCAGATAATACAAAGAAGATTCATTAAATCAAAATTAATTAAATTGTATAAGGACATTTTTCTAATACAGAATTAACTGCTTTAACTGAATTTGATCTTAGTTTCTTCGGGACTTTTTTTGTTTTCTAGAAAAAGTAACTTTTTTCAAGGAAGCAAGTGAATTGGCCCTAAAATGGGTGATTGATGTACGATGCAGGCACTATCTAAAACTGGACAGAATACCATTGCGATAATGAAGTTTTTTTTTATACTTTCTTTTATTCCATAATTGATTTGTAACCCTAACAGTAACACTAACCCCAAACTCTTATCCCAAGTTCCTTCGGAGGAAAAAGGTGGTCAGCAAATCAGAGTCCAGTTTAGGAGATATATACATAGTAAATCCTAGATCTGGGGACACAAAATAAGGTCCACTTTTACATGGTGCACACATTGTAAATTAATCACACACTTTCCTTGCTTCCGCTAAATGTTACTTTTCCTTAAAAACAAAAGATATCTCCAAGAATCTAAGGTCAGATGAGAGAGAGACAGAGAAACAGATCAAGTGTGAAAGACAGCAAGAAAGAGAAAATGGGAAAATAAGGACCAAGGCTATACTATGGACTCTACTTTTCAGATTATACCTAAAATTAATTAGATTTTCATTTATTTAAAAAAACTGGATAAAGTTCCCTTCCATAGCCAGATTTAAAGATTTTTTTCAGTTAGGGAAAACATTTTTAGAACTTAAAATCTTCAGCTAGAATAGGGTTTTACACTGAAGCAACCAGCCGTGGGTTTTTTCCAAGTCGTTTTTTGCATCAATGTTCCAGAATAAATATTGTTTTCTTTCATTGCAGAAAAATTTAATTCTTTGTACACAAAATTCATTTTACTACACAATAGAAAGCAAGTTCTCTTATTTTTACTTACACAAAAAATTTGTGTTTTTTCCATTGCTATCTATACACATGAAACTCTTTCTTGGTCATTTTAGCTTGATTTTCTTTACTTTCATTCTTTTTCTATTACTAATCTTAGGGGGCTGGCTGAATTTTTGCAGGTTTGCATTTGTTTGGGACAGATGCACATGTAAATCATATCACTTTGGGGTTTATTTCACATTTTATGAATTAGTCACTTCTACTTTTTTTTTTATTCAGTAATATTTCTGTTCAAATCTAGGAGATTACTGAGGATGGAAGATTCAAATGGAAGGAGATGTCAATTGGCTATGCAAGAAGACCAAGAAAGAGAAGAATGACAAAAAATGAAAGCTAATTCATACTTTCTGAATAGACAACAGAGAAATACAAACGAAACAGGGGAAGCAGTTGTCAGACAAAAAGAAAGTTCCCAAACAGACAGATACGTAAATAATTCTGTCATTTTTGTTACTATGCTAGATATTAACCGTATAACGAAGGGAGATCATTTCAAATAAGTTTCTACATAATATGAATCAATTTATAATTCATTTTGTCAGACCAAATATGTCCATTTTCTTAAATACATAACTGTCACGTTGAAAGAAACAAACTGACTGAGAATAAACGAGATGAGAACTTTGGTTGAAAGCAGTTATTTGGCCTTTGCATTACCAGCAACTTCTCAACTCAATAGTAAGAGCATCACTATGTTGAAGCAGGTACCTTATCGGTGATAGGATCTATAGCAGCCCCATTTCTTTTTACTTTCTATTCACATTGTCTAAATGGTGTGATATTAACTGTGTAAAGACAGGAGATCATTTTGAGTAAGTTTCTACATAATATAACACAAATTATAATTCATATATATATATATATATATATATATATATATATATATATATATCCCAGTCAAATTGACATAGAAAACTGATATTTTTCTTTCCATTTTCATTGCAGACAATAGAGAACCAAAACCATAACGTCATATTTCCACGGTTGCATGTTATTGGATCTAAACAATCATCAGTATAGTCAACCATGATAGTGATATTGATACCTGCACTGACTACTTTCTTCTCTGATGAGTCGAAATCAATTTCTCATATGAAAAATCTGGTCACATAGAATCTATTTCGTATTCCGATAGAATTCTTAACGAATTAATTCATGCCTGTATGAGAAAAAGTCTTATAAAGTCACTAAGTATTAAGATAAACATGGAGCTAGTGAGAAGGTTTGTCCTTCAGTTATTTTTTTCTTTTTTGTTTGCAAGAATAAACAATGTTACATAGACTAACTGGTGGCTGTACAAGTCAGATGTCCCTGGAGCTATACCTGATGGACTTGTTGAAGGTAATGCCATAATTGAAGTGAAGTATCTGTACACACTAAGGAAAGCTACCATTGCAGAGGCAGCTATATATGAAAGTTTCTGTTTGGAGATGAAGGATGGAGGAAAATTTTCTCAAAATATCCCATAACTAATGGCACCAAGTACAAAGCCAGCTGTACATAACGTAATTCACCCTACCACAAAATTTTATGGAAAATCATAGAGGGCTTTTAGAGATATTGTACAGATAGAAGTAGCAAATACAGAAATGTATGAAATATAGAAATTCTATCTACAAGATATCTCAAAGTTCTTGATGTGTTTCAATAAAATTTTGTGGTAGCATGAATTACATTATACATAAGTGATTGAATTTTTGGATTCAGGAATTTGTATCTGATTAAAAGATCTTGGTTTTGTTTTTTTTATGAATTTCTGTATTCGCTCTTGATTGTTCATCTGATATCTCCAATGTTTCATGAAATTTCAGAGATTGCTGGGGCAGGTAGGAAGGAAGATGTGGTTTCTTCGGGGGTTGGACCAAAGAAGTTTTTTTCAATTGAGAGATATTTCTGTGGGTTTTTTTTTTTTCTATATTTCTATATCTGCTATTGTCTGTCCATACGATATCTCCCAAAGTTATCAAAGAATTTAAACAAAATTTATGCTGGAATTCCTACCTTTATATTTTTGGCTATAACATCTTTTCCATAAGAGATACAAATTTACAAGATACACCCTTGAAAAGTAGATTTTTCAAATAACATATGCTCTATATACTAATATTGGGTTTTCAGTGTATGCATTATATACAAGTTGGAAAGAGAATTTTATCGGCATATGCTGGAATAACTATCATCACATTTTTGTCTTACTTTTTGGGCACAATGGATACAAAGTGACAAGGCACACCACCAAAAAGTTGATAAAATTTCCTTTCGAATGATATATCGTATCATTTGTACAAACATAGGGTTTTCTTGTCTAAAAACAACTTAATAAGATTTAGTTGACAGCCATCTTGAGAAATGGGATATAAAAAATTTCCCCAGAGAGGAAAGAAGAGGATCATGGAAATTCTGAAAGAAGACACTGATGTTAACAATGATACCAAATTTAGCCAATTTATTTATTTCCAGGTAGACCCCCTATTTCAGTCAGTCTTTATTCACTGGACTATCATTGTAATGATGTTCTTATATATACAGATTGTATACTATTTCTATTGTTATTTCATGCCCGCTAACTATAAATTGCACCTGTCATTGTGTCAAGGAATCAGTTAAATACCTACCTAATTAAAGAAATCCATCTTCTCTTTTGAAATGGATCTTTCGGAAAACACAACAGAGGCTTTCTGAATAATGATTGAACTCCAGAACAAAACACAGACCAATTTTGTACCGACAAATATAGTCACATTATGCCATTGACGCCATTTAGATTGCTGGTTTAGATCCGGCAAAATGCAACCATGGATACATGATGTCACACTTCAGAACTCAGTTGCTAGTGAGTGATTCTCAATAAATGCTCCATTATTGTGGCCTTACACTAAGCTAAGTAAATAATCATCAAACTCCAGTCTTTTGGTTAGGTTCCATGTTTCAGCTCCATAGGTGACTATCAAGAAGATGCATTGGTCGTACACCCTTCTTCTAAGGCCTAATGGGATTTTCTTGTTCTTGAAGGTTGAGCTTGCTCTGCCAAAGGCTTGCCAACCAAGAGTGATTCTTCACTTGATTTCCCTCTCAAAACATTGGCTATTTGATGATTTCTATCTAGTGACTAACCAGACCTGTTAAATATAATTTGATAATTTTCACTATTCGGTTTTTGAAAGGTTAGCCCACGGACCTCTGAATTTGGATGGCATCCAGAATATCATACCTTTCCAGTGTTCAGACTGTGGTAAACTTTTGATGTGTCATCAAGCAGACTCGATATAACAAAACATTGTTGAAAAGGCTCAAGTAGGATGAATAATGAATAAGTAATGGGAAAGTTAATGATTTGGCAGCCATTTTGAAAAGAAAACTTCTCAGACTGTGATAAACCTGGTATGTTATTTAGCACACCTGATACCACAGAAAACTGTTAAGAAACCTTTTGTAGCAATTTTTTGTCCTTCTTGGGGTTGAGGTGGGGGTTAGGGAGTCATAAACGCGCTTGACTATTATTTCAAGCCTAAATACTGAACAAAGCTATTTAAATCAAAAAATGAAGATTTGGCACCGAGAAATAATAATCCCTTGCAGACAAATGATATGATACAACATAAACATACATTAACAATAGATTAAAAAATATGTATTTAAATCTGTTCAAGGATGGCTTTCAATTGTAAGATTGTTTTGGTGCTGGAACAACTAAATTTGGCCAAAAAAAACATATAAATTCAGTCTTGGGTGGCAAAAGACAAATGGCAACACTGCTTCTAATACACTGTCCAGAATCAGTAACACAAAGGATGTTTCAAGGAAATTTGTATGGGGAGACGGGGATTTCTGGCAAGTAATTGTATTTTCTGTTTTGTTTATTTCATGCTAAGTGGTTAATGCCCCAAGTTCTAAATTTCCTTTTATTACTCTAACAGTTTATCTAAATTTCTTGACGGTTTCAAATGAGAAGGGCTGCACCAGTTACTGTCTTATCTTTGCCGAGATATTATCAGCCAAGGTGATAATTCAATTTTCCCTTATCCTTGGCGAAATAAATAATTATGTGTTGAAAATGATGACTTTCTGCAGTTTATGCATCATTCATATAGTTCATTTCATGCTGAGCCTCGTGATATTTACCAAATCTTAAAGCTCTCCCAGTTTTCAAAGCCTCTGACCCTCCCACCCCAAAAATTTACAGTTCCTAATGATGTTTAAAAAGATTTATATATAAATCATACGTCTACTTTTCTTCAAATGATTTTGAGGTTTTTCAAAAGAAAAATTCCTTTTCTAATATAGTAATATGAAAGCGTTCAGACTAGTCTACAATATTTTAGAAAAACGTGATTGATTTCTTCCAGAGTGATGGCAGTGTCAAAGTCAATACTGCAATGCCTTGTTTGCTGACTAATATATCTGGTAAATGTCAACTTTGAAGAATGGCCAGTTGTCGAGTAATCACACACACACAAAGATTTCTTCAATTGTAGTCAGATAGTTTGTGACAGGGAGGAAAATTAAAATATCTACATATCGATATGGAAACTCAGAGTTTCTCTCTTAGAGAGAGGGGGGGGGCAACATTGAATTATTGCTAGGTAGTCTTTGAGAATGTAAATAAGAGAGCAAGAATTTCCCTGATCCTAATAGTTCCGAGCAGAGAATATACGAAGATTCAAATGTTGATAGCCTAATCCCCTTCTAAGTGTATAATGAAATTATTCAGATTATAACTAAGCGGTACTAATAGGACCTGTGGAAATTCCATAGGTGTTGACAACAAAGATATGGAATATATCTATATCAACTATGATAACAATATCAAGACTAATAAAACTAATATATCTGTCGTCGTTATTATTATTGATTACTTTTGTAATCTGCTTACATTCCTATGGTCTATAACTACAATAACTTCCTTTTTAGTAGTTAGATTTGTGGAGGAATAGTAATAAATAGATGACAGTTATTGTTAATGCCAAGTCTTTTGCCCCCATTCAAGCATATGCCCCCTTTTCCATTCTTGCCCTTCTCCGTCACAGCGCAAGGGTGGGTGAGGAGGAAAAAGAGGAAGGATGAAAGATATGAGAATTTGAATTTTATTGCTGTAAGATACCATGCTTGAGTTCCTGTGAGCAGACATTGACTTGTTGCCTCCTTAACCCACTTTGTCAGCTTTTAAACATCAAACCAGGGAAGGAGTAATAAAACTCAGGAACATATTAAAACAAATAAATCTAAGTTTTATTGGTGTAAGAAAACACCAGAGAATAAATGAATAATAATCAGAAAGCCTCAGTTATACATACGAACCAGCAGAATAATATATAGGATAATGCAACAATTTCTGGAATAGTTCCAGCGGAGAGCTAGAAAATCTAATAAATTGGACAATAAATAAATTACAACAAAATTAATATATAATACTTTAATAATCAAAGTCACCAGAGGATATTGTGCTTATATCTCAATTAAAATTCATAAGAAAAATTACATTAACATATGTCCTAACTTCTCAGTTCTCAAAAACATAAAATGAAGCTTAAAAAAATAAAATAAAATGACTATTTACCATTTTGATATAGTCTATGATAGTTCAGAGACCAAGAAAAAAAAATCAAACTGTTTCAAAAGGTCTATCTTTCATTTTTGATATTGAAATAAAAATCTTGCTTCAAAATATTTACATTCATTAAGATGCAAGAGTGGTTTTTGAATTTAATTTGCATTCATTACTGATATTACTGCTGATACTACTTGGGGTATTTTTTAAAAAAAAAAACATTTCTAAACCAGGGAAGTAGCTTGGAAACATAGGTGTTGGAGACCACAAAAGGAGATGTTCAATCAGAAAATGGCTCATTAATTAGATTCACTATATATATATATATATATATATATATATATATATATATATATATTCATTTATTTATGATATATATATATATATATATATATATATATATTCATTTATTTATGATATATATATATATATATATTCATTTATTTATGATATATATATATATATATATATATATATTCATTTATTTATGATATATATATATATATATATATTCATTTATTTATGATATATATATATATATATATATATATATATATATTCATTTATTTATGATATTTATGATATATATATATATATATATATATATATATATAGACACACAATAGAAAACATACCAACATCAAAACCAGGCGAGGAGAAATATGAGGAAAAGCACATAGTCAACAGAACAAAAGGAACAATAGTTCCTGTAATATTCCTTAAAATATTAAACACTCTAATAAACAAAAGCTTAGAGTTATTAATTAAGCTAAGTTTGGTAAAAGGCCTCATAAAATCATACTTCAGCATTTAATTATTCAAAAGAGTAACCTTAAGAATACATCCAAGTTTTTTTCTTCTAGGAACTGCTAATAAAAGAGGGAGAAAAATTCAACAGATTTTCCAATGTTGAAGTGGTCCAAATATGTCATTAATTTGTTCACAGAGAAAGGAACATCATTATATGTCTTGCATGAAACCAATTAGAATGCACCAGAATTGACTGTTCTTCATGAAGAAGAACATTGAGACATTTAATCATCTTGATACAACTATAGTTTGTAAAGGTAATAAGGGTTTACAAGATCTATCCTGAATGTATCCAGCTATTTTAAGTAGCTCTAGAAACTGTTGCATGACCTTGATGTAACATTGCAATCAATCAGAGGGGACCTTACTGTGCATGCCAGTCATCAGTGAGGCGCCACTGATTGACCTTATGTACAACATAACCATCATATTCCCGATGACCGAGCCTACTCATTTATTGCAACTCATGTAAGGATTTTTGGCAAGATATTGTATCACTCAAGTCTTTCAGTCCTACTACAGTCCAGATTTAGCTTTCTTATCTAACTTCTTGATATTGAGAGGGAGGGGATTTCAGACCATGGACAAGATTAAGAAGAATGTGATGAGGCAGCTGATTATGATCCCCAAAAAGGACATGGCAGACTGTTTTGAAAAATAGGAGGGACGGTGGCATAAGTATGTGAGGTCCCAATGGGAATACTTAAAGGCCATTTCCTAAAGTAGGCTATATTTTTTTAATATCAAATGGCTGAACATTTTCCAGACTGACATTGTATGTACTCTTTTTCAAGCCTTTATAAGTAAGGACAGTTACTTGAGCTAGCACTCAAGAAATTGGCTAAACAATTCCAAACTACAAAATGCAATTTTATATTCACAAAATCGCCCCTGGAGACAAGATCTGGTGATTATGAATGCATAGACCACACTTACAAATTGGACAGGGAATTGTTTATTTCTTCAAGTTAGAACATTTTAACGACATTGCACTAACGAAAATCTTGCTACAATGAGCCATTTTTGCTGACTTATATCAAACATACAGAAATTGGATCATTATGATATAAATGGAGCATCAGTTGATTTAACAATATAGCCATCTCTGGTCTCTTGATCTAACCAAAGACTTACAACCTTCTCTTTCTGATACATCTTACATACGTTTCATATAGGATGCAACGTTAGGGATGAGAGGGTAGAAATTATGCATACGTAAATTTTATGCTACAACATTAGTCATGCAGTAACACCATACTCAGAGACAGCAGTTGAAATGATTGCATCACGCTCTAGCCTCATTTGAGTATCCATTCCTTTGTGTTAGCTATGTTGTTTTCCATTGTAATAAATCATTGATGTAATGAAACGAGTGTGAACCTGCATCCACGTTAAAGGAAACTGCTAATAACATCTGTTGTAATGATGCTATGTCTGTGTAATTAATATTTTTTTTGTAATCCTTTTGTAATTTCTGTCTTAAGAAAGCAGTTTTTAGATACAAAATAGTTCAAATACAAACTGTCAAAAAGACTATTGCATCCTTTTTGGAACCTCCTGTATACTTAGCGCATAGGATTGAAGAGGAGACCTTGTAACCTCTGTTTTACAGCTATAACCATCAAGAAACCTCTCACTCTGCATGACTGACATTTTATTCATAAAGAAAAACCAGATGTATTCGAATGTGACAAGTTGGCAAGAGCACACACAATGAACAAATCCCCTGAGTATAAAACCTTGGCTTCCATTCACAGGTTCTCCACAGTTATTGTTTGAAAGAAGGCTGTCCCTAGAGATTTGTTTCTTGCCTTCATCCAGGTGTGTTAAGTCAAGGCATCTGGCTCCATTGATTATCAGTGCTGCAATGCTGAATCAAGAAGAATGATGAGTAAATGATAGCAATGTCAAGATTCACAACTGACTGGTTGCAGAATGAGAATAGTTAATAGAAAACTAAGTAAACATAAGCAAAGCAAAGCAAAGCAGATGGTTTCCACACCCATCCCCTATTTCTCAACCAGTACACAGGGAATAAGAATAGTTTGCCAGTCTGAGCAGCTTTATAGTATAGAGGAAGAACTGTGCCTAAGCTCCACTTCTCACCCTCTTGACAATGTTTCCAAAGTACTCAATGCATTTGGAGATCAATATAGCTGCCGAGGGTGCCTCCTCAGCTGGTTACCACACATGGTATTCCTAGATAGTTACCAATCTAGGTACTGACCAGACTGGATGTTACCCAACTTTGGTGATCGTATGAGAACCAGTGTATCCAATGCTATTTGGCTATAATATGCAAAAGCTGTTGTGTGACATGGTAGTTTTTTGTATAATATTTGACATGAAAGGAAACTTGTATGGCAGCCATAAAGAGGGCTATGGAATTTCAAGCAGTAAAATGTATTATAAAGCCTCATGGCTTGGCTTAGCAAACAAAGATTTAGGGGGGTTTATCACATCTGTTACAGGTCAACAGGTGGCTTTGGTAAGCAGATGCATGGAATGGCCTTCGTGTTGACACTAATCAATTTTCAAGTTTAGTATGGCAGGTGTGTGGCCAACCCTACCCTTCAAATCAAAGGTTTACATGCTATACTCACCAAGATGGGACAATAAGAATAGGTCCTGATATTTTGGGCTTTCTGTTGGTTTTTTTTCTTCTTCCAGACAGATGCCCGAGCCACCTGCAGAGACCTGCTACCCCATCAAAGTATCATTAGGACAGCATGGCTGACCAGAATATGTTGAAAGTCAGGTCCAGGACTCTTTGCTAGCTTTACAGTTCTGTTACTCAACATTATCAGTCTTAAGTTCTCACTCGAGTTCCTGCAGCCTATATTACTTTGACATAGAGATCTCTAGACAGATCCTCTTTTACTTTTTTGGCATGAAGAATACTTATGTTGTTTTGTTTTTTTTTGAAGCTGTCAATATTTAGAAACAACTCCCATTAAAAAGTATCAAGCACAGTAATGCACACTTTCAAATATTGCACTTCCATTTACACAAAATTTTTGCATCCATCCCATGATAATGTGTCTGTAACATTTCACAATTCAAATGACAGCAGATAGAATACTTCAATATAACAGTTACAATAATTTCTCATTAAAAAAAAGTCAATTTTCATACGTGCTTTTCATAGCTACTTATTTTTTTTACGAGGTCATGTGTTAACTAAAGATTATCAATAGAAATTTCATTATATACAAGTGATTCCAGTAAAGCTTACTGTCTACAATGCCTTGCAATCAACCAATAAATGACAGGCTATTGGCAGAGAAAAAACTACTTTATCCAAACTCCAGCTGGCAATATTTTAAAAAGAAAATTAGCATGCAAAAATACACAGAAAAAAAAAAAACAAAAACAAGCAGTAACAACAATTTCCCACACTGAACAATATAACTTTAATATTCTCAACTTTTACAAACAACCCATTTTGATGGCAAACACAATTAACCTTTAGTTCTGATTATAACAAATAGATTGTTTTGGTGCACAGGGCAAATATATATCAGCAACAATTAAGAACATTTTCAAGAATAAAATGACCTCTAGTTAAATCATCACTCCATAAAATTACAATTGATTGGGTTTCCTTAACATTCGCTAGCTATTATCAGAGTGCAGTTAAAAGAGTGTAAAAATTATACAGGATAAATGTCTGGCGGTAAATAAAACAATAGGCTGGTTACTATGAATCGTTCAATTACCAGTAGTGTCTGATCATTTGAATTTTGTTCGACAAGACATTTCAATTGTGTATGAGGTTGGTTTTGAATAATCTTTGTCTTTTTTATTTTTACACCATTTCGACTGTATATCTTCCAGTCTTCCTCAGGTGTCAGTTGAGGTCTGGAATGTTGTTGAATCTTGTTCTGATAGACTGTGACATGTATGAAAGGGGATTCATGTGCTCCTTCAGAACAAGATTTTATAACATTCTAGAATATACTGAAACCAGCAGAAAGCTAGAGGGTACACTGCAAAAAAAAAAAAAAAAAAAAACAACAACAAACAAACAAACAAACAAACAAAAAAACAAGACCAACCACATATGATTTATTCAGCATTATCAAATGTTTCAAAAATAAATGTTTGTAAAACTACAGGCAGCATTAATGGTAGATTATGAAATGCACAATTAATCTGAAATCCCGAAATTAAATATTTTTAAGAATTGTCTCATCAAAACTGAGAAATAGTGGAAAATTACTGACAAAGGTGAAACAAAAAGATTTATAACTTATTATTAGATTGAGAATTGTATCCCATCATTCTATCAAAACAAAGTAAATCAAAGTTGTGATAAAAAACAACTAAAAATTAAGATGAAGGTAAAAAGTAGTAAAAATTGATAACAAACAAACCTGGTTATTCACTCAATAGAACCATTACATGACAAACGCCTTTAGGCAGCATGCTGAGTTGGGGGTGATCATTTGAAAAGTCCGAAACTGATGTAATCAATGAATAAGTTACTTCTCTTACCTTTTGTTGGGCAGTGATCATTAAAAGAGTGGATTTTCAAATAAACAAACGTGAACTAAGGGACCAGTTTCGTATAAACTTACAATGTAAATTGAACCCCCCACCCTATGAAAAACCTATTTTTTTCTGGACATAAATTCTCAGCCCGCTACCTACATTTCATTTGCACTACACGTACTTAGCCAAACACGCTGATGAAACTTTGTGTTGCTGTTGAAAGTTTCTTTTTTAAAAAAAATTTTTCCCAAGTCAAAATTATTATACAAGTTTGATGAAAATTGTTGCACACCATTGAAATATTCTAAAAGCAAAGTATCAAAGCCATAAATTCTGCAGCAAAAAGTGGCTATGTTTGTTGATAGAGGCTAATTTGAAAATGAGATGCAACAAAATTAGATTGATATCTTTTTTATAGAAATAAAAAATAAACATTCATTCGAGGTTATCACGAAAGTATTGACTATCTGGTCTGACTAGTCACTCAATAGAAACCATCACGTGACAAACATTTTGGCAGCATGCCATGTTGGTTGTGATCAATTGAAAATTGGAAAAAGGGCTGATCAATGAAAGTTACTTCTATTGCCTTTGTTGAGCGGTGATCACTACAAAATTTAGAATTTGAAAAAAAAAAAGCATGAACACTGCTGGAAATCAACTAGGAGACCAATTTAGCATAAACTAACATTGTTTATTGACCCATCCATCCAAAGTAAAAACCTATTGGGTGGGAGGACTTTCAAAAAAACTGAAAGGCTGTTTTTTCTAGACATAAGAGGTAAATGTTATAATTTTCAATGCTCTAGCTCCATTGGTGCGGCCTGTGCAAATACATTGATAGCCAGCCAGACCTACTTGAAATTTGACAAAATCTATGATGTTGACAATTTTAGTTGATGGTTTCTGATGAAGTCATTCTCACCTAGACCAATATTGATAGATTGACAGGAACCCTTGAGACACTTATAAAACAGTTGATGACAATTCCATTACAGAACACATACAACAAGTAAGAAAGAGAAAATTCAAGAAAAGACATTTTTAATTGCATCAGGTGTCCAACAATAATGGGAAAACTGTTTCCCAGAGTGTGGTGCTAGTTGGCAGCAATTTCAGAACTGCCAGCATTTCTAATTTTTCAAGAGCAAAGGGTTTTTTTTTTAGATCAAAGCTATCTTTAACCAGCTTTGAGTATTTTTGTTAAAAGTACGAGCCAAATGACAGTCACAATGAATCAAGATCTTTACTAACCATATCCAAAGCAACCGATTCATTCATATCAAATCTCATTTCATAGAAAAGCCTGCTTGCAATCGAAACAAATAAGGATTGAAATGATTCCGATTAGATAATATGGGTTTATAATCAAATACCGAAGGTGATAAACACAGAAACAATGTAAGGATAAGTAAATAGCCATTCACATCAAAGAATATCAATCTGATTCACTCTTTGCCTCTAAATCAGGCGTATTCAACCTTTTTCTGCTCACTTTCATATATCATAAAGAGATTACCCACCTGACATAAAATTTGATGTTTCAACTTTAACATTTCCTTTCAAGCTTATTAGTTTCAAGACCCCCTCCTCTAGTACTGTATGTACTTCACATATTTCACAGGCTAGATTTCCGATAGCAGTTTCAACTCCATGTTAGAGCATATCACCATAAGAATAGAAAAACATACTAAAGAAACTACAGTGTAGATTATGGCATAAAGCATTGATTATATATATATATATAT